>JABWTJ010000077.1:1615605-2215605 GCA_016801875.1 Solanum sitiens | reverse complement strand
AAAGCACAAGCTCACAGCTAGACTATTGGTGCTTTGCTCACTTTCTTTATCTTCTTATCTTTTAGAGTTGACTCAAACATTATGGAATCTTGCTTCTAGATTGAGGTTTACTTACTCTATTGATGACTTGTCATCCCTTTCTTTACGTTGATGAAATGTGAATTGTCCTTACATATCATCTTTGGTGTTAATGAGACTTGTCTCACACGTTCTAACACCCTTTTTTCGGGAGTATCTTAACATACTAGTGTTAGGTGTAAGTCTCACTTCCTTTAACACCTCATTTTGGTCACTTTCTTAACTTAGACATATTTAATTATGTTGATACTCACTTTACTTGCTTACGTTCATTTGGTATCATCTTTTCTGGACGATGAGAACTTCATTCAATGAGTTACATATGTTCATAGTTCATTTGTTTAGGGCATGTTGGGACTTGTCCCAATGATTGGCATGCCCTTGGATATGGATTCATTGAATTACCTTAGATGTGCTTATTTCATCATTTCAATACATTGGATATATATGATTGGCATAAGATTAGTATTGGCCTGAACAAATTGGAAAAGATTTCATAATCATCTTTATTGGCATAAGCCAAATTTACATACGTTCATGTTTATTTTAGTATGTATTAACCATTAGCCAATCTTTTAATTATTTAAAGATAACATTATAGCCAATTTCATTCAACTCATTGGACAATGTATTTTTAGACATTTTATTGGCATAAGCCAAACATTCACTCAAATATGATTTTATGGAGCACTTTTTAGCCAACCTTATAACATAGTTTAAACATCACATTATTAGCCATTTCGGACAGCCTAATATGAACACTTTAATGAACATAACATTTTCATAAAGTAACGTTTAACAGTAGGTATACACATAACGACCATACCATCTCAAGACTAGCATTTTCGGACACAAGTTGATGCAACATCGTTCTTTATATCACGTAAGGAGCACATAAAATCATGCATGTACAAAATATAGGTTCATTCAACATTTACAAATCAAGAACCCTACACATTAAGATCATCCAGCACCACATACCAACAAAATGATAGATATTATATTTATCCATTCATTGGAATCGAAAACAAGGATACTAGGGAAAAGAACGTTCAACAAGAACCTTGGGAAACAACCCTCGTTTCGAGATTCCATAGATTCAAGACGATGGAAAGTATTCTTGGAGAAAGAATTCCAGGAGAGAAACCCATACCTTATGTAGAACTTAATCTACGAATACCACCTTGAACGAAACTTTAAAGAACACTTGAATAGGCCTATTAATGTCGATGAACTTTCTGCCTTTTTGCTTACTGCTTTAGCGTCTTGTTTTCTAAGTGTCTGATTGTGAGTTTTTAGGTTTAAGGACTGATTTTGACTCATTAAACTTAGGATAATTTAGTAAATTACAAAATTTAATTAGTTAATTACTAAAACACCCCTCCTAAGTTGACTAAACATAGGAGAATGTTGACTTGACCAAAAATCTAGAATTTGCCTATGGTTTCGGTCAACAATTGAAATTCTTATTAATTAATTAAATCCTAAATTTAATTAATTAAGGGACCTAGGGTAATTAATAAGGTACACCTAAGTCTTTGGTACCATAACTAACCCTTTTGGACCATCCTAGGTTAGGTACTAGGTTGTCTCCTTAACTAGTTACTAGGTTAGTGTCACCCGGTTAAGTCTTAGGTTGTCGGGTGCACTAGTTGGTCCATTTCACTTAGTCCTAGGTTAATCAGATAGTTAGGGCACTTGGTTATAGTGTTGACTTTGTTAGGGAAGTAGTCCCCACATGGAGAGACCCGTACGCACATGCTGCCCCTAACCGCTCTAACCGAATTCGTTTAGGGTGGTCCCCTCCTTTGACCGATTTTCACATGTATTGCACATGTGTTAGTTGTACTTTCCTAACTAACTATTGTTGATGGCTCATTTGGAATGTTTACTTATTTTCCCAAGGATCCTCACTATGTCGTTGGGCACTTCTTAATCTACATGATCTTTTTAATTGATCATGTGCTATGGTATCTAGGCTTGACACTTGGATGCCTCATACCCAATCTGTGAGTTAAAGGAAAAAACATTTTAGCCTAGGGTCTTCATTGCAGGTACATTTCTTAAACAAACTCATTAATGTTATAAACATGGCTAACACCCTTTTAAGCCAATATTTTTCTTATTTGAGTATTATATATAAATTGGCTAATACCCCTTAGCCAATTTTCTATACTGTGCCCAATATTTCTCAATATTGGGCATTGGGATGCCTATGTACCCCAAAAACACATTCTTAAAGACTTATTGGGCTCTTCACTAGACATGTAATTTTCCGGAATATTACATTATCCCCCCCTTAGGAACATTCATCCCCTAATGACACTTACACATCATTTTAAAACAAGAGGGAACTTCAAAAACACTTAAACATACTTAACACGCTATCGTTTGGGAACATTTGATTCACACATATTCTGAATGATGCATTCTTACTCAAGCTTATCTAAAGCTTCATATTCGAGATCGAGGAACTTCCTTCTTAATCATACTTAACTTAATGCACATCACAACTCATGCAACACATATAATTACGTCTATGCTATACAAAAACAGCAACAAAATGCACGCATGAACTTACTTTAACTCATTTAATGCAAGTATAAAACGCACGATTATGGACTTATAATACAAAATCGACTAATGCACTAAAATCTCAGAGTTCCTTAAATAAAATTAGATCTAGGAAGAGTATATCTAACCTCAAAAACTGAACAAGTGAGGGTAACGGGATCTCATATCAGCCTCGGACTCCCATGTTGCTACCTCAACAAGGTGGTTCCTCCATAATACTTTAAGGGTGGCAACCTCCTTGTTCCTCAGCCGCTTCACTTGGCGATATAAATTTCAACTGGAACCTCATCATATGAAAGGTTCTCATCAACTCCTAACCCCTCAACAAGCAGGATCGATGCTGGATCGCCTAGACACTTCTTAAGCATTGAAACGTGGAACACTGGATGAACAGAAGCCAAGTCTTGTGATAGTTTCAGTTCGTAGGCAACATTTCCTACTCTCTGTAAGATCTCATAAGGACCTATATACCTCGGACTCAACTTCCCCTTCTTACCAAACCTCATCACCCCTTTCATGGGTGATATCTTCACGTAGACTTGATCACCCACCTAAAATTCAAGAGCTCTCTTTCTATTATCTGCATAGTATTTTCAACGACTGTACGTAGTAGCCAATCTATCCCTAATCATTCTCACCTTCACCACAGACTCATGTATGATCTCAGGGCCAAGGATGGAAGACTCTCCTACCTCATCCCACCTATCTGGAGACCTACATCTCCTGCCATATAGTGCTTCAAAAGGTGCCATCCCAATACTCGAATTATAGCTATTATTATAAGAGAATTCAATCAGCGGCAAGTGATCATACCAACTCCCCTTGAAGTCAATAACACATGCTCTCAACATGTTTTCAAGGATCTGAATAGTACGCTCTGCTTGTCCATCCGTCTGGGGATAAAAAACAGTACTGATCTTCACCTGGGTACCCAAGCTCTTTTGGAAAGATCTCTAAAAATGAGAAGTAAATTGGGATCCCCTATCCGAAATGATAGACAGAGGAATCCCATGCCATCTTACTATCCAATCAATATACAACTTGGCATAATATTCTGCCATATAAGTAGACTTCACAGGAATGAAGTGAGCAGACTTAGTCATCTTGTCAACAATAACCCAAATAGAATCATGTTATTTCCTGGTCTTTGGCAGACTAACCATAAAATCCATATTGATAGCCTCCCACTTCCAAGTTGGGATCTCAATCGACTGGGTGAGACCCCCATGTTTAAGGTGTTTGGCCTTAACCTGTTGGAATTTGGACACTCTTCCACAAACTTCGAGATATCACGCTTCACCTTCCCACCAATAGACCTCTTTAAGGTCATGATACATTTTGTAGAACCTGGATGAATAGAATACCTGGAGCCATGGGCCTCTGTAATAATATTAGGCCTCAAATTTTCAATTACATAATATGTTCTGGTACCTGAGTACACCATCCTCTCCTAGGGAAAATGATTCATTCAGCTTACTCAACACTGAGTCTTTCAACTCCATGAGTACTGGGTCGAGATGCTGCTTAGCTTTGACATCTACAACAAATGAGGATTCTACTGAAACACCCTCACTTGGTGTATCTATCAGCCGTACACCCAATCTAGCCAAATGGTGTACCTCTTTAACTAGTTGCTTCTTCTCATCATCAACATGAGACATGCTGCACATGCTCAATCTACTCAACCCATCGGCCACTACATTGGCCTTACCTGGGTGATAGTGGACACTCATATCATAGTCTTTGAGCAGTTCTAGCCATCTCCTCTGACGAAGGTTCAATTCTCTCTGCGTAAAAACATACTGAAGTCTTTTATGGTCAGTATATACATCAACATGTACACCATATAAATAATGTCTCCACATCTTCAACACAAAGACAACCGCAGCTAACTCAAGATCATGAGTAGGGTAATTCTTCTCGTGGACTTTCAAATGTCTTGATGCATATGCAATAACCTTGCTATCTTGCATAAGAACACATCCTAAACCTACTCAGGAAGCATCACAGTATACCACGTATCCTGTACCACTCCTCGGCAATGTGAGAACTGGGGCTGAATTGAGTTGGTCTTTGAGCTCTTGGAAGCTCTTCTCACATTTTTCAGACCACTTAAACTTCACCTTTTTCTTCGTCAAGGCTGTCAACGTAGCAGCAATAGTGGAAAAACCTTCCACAAATCTGCGATAATAATTAGACAAACCCAAAAAACTCCGAATATCTATAGGAGTGAGGGGTCTCGGCCAATTTTTCACAGCCTCAACCTTTTTTGGATCAACTTCAACACCCTGGTTGGTCACAACATGACCAAGGAAGGTCACTGATCTCAACAAAAATTCACATTTACTAAACTTTGCATACATATGATGTTCTCTGAGTACTTGCAATGTCTTTCTTAAGTGTACGTCATGGTCTTCTATAGACTTAGTGTATATGAGGATGTCATCTATGAATACTATGATAAAGGAATCAAGGTACTCATGGAAGACTCTATTCATAAGGTCCATAAACGCGACTGGTGCATTAGTGAGACCAAAAGACATAACCAGAAATTCATAATGTCCATATCTAGTATGAAAAGCAGTCTTAGGGACGTCTTCTCGCCTCTCTCTAAGCTGATGATACCCTAACCGAAAGTCTATTTTTGAAAAGAAACTTGAACCTTGGAGTTGGTCAAATAGATCATCAATTCTGGGAATAGGGTACTTGTTCTTTATAGTGACTTTGTTGAGTTGCCGATAATAGATACACATTCTAAGGGTTCCATCCTTTTTCTTTACGAACAACACTGGAGAACCCCATGGAGATATGCTTGGCTGGATGGAGCCCTTATCAATTAGATCTTTTAACTTAAACTTCAACTCTTTGAGTTTGGATACTACCATCCTATATGGGGGAATAGAAATTGGCTTGGTGTTGGGATCTAAGTCAACACCAAAATCAATCTCACATTTAGGAGGTATTCCTTGAAAATCCTCCGGAAAGACATCTTGAAACTCATTCACTATTGACACAGAGTCTATGGAAGGGACTACTTACTCTAAGTTATTGACTCTAACTAAATGGTATAAATACCCCTTAGCTATCATCTTATTGGATTTTAAATGTGAAACGATTTGGCCTACTGGACTTGAACCACGCCCTTCCCATTCCAGCTCTAACTCATTTGGAAACTTAACTCTCACTATCATGTTTCGACAATTTATCGTAGCATAACACTTATGGAGCCAATCCATACCCAAGATTATATCAAAATCTAGCATGACTAACTCCACCAGGTCAGCGAGTGATTCTATCAAGAATGTTAATTGGACAATTTTTATACACTCTTTCTGCTCTAATGTCGTCCCCTATGAGAGTACTAACTAGAATTGGCTCATGCAAGATCTCAGGAAGCACATCAAATCTACTAGATATCAAAGGAGTAACAAACGATAAGGTGGATCCTGGATCTAGCAATGCATACACATGTAAAGAAAAGACATGCAACGTACCCGTGACTACATCACCTGACTTCTCTTGCTCTTCTCTACCTTTCAGTGCATAACATTTGTTCCTGTTGGGAGGTTCGGCTGCAGTATTTGGATTCGGCGGTGGCTGAGCATGTACCTTGGCCGGATTCCTCACTTGAGGATAGTCTCTGACCATGTATCCACTCTTGCCGCACCGGAAGCAGGCGTTAGTACCTACTAAACATTCACCTCCATGCGAACTCCCACACTTACCACAAGGCTTGCTGTTTCACTGGGAGCCTCTATCATTGCCCTTTTTGGGGCCAGACTTGTTCACTTTGGCATTCAAATATCTTGAAGGAGCAGAATTACCTGCATGCCTCTTGAACTTAGGCCTGTTCTGGACTCCAAATGAGCCCCTACCAGAGCTAGAACTAGTCTAGTCTGCGACCTTAGGTTTTTTGCATTCATGAATTCTCCTTTTTCGACGACTCTACTCCACTTGCTGAGCATGCACCATCAATATGCCCAGATCCATGTTGTCATGCAACATGGCTGCCCGACAATCTTCTACAAGATCCTCCGACATGCCAGTCACAAACCTGCTCATTTTATCCCTGCTATTTGCCACCAGAGAAGAAGCATACTTTGAGAGTTTAACAAATTTCAAGGACTACTCCTTGACCGATATACCTCCCTGACTCAGGTTGATGAACTCTTCAACCTTGGATTCTCGTTGCTCTCTTGGAAAGAATCTCTCCAAAAAGGTAGTCTTGAGTACGTCCCAAGTGGTGGGGATATCTCCTACTACCCACATTCGGTACCACACATGTGTCACATCTTTGAGCTGATATGCAGTCAACTCAGCCTTCGCCTCTTCATCAACTCCATGGCACATAGAATCTTGTGGACCTCATCACGAACTCCTGGGGATCCTCATTAGTGTTGGACCCGTAGTAGACAGGAGGATTCATTCTGGTGAAGTCCCTTAGTCTGCTAGCCATGGTGCTAGAAGGCGGGTTCTCCCTGGGAGCACCCTCTCATGTGGCCTGAGCCGTGATGGCCTGCGCCTGAGTAGTGATGGCCTGCACCATCTGCATCAATGCTTTCCTCACTTCACCATCTGTCAACGCAACTGGGTTTACAGGCACTTGAACTTCAGCAGCTGGGGCTTGTTGAGGAACTTGATTTCCTCCAGCAGCTGTTTCACCAACTCTCCTCCCTGCATTTCTCCTCGTGTTCATTTTCTACACATATATACAAGAAGAGAGTTATATCCTTAGAATTACACAAGATGTCTCAATTCCACATCACACGATAAAGAGTAGAAGAAGGGAAGATTTCCTATCATTATATAGTCTCTAAGTCATGATTGTGGCGCGCTTCACAACCATAAGTTAGAAACTACGCAACGTGGTTGTTTTGAGCTTTAGTTCCTAGGTAATTTAACCTCATGCTCTGATACCAAGTTTGTAATGACCCGCATTCTGGAATCTGGATCGCAACCTGGTTAACCTCTCAGAGGTCGCATATAAGCCTTTTCTTAGCTTTCATCACATTCATATAGTTAAATTGGCTGAAAATTTAAAACTTTTAAAACATAATGAAGTGTACATAGACTTCATATAATCTATACATAAATTCATATACTATAAACTCAATTAAACAACTATCTACAATAGATTACGCAATTCAAAAAGGAAGAATCAATGTATCATAATAAGTTTGCCAAAACGGCCTTAATACAAAATCTTCGAAATGAAAACATCTGATAGAAATGCTAGGGACAACATCCTCTAGCTATTTCTAAATACTAGGCAATGAAGATAGACGTAGCATCACAAACTCAAGAGGAACTTCCAAATGGTCTGGAGATTGCTGAGTCTAAACCGCTGCAATGAATCTTCAATCTGCTCTCTGACCTGCCCCACACTGAAAAGAGGTTATCTCGCTGGCCAAGGTGAGATCGAAACATACCTAGGTCTCTTAGGTGGAATCCACAGGCTAGTTCCCATGTTGGATAGACATAGTTCGAAGATTAGGAGACATATGGAGACTAATAATCCACCTCGGTAGTAGCCTCATCTCATGAGACTTACACATGCAAGCACAAGCTCATAGCTAGTCTATCTGTGCTTAGCTCACTTTCTTTATCTTCTTATCTTTTAGAGTTGACTCAAACATTATGGAAGCTTGCTTCTAGATTGAGGTTTACTTACTCTATTGATGACTTGTCATCCCTTTCTTTACGTTGATGAAATGTTAATTACGTTACATATTATCTTTGGTGTTAATGAGACTTGTCTCACACGTTCTAACACCTTTTTTTGTGAGTATCTTAACATAGTAGTCTTAGGTGTAAGTGAGACTTGTCTCACTTCCTTTAACACCTCATTCTGTTCACTTTCTTAACTTAGACATATTTAATTATGTTGATACTCACTTTACTTGCTTACATTGATTTGGTATCATCGTTTATGGATGATGAGAACTTCATTCAATGAGTTACATATGTTCATAGTTCATTTTTTAGGGCATGTTGGGACTTGTGCCAATGATTGGCATGCCCTTGGATATGGATTCATTGAATTACCTTAGATGTGCTTATTTTATCATTTCAATACATTGGATATATATGAATGGCATAAGATTAGTATTGGCCTAAACAAATTGGAAACGATTTCATAATCATCTTTATTGGCATAAGCCAAATTTACATTCGTTCATGTTTAGTTTAGTATGTATTAACCATTAGCCAATCTTTTAATTATTTAAAGATAACATTATAGACAATTCCATTCAACTCATTGGACAATGTATTGTTAGCCATTTTATTGGCATAAGCCAAACATTCACTCAAATATGATTTTATGGAGCACTTTTTAGCCAACCTTATAACATAGTTTAAACATCACATTATTAGCCATTTCGGACAGCCTCATATGAACACTTTAATGAACATAACATTTTCATAAAGTAACGTTTAACAGTAGGTATACACATCACGACCGTACCATCTCAATACTAGCTTTTTTGGACACAAGTTGATGCAACATCGTTCTTTATATCACGTAAGGAGCACATAAAATCATACATGTACAAAATATAGGTTCATTTGACATTTACAAATCAAGAACCCTACACATTAAGATCAGCCAGCACCACACACCAACAACATGATAGAGACTACATTTATACATTCATTGGAATCGGAAAAAAGAATACTAGGGAAAAGGACATTCAACAAGAACCTTGGGAAACAACCCTAGTTTCGAGATTTCATAGATTCTAGACGATGGAAATTACTCTTGGAGAAAGAATTCCAGGAGAGAAACCCATACCTTATGTATAACTTAATCTATGAAGACCACATTGAACGAAACATTAAAGAACACTTGAATTCGCCTAAGAACGTCGATGAACTTTCTGCCTTTTTGCTTATTGCTTTAGTGTCTTGTTTTCTAAGTGTTTGATCGTGTGTTTTTAGGTTTAGGGACTGATCTTGACTCATTAAACTTAGGCTAATTTAGTAAATTACATAAATTAATTTGTTAATTACTAAAATGCCCCTCCTAAGTTGACTAAACATAGGAGAATGTTCACTTGACCAAAAAATTGGAATTTTACTATGGTTTCGGTCAATATTTGAAATTCTTATTAATTAATTAAATCCTTAATTTAATTAATTAAGGGACCTAGGGTAATTACTATAGTACCCCGAGGTCTTTGGGACCATAACTAACCCCTTTTGGACCATCCTAGGTTAGGTACTAGGTTGTCTCCTTAACTAGTTACTAGGTTAGTGTCACCTGGTTAAGTCTTAGGTTGTCGGGTGCACTAGTTGGTCCATTTTGGTTAGTCCTAGGTTAATTAGCTGGTTAGGGCAGTGGGTTAGAGTCTTGAGTTGATTAGGGAAGTAGGCCCTACGTGGAGAGACCCGTCCGCACATGCTGCCCCTAACCGCCCTAACCGAATTTGGTTACGGTGGTCCCCTCCCTTGGCCGATTTTCACAAGTCTTGCACATGTGCTTGCACATGTGTTAGTTGCTCTTTCCTAACTAACTATTGTTGATGGCTCATTTGAAATGTTTACTTATTGTCCCAAGGATCCTCACTATATCCTTAGGCACTGCTTAATCTACATGATCATTTTAATTGATCATGTGCTATGGTATCTAGGCTTGACACTTGGATGCCTTATACCCAATTTGTGAGTTAAAGGAAAAAGCATTTAGCCTAGGGTCTTCATTGCTAGTATATTTCTTAAACAAGCTCATTAATGTTAGAAAATTCGCTAACAGCCTTTTAAGCCAATATTTCTAATATGCCCAATATTTTGCTTATTTGGGTTTTATATAGAAATTGGCTAATACCCCTTAGCAAATTTTCTATACTATGCCCAATATTTCTCAATAATGGGCATTGGGATGCCTATGTACCCCCAATACACATTCTTAAAGACTTATTTGGCTCTTCACTAGACATGTAATTTTCCGGAATGTTACAACACAATTCACTTCTCGTTTTAGGAGGTCTTTTCAAAAAGGTTTGGGTACTCAAGTGAAGCTTAGCACCTTTTTTTCATCCTCAAATGGATGGTCAAGCGGAGTGTACTATTCAGACCCTAGAGGATATGTTAAGAGCTTGTGTAATAGATTTCCAAGGTAATTGGGACAATAGTTGCCATTGATTGAGTTCTTTTATAACAATATCTACTATTCGAGTATTGCCATGGCTACTTTTGAAGCACTCTATGGTAGGTGATGTAGGTCTCCGGTAGGGTCGTTTGAGGTTGGTAAGTCATCACTCCTTGGTCCCGAAATAATCTATGAACCTTTGGAGAAAGTTCATGTGATAAGGGATAGATTGAAAACTACCTATAGTCGGCAAAAGTCGTATTCTGAAATTAGGAGAAGAGACCCTGATTTTGAAATAGGTGATAAGGTGCACTTGAAAATTTCTCCTATGAAAGGGTGATGAGATCGGTAAAAGGGGGAAGCTAATTCTCCGGTATGTGGGTCCCTATGAGATATTGGAACGGGTCAGAAAGGTTGCTTATGTGTTTGAACTACCTAGTGAACTAGCTTCAGTTCATTCGGTATTTCGTGTCTCTATTCTCAAGAAATGTATAGATGATCCGGTGTTTATCCTCCCTATTGAAGGGTTGGGAGTGAATGAGGACCTTACTTATGAAGAGGTTCTGGTCAAAATCCTTGATCGTCATGTTAAGAAGTTGAGGAATAAAGTGGTGTCCTCCGTAAAAGTTCTATGGCCAAACCACTTAGTTGAGGGTTCAACATGGGAGGCCAAGGTAGACATGAAGTCCCGCTATCTTCCTATTTTTCCTAATTAAGGTTAGTAGGTCCTCCTAATAATGAAATAATGAATAAATATGAGTTTGGCTTATTTAATAAGTATGTGCATATTTTGGTAAAGGTTTATGTCAAAATGAGTTTTCATGAAGAAGGCTTATTGAGTTAACTTGCACTAATGTGAAATATATGTTTGACTTCTTGACATTTTTGGTTATTTGATGTTTTCTTGAGAAGAATATCATGGTAACTCTTTGCTGTCATTTGAGCTCATGTTGACGTTGAGAAGGTAGTTCCTCATTATGAGTTGTGAAAAGTTGAGCTCTTATGTATTGTAACTTGTGACTTGAGCTGCTATGTGTAATGCCATGGTGATGTGTTGAATGGAGTTTTGAATTACTCCTTTGATTTATAGCTCATGTTGATATTATGTTGTTGGTTGGACTGCTAGTACTGAGTTTATCCTCTCCATATAAAACTATTTTAGTGTCATTTAGGGACGAATGTTCCTAAGGGGGGGGGGGATATGTAACACTTTGAAAATCCATAACTTAGTCTAGAGACTCACATGAAGAACCAATACATCAAACAATGTTTCTAAGACTGAAATAATGTATTGAAATCAATTAGGAATTGTTAGAGTTAAAACATCAAGAAATAACCATGACATCCAGAGTATTGTGAAATCGAAGCTTGTGTGCCTTGGCATGTTTCATGAGGTTTTAAGAGTAAGCATTTAGTAAAAAATTTTAAAAATTTGTTAAATATATAGTAGAGTTTGCTTAGGGTCGAAACGTCTGTGTACGACTTCCCAAGGACCACCCTAAGGGTCCTTGGAAAGGACCCTTACATTTTGACCCAGAAGCTGTCATTTTAGAGAAACCAATCAATGAGCCGTCGATGGGTCAATGGCCCATCGATGGTGTCGTTGGTAAAGACATAGAATATTTTATAAAAGGGTCTAAAATCACCCTCTTTGACCCAAACCACAGACCAGCAGGACGGTCCGTGGTCAGGTTGACAGGCCGTAGGTCGGGGTTTCGTGGTCGACTAGACTGCCTAAAATTCTAATTAAGAGGTTAGTTAGTTATCTGGTTAATTAATAAATTAAGCATTAGGGTATGGTTAATTAAGTTTGTTGGGGGACTACATAAGACTTAAATGTCATTAAACTAACCTAACACCCCATATGTCCCAAACCCAATTCGCTCAAATTTCTCTCGACATTATCTATCTATTAAAAGACTCCATTGAAGACCAAGCTTCAAGGTGCAGTAAGGCTTCAAGAATTCATCTTTTGTCCATAAAAATCTGAGGAATCATAAGGTATGGAAGCTATTCACTCTTGGGATCTCTTTCCCCAAGAGGCTCTTCAAAATTGGTTTCCAAAAGATGTCAAAAACATGGATTTCATTCCAATTTCGTGAATTGTCTTTCAATTGGATTTTGATGTTGATTTCCTTTGATTATCATTGAATTATTATGATTGTATATGGGTTAATTGATATTTCTCTTAGTCTTGGACCTAGTTCTATGAAAAAATCCATGATTGAACCCTTTTCCCCTAACCCTAGGTTATGAATTAAGGTTGATTTGATTAGTGATGATACAATTAACTTATTTCTTGAATAGATTTATATGATATGATATTATTAAAAAAATTAATAGATGAATATGGTTGGATTGATGGTAAAATCTTGAAGGAGGCTTATAAAGGCTATGTGGTAAGACTTTGTGATGTTGAGTTCTTTACTTCAAGATGATGGCTTATACTTGGCTTATATGATATGATATGATGAATGTGATTAAATGTCTTGACTATGTGAATTGTGAGATCATGTTAAGGGTATGATTATACAGGGTTGAATATAAGTCACTTGTGTGCCTTACTATGATTTGACTAAGATGTGTTGATCTCACAAATGAAGGGTTGTTATGAAAGGAAATTCTCATGCAATTCCTAATGAGCTAATGATCATGATATACAAAGGGTAAGTCTCCTATGGCCTACACTAAGATATGATGATTCAAAAAGGCTTAAAGACATTAAAGAAAGGGACTTTAGCTTAGCACCAAGTGAACTTGAAAATGAGGTGTTGACTCCCTAATGGAAGGGAGATTCACCAATGTTCTCATTAGATGATGACTCCAATGTTAATGGGCACGTAGAGGGTTCAAGACATATCTCTTAGTTTCTTAACTATGTTGTCTCCATAGGAAAATTAGCTAGTGGATCCATCTACAATCTTATGTTTATGTTTTAGTTCTACATTGGCAAGTAAAACACCATATTTCGGTGTAGGGTTTAATGACAGTGATTCCATGTTTAGCTCACATGGTCTATTATCAGTTAAGGTGATTGTTCCCAAAAGTAAAATAAATTAATGAAGTAATGAAGTGAATACTAACTGGGTGCATTAAGGGGTTTACTTAGTGTAGGTTGGGGAATGTGACTCCACTTATACATTCCACATGTTGGCCTTGAGGGAAGTCCTAGGAGGTTGTTCATATGTGCTTATGATATGAATGAAATGTATATGATGACTTTACATGTTGATGATCCTATATGATATTACTTTCATTGATGCAAATGCTATTAATCTAAGTTAATGTGCATGATTATGAATATGCATGATATGAAGATATATGAAATGTTGACATTGATTATGATCCTTTGTTTGGTTTACTTGATTATGTGGGGTTATATGGCTTCATATAGTCACTGTATTTGTAGGCTTGGGAAGGGGTTCTGAGTAAAGGTCTTATATGTTGTGATGTTATGAACTCTTGTACATGAATTGTTGTTACAATGTTATGTTGGAGTTATTCATGCCTATATGATCTTTATGTGATGTCATTCATGTTGATATGAACTTATGTTGATAATATCCATGTTGACATGACTTTATAAAGATGTTGGTCTTGTGTTTAATATGCACTTGTCTTAAGTGATGCTATGTCTATTGGCTCGTATATGTTCTTAATTGTGCATAAAAGCTTTTCAAAGTGACTTAGCATGGTTTTGAACAAAGTATCATTTTAATCATGATTTCAATGGTTTTACTTGCATATGTTTCCAGACTTAGTAAAACTGGTTGTACTAACCCATATTCTGTCCCTTTTTCCCAAACAATGTACGTTAGGGCCATTTAAGTACTTTGAGGCTAATTGCAAGAAGCTTGGAATAATTACCCAAGTTATTGGTAGGTTCTCAATGTTTGAGGATGTTACCATTTCACTATCTATGTTGTTGTTATGATTAAACACATTTATTCATTCCTTTACTTTTGAGACTATTGTTGTAAGCCTATATGTGGCTCTTTGTGTCGATGTATGGGCTATACCCAAATGTTGTAATACTCTTTAGATGGTTTAATGTGAGACGATGCTATTAGAGTATGTCTTATGTATTGGTTATGTTACCTAAACGAGAAGCCTATTTAATATTCAATAAGCGAGGATTCTATGTAAACTCCAGATATTATATGTGAGAGGTCTATGTATACCTCATTACGTAAAAGTTTCAAATTTTCCGCATTTTTGACCGATGATATGTTATGATGAATACTAAGGGCTTGTCCAAGTCCTCTACGAGTACGAAGACATTGGTTACGTCTAGAGGGTGCTCCCCGATCGTGACACTTTTTCATGGCCAGAACCTACGCTTAGTGTAGAAAATAGAAGAGATATAGGTTAGTACAAACCACATGTACTAAGAATGGATATATGAAAGTAAAACATTAGAAGACATGAACAAAGGGAACTTTTTACTATAAACATGCTATGTTCACTTTAAAAGCTTTTTTGCACATTCCAAGAACATATATAAGTCAATAACACTAGAAAAACAATAACAACAAGACATATTCACATTCATGTTCAAAAGTTACATCATAAAAAAGCCATAATCAACATTTCATGTTTAGAGTCCATTTCATCAATACATCACAAAATCTTACTCACAAACCCAATCCAAGTCCACTAGTGAATTGTGTATGTGAAGCCTCATAACCCACATAAACCAATTAAACTAGCCAAGAGACCATAAGCATTGCCTTTACGTTATATAACATCATAACAAATGTAGTTAGCATCATACATAAAAATTTAGACCAACATCATGTATATCAAGTGAAACCATCATATAAGACAAACATCATGTATATCATTCATACATAAAGAACCCACCACAGAACTCCCCTCAAGGTCCATTTGTGCAATGTGTAGGTAAAGTCCCATACCCTTATATACACTAAGTAACACCTTTTAAGTAGTCCTAGTTAGTTTTAATATTCTTACTTTCTTTCATTCATTTTACTTCCAGAAAACTTTACCATAACCAACATTAGACAATGTGAGCTAAACATGGAATTCGGTATCAACCCCTCACACCAAAAGAACGGCATCCTACTTACCAAGGTAGAACATATACTTGATAATAGCATCATGTGGATCCACTAGCCAGGTTTCTATGGGGGCACATAGTTAAGGAATTAGGAGGTTGTTACCAGAAACCGTCTTTATGATAATTCTCATTGTAGTTTAAATCTCATCTATTCATTTGGTGAACTACCTTCATGTTTGATGGGACACATCTTATTGTCAAGTTCACTCGGTGCTAAGCTAAATTCCCTTTAGAAGTTTCTTTAAGTCTTCCTTAGAATGAATTTATAACATAGGCCTTAGGAGTTTAACCCCTCATACAGCATGTTCATAGCTCATAGGTTATAGGATGAGAATGTCCATTCATCATAAACCCAACATCATTGGATAATATTACATCATAGAATAACCACAAGATGGACATAGGAATTACCTTCGACCCCTCATAATAGTACATCCATCATCATCTCAAAACCATCATATTCATATCATGATCATACATTCATAGCTTCATCATTCATACTCCAATTAAACAACATTACCAAAGATAGACCAACAATACTACAACAACATAGTCATGATTTGAATATCTTACCAATGGCCTCCATGAAACCCATTCAAGACTCAATCCCAAATTAATGATATGCATCTATCAAATCAGTTATCATCATCAGAGGATAGTCAATTATACAAGAACAAACCCAATTACATCACCTCTAGTCATTAATAAACAGAATTCAAGGGTTAGGGTTGGGAGAAGAGGGATATTCATGGATCCTTAAATAATTAAATCAAAAACCCAATCAATACATGATATAAGTCAGTCCATGAAGTAATAATACAATTAACACCAATATAACAATTGATATACTCATTATCTACAAGTAATTCACCAAACAAGATCCAAGAATTATGAAATTGGGGAAGAACATGGGTCCAATAGAATCTAAGTTAAACAACATAAATTACTCATTTTTATAACTTAAAGAACTTTAAGTAATCATAATTCACCACAATTTATTCACAATTTAAGTTTTAAAAGAAGACTCATGTGTAGAGAAAACCCTTAATATTTTAGGGATTTGAAATCATCTTTGAATGGAGATCTTGGGGAAAGGAATACCAAGAGTGAAAGAAACCATACCTTAATGAAGACTTTAGCATCAAATTTGAGTAGAAAACTTGGAGAATTGGTCTTCTTCTCAAAGCTCCAATGCTCTTCAATGGAGGTTAGGTAGAGAGAGAATTTTAGGGAGTAGTGAGAGTGATTTGGCTTTAAATTTTGCGATTTGATTTGGGTGGGTAAAAGTGGTATAAAAAATAACTTAAAATGAATGCATACCCCTCCCCTAAAATACTCAAAAGACCCCTCAATTAATTAGACCTTTTTGTGAAGTCAAACTTGATTTAAATATTTCAAAGTTTTCGTCGGGGAACAAGTCCGCGTCACGGAGCTGCTCCCAAAAGATTTCAAAAATTAATTTTTGATACAGTAGAGTCTGTGACACGTCTGTGACAGCGACCAAACTTTTGACCCATGGTGGAGCTAGTACGCGACACGGACATGCTCCACGCATGTACAATTTCATGCCGCCCTTTGGCAGCTTGTTGGCCCAAAGTTGTGTCGTCCTCGAGGACCCCTAAAGTGGTACTTGGGGGGTCGCACCTAGACGTTTTGACCCACTAAAAATTATTCTACCTATTTAAAGTATTTTTTTCAAGTTTCATACTATATACGATAATCCCAAACCTTCACAAGACCTAAGAACATCTACTAGTTCAATTTCACTAGTTTCCAAACGTGATGGTCGTCCCTTGTTGTTTATGGTCTAATACTTCTAAATCAAGTTTACTAAATTATTCTAGGTCTGGAAACTTCATTTTAAACATTATTCATTAGGTGAGGCTCTATTCTAGGTCATTGGATTTCTGAGGTATAACAACTTGTTCTTGAGGAGGAGCTTGGTTGTCTTAGGGAGGAACTCCCGAATTACCAATCTCCTCTTTAACCCTTCTTGCGGCTGTCCTTCTAATAGTCATAGACTATAACCACAAGAAAATTATTATAAGAAAAGGACACATAAAGTTAATACTCTTGAGGCACGACTTAAGAATACCAAAGAAGTGAGAATTTCCTAAGCATCACATATCCTCTCATTCATGAGTGTGGCGCGCTTCACAATTATGAAAAACACTCTACATAGACGTGGTTTTGTGAGACATCATTCTTAAGATTGTTCAACCTCATAATTTGACACCAAGTTTGTCACGACCGGAGAGCACACCCTAGTCGTCACCGGCGTCTTCATTCTGTAAGAGGCCTTAGACAAGCCATTATCATACATCATGGCATCATTGATAGAATAAAAAGAGGATAAATAAAACCTTAATTTTTTAGTTAGACTTCACTTCACATATATCAAAATAGAATCAATAATTGTCTCACATGACCATCTAAAGATAAGAGTAACAGAAATAGGACTTAGACCTTACATTATTAGAACTAATAAGATAATACAACATAATCCTTGAATAGGAAATAGAACAATGTCTTTCATTAATAGCAAAATAACAAGAGCTAGACTCATAGAGTTGGCCCTCGGACCTGGGGACTCACCAACTTGGGAAAAATCAAAGCTTCTTTGAGAATGACCTTGACGCACCTCAACGGCCCGAACATACATTTATGTAGAAATAGAAGAGATATGGGTTAGTACAAACCACTTGCAATAAGTATGGATATATGAAAGTAAAACCTTTGAAGACATGCATAAAGGGACATTTTTGTAAAAACATGATAAGTTCTCTCTAAAAGCTTTTATGTGCATTCCAAGAACATATACAAGTCCATACCACAGCAACAATAAGACATATTCATATTCATGCTCAAGAGTAATATCATAATAAAGCAATATTCAACATTTCATGTTTAGAGTTCATTTCATCGATACGTCATAAGACCTTACTCATAACCCAGATCCAAGTCCACAGTGCAATATGTATGTGAAGCCGTAACACTCGGAAAGTACAAGACCTAACTTAGTGCCTCACATGAGTATCCAAGGCTTGAAACACTATTTTAAGATTTAAAATAATGTATATAAACCATTTATGAAGTTTTAGAGTGAAGATGTCAAGAAACGTCCATGACATCCAGAGGCTAGTGAAATAGGTACTAGTGTGCCTTGGCATGTTTCAGGGGTTTTTAAGAGTCGGAATTCAATGAAATTTGGTGAGAAGGTTTCAAACATGTATTATAATATGTTTGAGGTCAAAATGTCAGGGTAATACTCCCCAAGGACCACCCTAAGTCCTATTGACGGAGCGTCGATGGCTCCCTAGCCCCAGCCTTAGCCAAAATCCAAGACACCATCGACGGATGTGCAACACGAAGGGCATAATGAGCGTGACCATAGGTCGAGGTCTCGTATGTCAGCTCTGATTTCCTCCGGTGAGTTTTAAGTGAGTTATTTAATTAAGTTAGTTAGTTAGGGGTTTAATTAGGGGTTAAGAGAGGTCTTATAATGTTAATTAAGTAACTATATAAGGACCTAACCTTCATTAACTTACCCCAACACCCACGATTACCAAACTCAAATATATCTTCCTTCTCTCTACTTTGTCTCTCCCCAAAGAAGACACCACAGAAGACCAAGGTCAAAGGTCATTAGGGATGCAATAACTTCACTTTATCTAGAAACCTAAGATAACTATGCCCTCAAATCAAGAGAGGACATACTTCAACTTCACTTGAATGATGTTATAATCCAAGCCTTGCTTCCCAATGATCTTCACCTACCAATCACTATAGAGATGGAAATATATATATGGAATTAGTACAAATACATATACTAAGTATGGCATAATGCATAAAATCACGATAACGGACATTTAATGGAAATATGCTTTTTTTTATTAAACCATCATAGTATAAGCATAAGAACAAAATTTAGTACCTTAGAAACACATAATATAACACTTAAGAAATTTGTCACATTTTTGGAGAAAACATTACAGTAAGCTAATTCACTGTTACAGTGAATTCCTTCACTGTTACAGTGAAGTTCCTCAACTTCACATTGGATACTTTCTAGCATGTAATCTTCCCACTAAAAGCTCTCCTAAGACTCATTTAAGTAATACAAAGAGAGACCTGCCATACACCCTATCTAAGCATGCATAAATAATTCTCAAGACTACTTATAATGACACACATACATTTACAAGACACCAAAAACACATAACATGTATAATATGATGTTTTCCTTATCAAGGCTATCAAAAGACTTACTTAAGTACTCCTAAAAGAGAATGCCCATACACCCTCTTCAAGGTTAACTAAATAATCCTTAAGACTTCCTAAATTTAGAACCTTCCTAACTAGAGTCATTCTCAAGATCTCCCTAGGTAAGATATGAAGAGATCATCTTTTATGCCCCCTTCACACTTTAACTAGGAAATCCTTAGAGTTACTCTAGATTAGGTGTTCATTCATTCACATGCTTTCAAATCTTAAGTCATTACTTCATTAGTTCATTAAGAGACATTCATCACATAAAGGACATTCAAGTAATTGTCTTGGAGAAGACCTAGGGATTCACTTACTAACATCTTCGAAGCCTAAAGGTGCAATGTCTAGGTAGCGTCCAATACAACTACCTAAACTTCATAGACATCTCAAACACTAGTAGGTATCCCATATGATGAGAATAGACAATAACCGACATAGACCATGGTAGCTAAGAATTGAATCCGGAGTGGTAACCTACTCCGATGGAGGGTGTTCTACTTGCCAATGGTAGAACTTGGACACATGCCATGTAGGCACATTGTTCAGGAATATGATGGTCTTCTATGCACTCTAGTCTCATTCTCAAGTATAGTTACATTGCACTCTAGTCTCCTTCTCAAGTAGAGCTACAACCCATAACTTATTCACTCGGTCCTAGCCTTTGTTCTCATAGAGTAACTCAATAAAGGAGAATATGAAGAGGTACCATATCTTGTTCATAACAAAATCATAATAGACCTTACCAAAGAGGGTCCCCTAGGGCTGCCTACAATGGTTAAGAGGATATCTCAATATTAACCTTCTTTCTATATATAACGTTCCACATATTTGACCTTCACACTCTGTTCAAGGCCACGTATCATTCATTCATTCATTCATTCATTCATACAAGACTAAGAAAATTTAGCATCCTAAGTCAAGACATCTCATATTCACATATCATTCATGTATAAAGAACAGGGACTTAAGTCTACCTAAACAAGACACATTATTGCTTCACTTTACTATACATATCATATCATATCAAGAAGCACATAGGAACAACCAAGTCAACTATAGGTCATCCTATATACTACTATGGTGTCATCAATATATCCATCATAACACTCAATAACCAATCAGGAAGAATCATGTATCAAATCTAAGACTACACACACAATGCCATAGATCACTAAAAACATCAATAGAAGAACCATATACTTTCACATTATATAACATGTAGGTGGATATGATCATACTTCACATAATCAACTACACAAATCATCATAATAATTTAAGTAGTGTCGATAAGGCCATGATCATCATAATACATAAGGTAACGCCGACGAGGCCACATAATTCACAATTAAGGCACATAACACCGTCACCATAAGTGGAACATACTCATCACAACATCATTCAAGGACTATATTACATAAATAAAGATAATTAGGGAAGTGTACGACCAATCCATTCTCACCACTTCAATTCATAGCTAAATCACCCAATACAATACCAATAGACCCTTACCCATGACCATGATCATCAATTTAATACATAAACCACAATACTTAAAGAATCTAGGTCAATTCAATATAGATTTATCAATCTAAGACAGTCTACACATCAATTATATACAATTATTATATCATTCAATAGCCCATAGAAAACTACATTAGAATTCGTAAGCATTAGGGCAAGATCATCACATCCAAAATATAGCCAATTTGAAGAGATTATGTTTTCCATGTGTTCATTAATAAATTAGGTTAAATAATCTAATTAACATAAATTCAATCATAAATCAATGATTCAAAATGTTTTATGCAAGAACCCATGGATAGATCATAAGTTAGAAATCCATCTTTTGAGAAAGTCTTGTAAAATCACTTTGAATCTTGTCTCCTTGAAGAAAAGAGTTTCAAGGATGAAAACCATACCTTTATTGGGGAAAATCCATGAAATTTGGTGAAGAAATCAATGAAGAACTTCAATCCTAGCTTCAACCTTACTCTTATTTAAAGAATCTTGACAAGTCTTGAATTTTCTTGAATGGAGTTTTCTACTTTGATTTTTTCTTGAGCTTTTGCCCTAGGGTTTGAGAGAGAAGAGAATGATGAATTTAAAGATGGAATTAGGATTATTTAGGGCTTTATAGTACTTGTGAAATCCATTTTTTTTCTAGGTTTTCCTAGTGGGAAAAGGAGAGGAAAATTACCATAATTACTATTTCCCCGCGGCTGAAACAGAACTGCATTATACTATTAACTAAAATGGTCATATATTTTTACTCAAAAACTGGATTGATGCTAAATTGGTGGAGTTGGAAAGAGGATTCAAATACTTTTAATTTCATAGGTAATGGCTCACATAATTATTTATATTCTAAGAGATATGGTCGTTTGAAGTTTACCCAAATAAAATCTTATGTCTAAACTTACTTGGTAAGGAAACTTTCAACTCTAATTTGTGCAAGGGTTTTCTAATGACCTTATTTGATATTGAAAATTTTTCACACACTAGGAAATTTACCTTCAAAGCTAAGAAAATTAAGAGTCACTTAGTATGACCTTATACGAAATTTGAGAATTTCTTGGGCGTAACTTAGAAATTTTCGGGATCTTACATGAGATGAGTCGCTTTATCACGGGGGTGTCCGATGATTTGGTTGAACAGTGTCGTTTGGCGCTGATCCATGACAGTATGGATATTTTTAGGTTGAGGGTTAATGCACAACAAGTTGAAGATACTAGACTCAAGAGGAAGAATAGGGAGTTTAAGAGGGCCAATTATTATGAGGGAGGTACTTCTAAGGGTAGGCTTGATATTCAAGACAAGACAAGGTTCAAGAAGAGGGTTTCCAACCAAGTTCCTTCCAACATTCCCAAGACTAACAAGGATAGGGTGTCTAACCCTAAGCCCTAATGGAAAGAAGTGGAAATTAATCTAGCAAGAACAAACTTGTTACAAGTGTGGTAAGAAGCATTGGGGTGGGCGTCTAGTTTGAACGGAGAATCGCTTTGGGTGTTGCAAGAGTGGACACAAGGTTAGAGATTGCTATAACATAAAGAGTCAAGATAATGTAAGTGGTCAATCTCAAGCTAGTGCTACTAGTTCCGAAGCTCCAAAGAGGAACCACTTTTATGCTCTCCGCTGTAGGGGTGAGCAAGTGGAGTCTCCCAATGTGGTCACCAATATTTTACAAGTCTTCTCTATTGATGTTTATGCTTTACTTGATCCCAGTGCTACCTTGTAATTTGTAACTCCTCTAGAAGCTAAAACGTTTGATGTTCTACCAGATATTTTGATTGAACTATACAACCTCAGTGGGTGACTCAGTTGTGGCTATAAGATTCTTTAGGAGTTGTCCTATATCTTTACCCAATAGAGTTACATGGGTGGATTTTGTAGAACTTGACATGTTTGATTTTGATGTTATTGTAAGACCTCAAAAATGACTTAGGGTAACTAGATCCTAACATGTTGGTAATGGTGGTATAAGGTCCTTAAATGGTCTATAATATGGCATTGCGGCAGTAGCTAAAGTATTAGATGCATTGGAAGTCAAACGTCGAAGGACGACCAAGATGTTCGACGATTAAGTCACCTAAGTGCCTCATATGTGTTCCTATGTCTTTATGTGTGATTCATGAGGTTGTAAGGTTATTAAATGAGTTTAAATGGTTTATAAAGTCAGTGTGTCAAGTTTCGAGAAGTTTGGAGGTCAAACGCTCAAGAACGTTCATGATGTTCGAAAGATATGCCTTGAAGTGACCATGTGTGTCTAGGCATGTTTCGTCAAGTTTCACGTGTTCGTTTTGGGTTAAATTCATGTGAGAGGTATTAAACTTGTATACGGTCATGTTTGGGTTGTAAACGTTCGGTCAAACATCCCCAAGGACCATCCAAGGGTCCTTGAGGAAGGTCCCAAAATGGTGGCCAAAACTGCCCAAGGAAGTCCACTTACAAATGGCAATCGACGGCCAGTGTCCTGGTCGACGCCCCGTAGGTGGTGGGCGTCATTTGGGACTTAGCCTGGGGAGCTAATATCACATCTCTCAAGTCTCTGAACCCATCAACGGAGGCCAGGACGGCCCGTAAGTAGAGCTACACCCCGTCGATGGGCAACCGTCGATTGGCCTGTGTCCTGCGTGCAGCTTCACTGTTAAGTGAGGGGTGAAAGTGTAATTTCACCCCACTTCCAAATAAGAGTATTGGAGGTTCCCTAAGGGTCTTTTGGGTATTTTAAGTGTGTATATAAGTCTTAAATCATTCTTCAAAATCAAAACCCCAAAATCTTTTAGAAATTCCTCAAGACTCCATTGAAGTCCAAAGTCAAGGAAGAGCTTGGTGTGACGAATTGAGTGGAGATTCTTAACCAAAGTGAAGAATTATCTTCATTGAGGTGTGGTTTTTGATCCTTGAAACTCGTTTCATCAAGGAGCCCAACTTCAAAGATGTTTTCTAAAGTTATCAAAGATGAATTGTCCAATTTCATGATTCTACCATGGGTTCTTGCATTAAAGGTTATTAATCATTGAATAGTGATTGAATTGTTGTTGTTTAAATTATTTTAACTCAATCTACCTATGAACCCATGTAATTGATGAACCCTAGTTTTTGACTAATTTATGGGTTACTTGATATTGGTCTAATGTTTATGAATTCATGTGTAGTTTCTTATGGGGTTTATAATGATATAACAATTGTATTCAATTGATGTTTAATTGGTATTATATTGTTCAATCTATATTGACTTGGTTTAGATTTCATTGATTATTATAGTTTATGAATTGAATTTATGTTCATGGCCATGGGTAAGGGCATTATAAAGTTGAATTGGATGATTTGGTATTGGCTTTAAGTGTTGAGGATGAAGAGGTGGTATGCTGCCCTATTTGTTCTTATTTAATGTTATTTTAGACTTCAATTATGTTGTGATTGGTTTGGTCCACTTATGGTGGCGGTGTTATGTGAATTGATGTGACCTTGTCGGCGTTATTTTAAGTATATTCATGATCATGGCCTTGTCGGAACTACTTGAAGTTATATGGCTATTTGTGTAGTTGATTTGGTGATTTATGATTATATCTACCTATATGTGGAAGTATGTGTTAGTCTATTCATGATATTAGGTAATCATGTTAATCTATGGCTATGTGTTAAGTGTGTAGTCTTAGAGTTGTTACATGGGTGTTCCTAAGGTTATATGAGTCTATAATGGTTATGTTGATGATGTTAAAGTAGTGAATAGGTTGACATAAATGATGTTAAGGGTCATTCGTAAGTGTCTAAAAGATGATATGCTATATGTGCTAAATTGATGTAATGTTGTGTCTTGTTTAGGTAGACTTGTGTCCCTTACTTGATGCTTATATGAATATGAATATGTGATGTCTTGACTTAGGAACCTAAAGAGTCTTAGTATTGAATGAATAAATATTAGGTGAGACCTTGAATGATGATAAGAGGGTCCTTTATATGAAACCTTGAACCAAGTGGTAAGGTTATGAAACCTGAAATCGAAAGACGTAATGGTATCCTTCATGTAATGAATGATGGACTTAAGGTTGATTGGCTGGAACGACATCACATCAATCCTTAGGAAAGTCTTCTTGTCTCCAAAGTGAGATAGCCCTAATGGACCTTGCTTTTTTAGGGTAAATGTAATTGGGACATGAACTTCATATGAGACCCATTTGTATGAACCTTAATGTGAATTAATCTATGAGAACTAAGGTTAGCACCGGGTGAGTATGGTAAGGGAAGTAGTTCTAGTAAAACAATGAGACTAGAAAACAAAGAAGCCCTTCATATTACCTTAACCATGTACCTACATGGGATGTGTCTAAGTTCTACCATTGGCAAGTAGAACAACATCATCGGAGTAGGATAGAACTCCGGATTCCATGCTTTGCTACCATGGTCTATGTCGGTTATTGCCTATTCTCATCATATAGGATACATATTAGCATTATAGAAGTTCTATGAGGTTTAGGTGGTGGTATGGTACACTATCTGGATATTGCACAATAGGCTTTGAAGATGTTAGTAAGAGTCCCTAGGTCTTGTCCAAGACCATTATTTGAATGTCCTTTTATGTGATGTATGTCTCTTAAATGAACTAATGAACTAATGATTCATGTTAGAAAGTATGTAAATGAATAAGTAGCTAATCTAAAGTAACTTAAAGATTCCTTAACTAAAGTGTGAAGAGGGCATACTGGATGATCCTTTCATGCCTTATCTATGGAAGTCTTGAGAATTACCCTAGTTAGGGAAGTTGCTTGTTATTTTTGACATGATCTAAACTTAGGAAGTCTTAAGGACTATTTAGGTAATCTTGAAGAGGTCAATAATGGACGTTATCTTCTTGATTTACTTAAGTAGGTCTTTTGATAGCCTTGGTAGGGGAGATTGTCATATTATGTATGCCTTGTATGTTAGTGTATTGTAGGTGTGTATGTGTCTTATTATGAGTATTCTTAAGGATCGTTTAGGCACATCTAGAGAGGGTGTATGGGCGGTCTCTCTTTGTGTGCCTTAAGTGAATCTTAGGATAGCTTTAGTGAGAAGACTACATGCTAGAAGATGTTTAAAACGAAATTAGAAGAATTCACTGTAACAGTGAGGTAAACTGATTTCAAAAATTATGATTTTTGGTTAAATGTTTTCTTATGTGATTCTAAGTTTCTAAATGTTATTCTTATGATGATATAATGATATTTAAGTGAAAAGATGTATATTTCCAATAAATGTCCGTTTTCATGATTTTTATGCATAAGCCATACTTAGTACATGTGGCTGTACTAATTCCATGCTTTTATCTATCTATATATTTCTTGGTAGGTGAAGATCTTTTGGGAAGAAGACTTGTATTTAGAATATAGTTCAAGATAAGTTGAAGTATGTCCTCATTCGTCTCGAGGGAATATATGTCTTTTATGTTTCTATTGAAGTATTGTATTAGACTATATAGTAGTATATTTTGTATTTCGTATGGGCCGTGTCCCAAGTACTCTTGTGTCTTAAGATGATGAGATTGAGACTTAGTATTTCCTATTACTTTGATATGGAAGAGTTTTTAAGACTATGATATTGTTTTATGAAAAGTTTTAATTCCACACTACTTTTCATTATGTATATGCGATAAACGATATGAAAGGCTTGTGTGAGACCTCCGAGAGGTCGAGTACGCCATGCCACAATCCGAGATTGTGCCCTAACTCCTAGGGTGTGGTCTCGGGTTGTGACAATTATTTTGGGAATGAATTGGTTGCATACTTGTTTTGCTTCCATTTATTGTCGGACTAGGGTAGTCAAGTTCAACTTTCCTAATGAACCCGTTTTCGCGACCGGGGAGCACCCCCTAGAAGTAACATGGCTTACTTGACCTCTTGGAGGTCTTATACGAGACCATAGTTATCATTCATCACATTTTCATAGGTAAATTTAACAGAAAATTTAAAACTTTGATAGCACATCATATGCCAGAACATCACTTCCAATATACATATATAATATCATAACATATAGTTAAAGACTCTAAGTCTCTTTGTCATCTTAGACTCAAAATCATTAGAGTACATTAGGGACATGGCCCTTACAACATAAATCATAAGTACATTTATAACTAAACTTTACAATGAGATAGACTTAGGAAATCCTTGGACTTAAGGATTCCTTTCCTTGAACTTAGGAATCACATATCAAGCTCCTCACCATTAAAGACATCCGTTAAGCATCCATAACCTACACTTTGTGTAAAAAGGTAGATAAGAATGGTATTAGTACAAGAATGTACTAAGTATGACAACCATGCAAAAACATTCATTTAAATCGGACATTTTACTTGAAACCATGCATCATGCCTTTTTGTGGAAAAACTCATAAAACATTGAAACAATAGCAGTATACAATTCACATACTTCATATAGGCATATTCAATGGTCATACATCATATAAAACACACTTTGCATTTAAGATATATTTTTCATCATTTTACAGTAACCACCTTCCCCCTTACAGTAAGCTTTAGTCTAGTTTACAGTAACCTATTTTCTTCTTAACTTCTTAACTTCCCAAGTAACCCTCTAGTGATATTTGGTGCAATGCATCACCTCAAGTCCACAAGGTACTCATACATATAACCTTCCTAACTCAATACATACATTCATAGGAGAATAACATACCATAAGACACATTTAAGTCAAGACTCCCAATACCATTACAGCGAACCTGTCACATCCCAAAACCACACTCTATAAGTTAGGGTCAATCTCGGATTGCAACCGGCATACTTGACCTCTCGGAGGTCTTGTACAAGCCCTTACATATCGTTCATCGCATATACATAATGAAAAGTAGTGCGAAATTAAAACTTTTCACGAAACATTTCATAGTCTTATAAAAAACTCGTTCATATAGAATCATAGGAAATACTAAGTCTCAATCTCATCAACCTTAAGACACGAGAATACTTTGGGACATGGCCCATATATCAAAATATAGAAATACTTAGTCTATTATAATACTTCGAAATAAAACACATAAAAGACATCTATATATGCCCTTCGAGTCAATTGAGGACATACTTAAACTTGACTTCAATGATGCTACGATCCAAGTCTTGGTTCCCAAATGCTCCTCACCTACCAACCACTATAGAGATAGATAAAAGCATGGATTAGTACAATCACATATACTAAGTATGACATTATGCATAAAAATCATAAAAATGGACATTTATTAGAAATATGCATCTTTTCATTTAAAAATCATATCATAATCATAAGAACAACATTTAACACCTTAGAAACACATAAGATAACATTTAGACAATTTAACACATTTTTGGAAACACATTACAATAAGCAATATTCACTGTACAGTGAAGTGTTTCTTCTTCTCTTTTGACACTTTCTAGGATGTAGTCTTCTCACTAAAAGTTATCCTAAGACTCACTTAAACAACACAAAAAGAGACCGCACATACAACCTTCCTAAGCATGTCTAGATGACCCTCAACACTACTTATAAAAATACACATACACACTTAAGACATCAACACATAGGTAACATGATATTCTCCTTCCAAAGGCTACCAAAAGACTTACTTAAGTAAATCAAGAAGATAACGTCCATGATTGACCGCTTCAAGACTACCTAAATAATCCGTAAGATAACATAAGTTTAGATCATGTCTACATAATCAACATCTTCCCTAACTAGAGTCATTCTTAAGACTTATCTAGGTAATATACGAAGTGACAATTCCTATGCCCCCTTCACACCTTAACTAGACAACCCTTAACTACTCTAGATAAGTACTTATTCATTTCACATACTTTCTTAGCTTAAGTAATTATATTCATTAGTTCATTTAGGACATTCATCACATAAAGGACATTCCAGTAATGGTCTTGGAAAAGACCTAGGGACTCCATCTAACACCTTTAAAGCCTATTGTGAAATGTCTAGATATCGTCCCATACCACCGACTAAACTTCATAGAACTTCCCTAATGCTAGTAGGTATCCCATATGATGAGAATAGGCAATAACCGACATAGACCATGATACCAAGACATGGAATACGATGTTCTAACCTACTCCGATGAGGGTCTTCTACTTGCCAATGGTAGAACTTGGACACATACCATGTAGGCACATGGTTAAGGAATATTAAGGGCATGCTTTGTAATCTAGTCTCATTCTTTAACTAGAATTACTTCCCTTACCATACTCACTCAGTGCTAGCCTTTGCTCTCATAGAGTAATTCACATTTAAGGTTCATATAAAGGGGTTCCATATCAAGTTCATATCCCAATCACATTTACCCTACCAAAGAAATGTCCACTAGGGCTACCTCACAATTGAGACAAGAAACTCATTATGAATTTTCTAAGGTTTGATATGATGCTGTTCCAGCCAATCAACCCTAAGTCTATCATTACCTTACTTGAAGGATACCATTAGGTCTTTCGACTTCAACATTCATAACCTTACCACTAGGTTCAAGGTTTCACATAAAGGACCCTCTTATCATCATTTAAGGTCTCATGTCATTCATACATACAATACTAAGAAGATTTAGCATCCTAAGCCAAGACATCACATATTCACTTTCATACATTCAACAAGTAAGGGACACAAGTCAACCAAGATAAGACACAACATACTTCATTTTAACATATATTACATGTCATTCTAGAAACACATAGACATAATCATATCCTCTTTAAGTCATCTTATACACTATCATATTATCATCAATATGACCATCATAGACTCATATAGTCAAGTAGGCAACCCTAAGACTATACACACAAAGCGAAAGTCATAGTCTAACATGATTACCTAAGTAACATCAATAGAAGAAACCACATATATTTTCCCATTACTTTTCATAGAGGTAGATATTATCATGCTTCACATAATCAACTACACAGATAACCACATTACTTCAATTAGTTGACTACAAGGACATAATCAGCATAATACTTAAAATAATGACGACAAGGCCATATCAATTGCAAGTAAAGCACATAACATCGCCACCATAAGTGGACTATACCAATAACAATATAATTGAAGTCCAACATACATAAAATAAAAGGAAATAGGGCATCGTACCACCACTCCATCCGTTGTTTGGTTCTGAGACTCACCTTTGGTCTCTTTTCTCCCCTGCCTAAGTCTCCACCAACGGCACCCATCGACGGGGCGTCGAGTGGCCCACGACCCGTCGATTGCCTCAGTCATTTGGTGTTGTCTAGGAAGACTTGGACACCAACCCAAACATGATCTTATACGAGTTTAGGACCTCTCACATGAATTTCATCCAAAACAAACATATAAAACTCGACGAAACATGCTTAGACACACAAGGTCATTTAAAGGCAAAACTTTCGAACGTCATGGACGTTTTACCTCCAAACTTCACGAAACATGACACACTACCTATATACACTATAATAACTCAGATAAGAACCTTATAACCTCATGAATGAAACATAAACTCATAAAACCACATATGGGGCACATAGGTGACTTAATCGTCAAACGTCTTAGTCGTCCCTTGACGTTTGACTTCGAATGCACCTAAACTCTTAGACACAGCCTCAATACCACATTATAGACCAATTTAGGACCTTATACCATCATGACCAACATGTTAGGCTCTAGTTCACCTAAGTCATTTTCGGGATCTTACAGAACCATAGTAAATTTGCACATATATTCACTTCCCTTCACATAGACCATTATAAGACCTTAATCCCAATCCCAATCTAAGTATACTAGTGCAATGTACATGTGAATCCCCATAACTTTAACACGCTTAGTAAACCTATAAAGAGACCACAAGCACCATAATTCACTTCATACATAAACATGGAAAGTATAGACTCTTCATACAAACCAAGTAATACATTCATCATATAGTAACCAAGACTAACATTATGGACATAAGAACAGACCTCATCATATTGACTCATACCATGCCTGTCATCACAACAAGTAGACAACGCTACAATGTTATGCCTAAGGACATAAACATAATTACAGACATTAGAACACCTTCCTAGAACTGCCTTCAAGTGCAACTTGTGCAATGCATAGGTAAAGTCACATACCCTCACCTACACTAAGTAACTTCCCTAAGGTTATCCTCGTTAGGGTCCTTTTTCTTTACTTCAATTGTCCATTTTACTTCAGGTAAACTATAGCCTTAACCTACACTAAGACCATGGGTGCTACATGGAATTTTGTGTTGTAGAGCCTTACACCAAGGGAAGGTGCTCTACTTAGCCAAAGTAGAACATTAACACATGCTAGCATACTAAGTGATATCACTTGCTACATCCTATGGGGCAAGCATAGTTTATGGAACTTGGAGGTATATGTGGAAACCCTCTTTATGCAAAATGGTGCATTGTAGTTATCCACTTATGGAAACCATCTTTATGCTTATTGAGGCATTATAGTTATCCAATTCTTGAGGAATATGGTGAACAAGCCTTCCCACATTGGGAAGGGGCACCTCTCATCTAAGTTTACTCGGTGATAAGCTAAGTTCCCTTTATTGAAAGCCTTTATTATCTTTACTTTATAAAATGTAGGATTAAGAGATTGAATCCTCATATTCTTAGCTCATAGGTCATAGATGAGAGTTCATCAACCTAAATCATGTGAGAAATCCTTTCACATGGACACAGCATATTCAAGCACCATCTAGTTTAGGGTACACTTCAGAACACCTTTCAAGGCCCCTTCATTGACTAGATCATCATACATGTATGTGTGTACATACATGTGAGCAAACCTTTCACATAACACCTTAAGACCACACATGTTCATACATTAACGTAATCATGCATTCATACTCATGTACATATATAACCAAACCTAGGAACTATCCTATCAAGGCACATATGTGCAATCCATAGACAAGGTCCCATACCCTTGCCCATACTAGTACACCTATCAGGTCATCCTAGTTAAGGGATACATAATCATACTTCATGGACATATACATTACATGCATAGTAGTAGACACAAGTGCATATGAGAATAGACACCATGAACCTACACTACTCATAAGCATGCATGAAGTGTGAGTGCGTGTACATTGGTCAATATGATCACATAATGGCTATCAACAACATATTGAGGAATGCACCATCTTAGTACCACAATGCACATTCAATCATATACCACACAACACATAATACCATAAGAGACAATAAAACTTCAATACTTGCATTCAAAACTACTAACCATAGCTAATCACACATTCATGTAGGGGTACATAGGCAAGGGGTTATTAACCACTATGAATCCTCAATGGCAGCACCTAAAACTAACCCTAGCAAGTCATTCAATTATAGAAGACATCATCACTACCTAGAACATGCAACTAGATTGAGAACTACGCATAAACTTCACATAGTTTAGTCATCATAACCATGAACTCATATATCATCAATTTGCCTTCAAGGCCATGATCCACACATATATAGATTTACATGAAGTAAACACCGCCACCAGAAGTGGACCATACCACACAATGCCATACAAGGCCAATTCTATCAACAATACTATAGAAAAGTGAGAAATAGAGCTATCTCACCAATTCATCAACCTTTGATCATCATTGATCAATATTCATAATCCATCAATATAATCAATATAGGGAAGTATCTAGATGTATATTAACATAACCGAAATCATGTTTCATCTACCCTAGAATTAAGGTCACATTATGTACATAACATTATCAATCTATAGAGGATAGGAGAACATAAGTCAATCTTCAAACCTTGATCCACATGGATAAATTTCACATAATTCACCATCACATTACATCATAGGCAGTAGCTAAAGTACAATAATCATACACAAAATCATGATTCAATTATCATGGAATCAAGGTCAAATCATGTACACTACTTCATCAACTATAGGAGATATAGGAGTATAGGTCAACCTTACCAAACATACAATCCTTGATCACTCATAAATAATTCACCATCAAATTGAATACAAAACAGTAGCAATAGACAATTTAAGATGCTAGAATCATAATTCACTTAACATAGAATCAACATCATATGCCCACAAATAGGCTAAATCGAGATTTTTGATGTGAGCATGGGTTCATCATGCAATTGGATTGAAATTCACATTACATTCAATACATTATCATAAATTTATCATGAGAAAGTTTTTGAAAACGTTTTGAGAAAGAACCCATAGCTAGATTGGAAGATTGTAGATATGATCATGAACTTTGTTTGAAAACTTTGAAAGGAACTCTCTAGATGAAAGATTATCTTGATATGAAGGATTACCATACCTCATTATAGGAGAAAACCACCAAAAATTGATGAATAAATCTTGAGAATCCATTACCATGGTTGTTCTTAAGTTTCATCTCCAATGGAGGTTTCTAGAAAGGATATTTTGGGAGAGAGAAGTCTAATTTTTGAATCATGGATTGGGAATGGGGTTTTCATGATTTGAACAAACTTAATGTACCCAAAAATAACTAAATAAACTGTCTATTACATGGGCCGAATTTGCCATCACCCCTTAATGAGACAGCACGCAGGCTGCAGATTGCAGGCTTAAACAACGGGCAGCCATCGACGCCCCGTAGTCCAAACGATGGTTCGTAGGTTGCCCACGTCGTTTGGGTATGAGGCTAGTCTTTGGCTGAGACTTCTCCAGGCTAAGTGTGGTAAGACGCCTCCCCATTGACAGGGCGTCACCACACCTACTGGGCTTTGATTGAGGGTCGTAGGTAGACACTGCCAAGGCAGTGTCTAGGCAGACTTTGGGTCCTCCTTGAGGGCCTTTCGCGGGGCCCTTGGGGATTCGTACACAGACATTTCCAAAGTAAATACACTCATATATTATTTAACCTTCCATACAAGTTTCACCCAAAACGAACACGTAAAACATGTCAAGACACACATGCACGTCTAAAGGGTCGAACGTCTTGGACGTTCTTGGACGTTTGACTCCCAAATGACTTCAAATCAATCATATATTACTTAAAACACTTAATTAACATTTTAAAAAGCTTATTAGGAACATGTGAGGCTCTAGACAACCTAACTCATTTTTGGGGGGGTCTTACAAGATCCCCCACTTGGGAACATTCGTCCTCGAATGACACTTGGGACACTTTAAACACAACAAGGACATCAATGAATCATAGAGAATCTCACAATATTCATAACATCATCACATAGAAGTCAATGCACCAAACTTACAAGGAACACCAACTTCAAACCATTTAGCACTGAATGCAACACAAGCAAGCACAAACTTTTACTAACTCACTTTCAAAATTCATCAAACACAAGGCATCCCTCATGTTCATAGGAAGAACATCCTTCTCCTAATCATAACATGGTCATTACACTGCATTTAGTTAAGAGCTTATCATGTATGATCATCCATAGGCAGATTCCACTTTACTCAAGAATCAAGTAAGCACTCATACTTCAGTGCATATAGACTTGAGTCAAGTAGATCAACAATTGATTCTTATTAGTTAGGTCTAATGCCATGAGAGCCATAGTCAACCATACCATGATTAGTTAGGTTTAGGGAGGAATGTCCTTCTCCTCAACACACTTACAAGTCTCATGAGATCACACCCAAGAAAGGCACAAAGGTCAATTCATTTTAAAAGAGAAATTCTCAACCTTTTAAACCAAAACATGCTCATATTTCCTTCCTAGTGAAGTTAAAATGGTAATAACACCACACACATTGCAACAATAGGAAGTCATTTCACAAAATCTCAATTTCTAGCATAACACTAACCTTCATAAACATGCATCATTTAGGGAAATTCCTGCAATCTATAGGCACACATCAAGAATATTAGCTACACATACTGTCACTTCTCAAGAGTGAACCTACTATCATGCTTTCCAAACCCTACACAGTCACATAATTTTTAAGAGACTCGTCATTTTAATTTTAAGGAGACTCAACTTATCATTGTTGGCTTAAAGTACCAAATGCTAAGGGTAACATATAACATGCTTCTTACCTTATCTCATGGGTTCTAATGCACAACTAGCATATCAAGATGCATAATCAACATGAGAAATCATGAATTTCATCAATAATCCTTTTCATGCAATTTAGAATCTTCAAAATATGCTTAACATAGTGTCAACTAATTAATACATACACAACATATGGAGAATATGAAACTCATACTCATATGAAAGACTCCTATCATGAACAAGCTTCTATAACTCTTTAGTTTCAAGCTCATGTAAGAATAAAAGGACAACATAGAAATATCTACAACCTTACTACTCTCATCACCATCCACCACTTAGGGTAAACCCATTTAAGAGTAACTTAAATCAACCATCATCATTCCTCTAGGCCTAACACCCAAAGGATCTCCATAACATTTAACATAGTTCATACGACCCAACCACATAAGGTCTCAGCTACACCATGAATATCAGGGGTCATACAACATTAGGGGAAAACAATAGAGAAGGCATATCCATTAGGTCTCTTTCTTTTCTTTCAACATTAGAGTAAGGTAACTTCTAGGTCAATCAAACCTACAAGTAATCACACTACCTCCACGTCTAGGACCAAGCCCATATAAGGACTCCAATCCATACAAAGCAATCATGAAGGTTCACACATATAAACAAAGGCAACATTTGAACCATTACACATATATAAGGGCAAAAATGAACCATTTAAACATATACTTATGGCAACATGCTTCCATAGGTAGTCACTAAGCATTTCAACACAAACCATAACATTATACTAAAAGAACTCAATTCAACTATATCAACTTTTAACAAGTTATAACCATATCATAGTTTAAATCTTCACCTAACATGTCATTTCACATAGATCTCATATATTGCCACAATGGCATCACACCATCAAAGCATACAAAAATTCACCTTTACACATACTCATGAAACCATAAAACCAAGATAAACATCAAACTCACCTTTTTTCCTCAAGCATAGAGATACCATCTCATCCAAGCAATCACATCTAAAAGACCACCGGACTAGAAACATAAGACAGAGATCTTATAGATTTAAGTTCTATGGCATGACATGATAATAATGAAGATAGGAAACACTATCGTCTTATAGCCTCTCGTTCATAGATGTGTTGCGACTCACCAAGGATGATCGAGACTCTACTAGACGTGGAAATATGAGACTTTGGACCCTAAAACCTCTTTCATAAACCTCATTCTCTGATACCACGTTTTTTATGACCGGGGACCACCCCCTAGAAGAAACATGGCGTACTTGACCTCTTGGAGGTGTTATACCATCCCATGGTTATAATTCATCGCATTTTCATAGTTAAATTTAGCGGAAAATTTAAAACTTTGATGGCACATCATATGCTAGAACATCACTTCCAATATACATATATAATATCATAACATATAGTTAAAGACTCTAAGTCTCTTTGTCATCTTAGACTCAAAATCATTAGAGTACGTTAGGGACATGGACCTTACAACATAAATCATAAGTACATTTATAACTAAACTTTACAGTGAGATAGACTTAGGAAATCCTTGGACTTAAGGATTCCTTTCCTTGAGCTTAGGAATCACATATCAAGCTCCTCACCATTAAAGACATCCATTAAGCATCCATGACCTACACTTTGTGTAAAAAGGTAGAGAAGAATGGTATTAGTACAAGAATGTACTAAGTATGACAACAATGCAAAAGCATTCATTTAAATCGGACATTTTACTTGAAACCATGCATCATGCCTTTTTGTGAAAAAACTCATAAAACACTGAAACAATAGTAGTATACAATTCACATATTTCATATAGGCATATTCAATGGTCATCATATAAAACACACATTGCATTTAAGATATATTTTTCATCATTTTACAGTAACCACCTTCCCCCTTACAGTAAGCTTTAGTCTAGTTTACAGTAACCTATTTTCTTCTTAACTTCTTAACTTCCCAAGTAACCCTCTAGTGATACTTGGTGAAATGCATCACCTCAAGGCCACAAGGTACTCATACATATAGACTTCCTAACTCAACACATACATTCATAGGAGAATAATATACCATAAGACACATTTAAGTCAAGACTCCCAATACCATTACAGTGAACCATAGTCAATTTGCACATGCATTCACTTCACTTCACATAGACCATTATAAGACATTAATCCCAATCCCAATCTAAGTCTACTAGTGCAATGTACATGTGAAGCGACATAACCTCACACTATTGGGTGCACCCAAACTGCTCTTCTCGGGCAATGTATAGCTTAAGTTGAGCTCGCACCAAACAAAAAAGGAATAAGTTTCTAATTTCCTTTGAAAATCTCTCTCTACCTTCACAAAACTTCTCGCGCAAGTTATCATTCTTTTTCCACTGTCTGATTGCAGTAGGGGGTCACGTAGGATGGTTAAGCTGCTGTCTACGAAGCTTTGCTTCTCCCCTGTAGTCGTAATACTCGGCTTGTCGCTACTTTGATTCAAAAGGTAACCGACGGTTCCCGACTTTCTAAGCTAATGAATCCCCTTCTCGTTGCCATTGAACCTGCCAATCAAATTCGTCGTAAGACTCATAATGATCAACCGTTCACTGAATCCTTCACGATGTTTTGGTGGAAGGTACTAGTACATCGAATCCTTAGAGAGGGCTACTGGATTTATGTTCTTAATTTCTTGGCGTGGATATTGGCAGGAATTGATTGAAACTTTAGCATGGGCTCACGAACGCACACCTTTGGACAATTTGATTCGATGGAGAGATTTAGTAAACCTATCAAGAGACCACAAGCACTATAATTTACTTCATACATACACATGGCAAGTATAGACTCTTCATACAAATCAAGTAATACATTCATCATATAGTCACCAAGACTAACATTATGGACATAAGAACAGACCTCATTATATAGACTCATACCATGCATTTCATCACAACAAGTAAACAACACTATAATGTCATTCATAAGGACATAAACATAATTACAGACATTAGAACACCTTCCTAGAACTTCCTTCAAGATCTACTTGTACAATGCATAGGTAAAGTCTCATACCCTCACCTACACAAAGTAACTTCCATTAGGTTATCCCAATTAGGTTTTTTTTTTCTTTACTTCCATTGTCCATTTACTTTAGGGAATTTATAGCCTTAATCGACACTGTCATGACCCGCACCTATGCCCTAGAAGTTAGGGCATTCCCTAGGTCGTGGACCGGCGTACTTGACCACTCGGAGGTCTTGTACAAGCCCTTCCATATCGTTCATCTAATATAAACATATGAAAAGTAGTGCGGAATTAAAACTTTTCACAGACATTTGCATAGTCTTTAAGATCTCTTTCATATAAAACTCATAGGAAATACTAAGTCTCATGTCATCAAATCTTAGACACAAGAGTACTTTGGGACACAACCCATACACAATAGAAATATAGTACTACTAGGTCTATTACAATACTTCAATAAGAGAAATAAAAGACATGTACGACCTCGAGTTAAATTAGGACATACTTCAACTTGCTTGAACGATCCTCTAATTCAAGCTTAGCTCTCCAAAAGAACCTTCACCTATGAATCACTTTAGAGATAAATAAAAGCATGGAATTAGTACAAACACATGTACTAAGTATGGCATAATGAATAAAAATCATGAAAATGGACATTTATTGGAAATATGCATCTTTTGATTTAAATATCTTAATATAAGCATAAGAACAACATTTATCAACCTAGAAACACATATGAAATCACTTAATTGATTTATCACATTTTAAGGAACAACCTTACAGTGAACTAATTCACTGTACAGTGAACTCCTTCACTGTTACAGTAAAGTTTCTTAATTTCACCTTAGACACGTTATAACATGTAATTCCCTCACTAAAAGCAATCCTAAGACTCACGTAAGTAAGATAAAGAGAGACTGCCCATACACCCTCTCTAGGCACACCTAAATGATCCTTAGGACCACCCATAATGAGATATACACACTTACAACACACCAAATATATGAACATGAGATTCTCCTACCAAAGGTGATTCTAAGGTTCACTTGAGTGAGTTCTGAAGCGAGTGCCCATACAATCTCTTTCTCACACACTTAAGAGATCCTTTTGATTACCTAGGATAAGATCATTCTAACTTAACACAATAGCATTAACAAAGTATGACATTCTCCTTTCAAAGGTTATCAAAAGACCTACTCAAGTCATTTAATTTTGCATATCTCGAGTTTCGAATTCTCCTCACGCTTTTTCCATCATAACTCAAGAAGAGAATGTCGATGATTGAAATCTTCAAGATTACCTAAGTAATCCTTAAGACTACCTAATTTTGGATCATGTCTACATAATCAACAAAATTTCCTAATTAGATTATTTCTTAAGACTTATCTAGGTAAGATACGATGTGACAATTCCTATGCCCCCTTCGCACCTTAACTAGACACCCCTTAACTACTCTAGATAAGTACTAATTCATTTAACATGCTTTCTTAACTTAAGTCATTACATTCATTATTTCATTTAATACTCATTCATCATATAAGGACATTAAAGTAATGGTCTTGGAGTAGACCTAGAGACTCTCGCTAACATCTTCAAAGCCTATTGTGCAATGTCTAGATAGCGTCCCATACCACAACCTATTCTTCATAAAACTTCTCCAATACTGCTAGGTATCCCACATGATGAGAATAGGCAATAACCGACATAGACCATGGTAGCTAAACATGGAATCCGGAGTTATAAGCTACTCCGATGGAGGGTGTTCTACTTGCCAATGGTAGAACTTAGACACATCCCATGTAGGCACATGGTTAAGGAATATGAAGGGCATACTTTGTACTTTATTCTCGGTCTTCACTATAGCTACTTCCCAAGCCATACTCACTCGGTGGTAGCCTTTGTTCTCATAGAGTAATTCACATTAAAGGTTCATACAAAGGGGTTCCATATCAAGTTCATAACCCAATCACATTTACCCTACCAAAGATGTCCCCTAGGGCTATCTTACAATGGCGACAAAGATAGCTCTAACAACTTTCCTAGGGACGATATGATGCCATTACATCAACCCAAACCTAAGTCCATCATTCATTACAAGAAGGATACCATTACGGCTTTCGACTTCGATGTTCATAACCTTACCACTAGGTGCAAGGTTTCATATAAAGGACCTTCCTAACATCATTCAAGGTCTTATATCATTCATACATTCAATACTAAGAGTATTTAGCATCCTAAGTCAAGACATCTCATATTCGCATTCATATATGTATCAAGTAAGGGACACAAGTCAACCAAAACAAGACACCACAAACATCACTTCACACATATTGCATATCATTCTAGAAGTACATAGGAATAATCATTATCATCATTAAGTCACCCTATACTCTACTATAACATCATCATTATAACCATAATAGACTCATATAGTCAAGTATGAATAATCATGCATCAACTCTAAGACTACACACCTAAAGACATAGTCATAGTCTAACATGATCCGCTAATAACACCAATAGAAGAACACATACTTTCACATAATCACAAATAGAAGAACATGATCATACTTCACATAATAAACTACGCACATCATCATAATAATTCAATTAGTTTGCCGACAAGGCCATGATCATAATAGTGTATAAAGTAACACCGACAAGGCCACACCATTCACATAGCACCGCCACCATAAGTGGACCATACCAATCACAAAATGATACAAGATCTACAATACATAAAATAAAGAGAATTAGGGTAGTCTACCACCAATCCATTCTCAATACTTCGATCCATAGCTAAATCATTGAATTCAACACGATAAGGCCCTTACCCATGGCCATGAACATCAATTCAATTCAAAAACCGTAGTACTCAATGAATCTACATCAATTCAATATAGATTTATCAATATAAGCCAACCTATACATCAATTGAATACAATTCTAACATCATTCAATAGCCCATAGAAAACTACACTAGAATTCATAAGCATTAAGTCAATATCACTTAACCCATAAAGTAGTTAAAAACTAGTGTTCATCAATTACATGGGTTCATAGGTTAATTGAGTTAAAATCATCTAATTAACAACAATTCAAACAATATACAATGATTTAAAACCTTTAATGCAAGAACCTATGGATAGATCATAAAATTGGACAAGTTCATCTTTAGAAAACTTAGAAAAACTCTTTGAATTTTGGGCTCCTTGATGAATAGAATTTCAAGGATAAAAAACCATACCTCAATGATGTTAATCCACAAATTTGATGAAGAATTACCACTCAAATATCCAATCCAAGCTCTTCTTGAGTTTTGGCTTCAATGGAGTTCTAGAGAATTTCTTAGAGATTTTGGGGTTTTAATTTTGAAGAATGAGTTCATCTAGGCATTTAGGACTTATAAACCCACTTAAAATACCTAAACTACCCCTATGTAACCGCCCTTTCTCTTATTTGGACGTTGGGTGAATTTACCGATTCACCCTTGCATTTATAGTAAACCTGCGCAGGAAAACAGACCATCGATGACTAGACCATTGACGGGGCGTCAGTCCACAAATGGACCGTAATGTCCTCCCTCGATGAGTTCAGAGACTAGACATTGTGATCTTGATCTCCCTAGGCTAAGTCTTGACCCACGCCTCCCATCGACGGGGCGTCGACATGCCAACGAGCCGTCGTTTGCCTCAGTCGATTAGGCTGGTCCGAGACAGCCTTTGGCTTAAATGAAGGTCCTTCCTCAAGGACCCTTGGATGGTCCTTGGGGATTTTTGCTCGGACGTTTCCAACATGAATATTATATTATACAAATTTAGGACCTCCCACATCAATTTCATCCAAAAAACCACATAAAACTAGACAAAACATTCAAAGACACACAAGGTCGTTTCAAGGCAAACCTTTCGAACGTCATGGACGTTCTTGGACGTTTGACTTCCAAACTTCATGAAACTTTACACACTGACTATAAACACTATAATAACTCATATTAGGACATCATTAACTCATGAAACACACGTATAGTAACATATCCACAGATGAGGCACATAGGTGACTTAGTCATCGAACGTCTTAGATATCCCTTGACGTTTGACTTCCAATGCACCTAAACTCTTAGACACTGCCTCAATACAACATTATAGACCAATTTAGGACCTTATACCCTCATGAAAACCATGTTAGTCACTACCTTCACCTAACTCATTTTCGATGTATTACAATCTCCCCCACTTGGACAACATTTGTCCTGGAATGACACTTGTCACTCTCCGAACACTTCCAAGAATAGAGATTCAATTAGCATCTCATCACCATACCATATATCACCTTATACAATACCAACATCTAGGAAATCATCAATTTTTTCCCCAAATAATCAAAAGACTCGCAACACAATAAGAAAGTAGAAGAAAGTCTATAACTCATGATGCCATGAAACTAACATCCTTCATTCTAAATAGAAAAAACTCATTTATATTCATTATCATGATCATATACATCAGTTCTAACCACATTACAAAAAATTTCAACCAAAGAATGAATTAGTCAATCTATGAAAAATCTCACAGTGAGTAGGCAACCTTTACAGTGAATTTTGCAAATTTTTCAAAAATGCAACATTGACGCAATTCATGATGGAAACATACTAATATGCAAGATAAAATTATATAAACTCATCTTACAATGTAATCATAACTTCATAAAATACACAATGCAATAAATCAATGAAATTAAATTTCAATAAGACTTCTAAACACCATGCACATGCGACAAGCTTCTATGACTTTCTAGCCCATCTACTAACCAAACTCCCCTACTTAGAAGGAACTCATATCACTAAAGAGACAAATGTAAGAACTTACCATCATCATCATCACCCTCATCCAACTTTGCTCGTCTAGTCCGTAGTTCATAGATTCGCCTCTTATTTGGAGCATCATCCTTTGTAACATTAGGAGCAACTTGCCTACCAGCTCTATTAGGACAATCCCTCAATTTGTGCCCATATTTACCACATCCAAAACAACTCCCGGTACCCCGTAGACATTTCCCATAGTACCTCTTTCCACAAGTAGCACATGTAGGCTTGCCATTTTGAGAACCACCTCCTTTCTCAAATTTCACCTTAGGAGCACTAGGTCCATCTTGAGTTTGAGCCCTCTTCTTGAGCCTAGGTTGACTTTGATCACTTGAACCACTCCGTTTCAAGTTTCCAGCAATACTACCAAGTTTAGATCCCTCAATTGATTGAGCATACACCATGAGTCTAGCTAGGGTCATACCATCATGCAGCATGAACGTATGGCATTCTTCCTTCACTAGGTCGGCAACACCCGTCACAAACCTACTCATCTCATCCCTAGGGTTAGAATCAAGGGATAGAGAAAATCTATATAACCTAGAGAACTTCAAAGAGTACTCCTTAACACTCATATTGCCTTGCTTGAGATTGATAAACTCCTCTACTTTCACCTCCCTCCTCTCACGGGGAAAGTACTTTCCTAGAAAAGATTCTTTAAATTCTTCCTACTCAATAGGACCCGACTCAACCAACCTATTATCCTTCCATTGAGTGTACTAAAATTGAGCAACCTCCCTCAATTAATACGAAGCCAACTCCGTCTTCTCCTTAAAAGTCACCCCCATGGCACTCAACACCTTGTACACTCCATCTAGAAACTCTTGGGGATCCTCTCCCACCTTAGAGCCAAGAAATATAGGAGGATTAATCCTCAAAAAATCTCTCATCTAGATGCTATAGTGATTTCCACAACATTCACTTTAGGCTCAATACCCAAATTCACATGGGTAGTCAAAGCTCGGGCTAAAGTAAGTAAAGCATCTCTAATCTCTCCATTAGTCATTTCCACGGGAACAACCGGAATATCATTACCTCCACCCACAATAGAGACTTGATCACCTTGAGCACCTTTAGGAACTTGCTCAACTTGCTCAACTTGAGGAGGAATCTCATCATTCTCCCTTCCCTCCTCCAACCTTCTTGCGGCCATCCTTCTAGTATTTATCTTCCTATAAACACAAGGAAAACCATAAGAAAAGAGTACTCATAACTTTTACTCTACGGCACGACATAGAAGTAGAAAATAAGGTAAAATCTATTGTCCTATCGCCTCTCACCCATAGATGTTGTGCCTCACACCGATGGTCAAGACTCTACTAGACGTGACTTGATGAGACTTTTTGATTTCTAAGACCACATTCATAACCTATGCTCGGATAGCAAGCTTGTCATGACCCGCACCTTACCCTAGAAGTTAGGGCATTCCTTAGGTCGTGGACCAACATACTTGACCTCTCGGAGGTCTTGTGCAAGCCCTTCCATATCGTTCATCGCATATAAACATATGAAAATCAGTGCGGAATTAAAACTTTTCACAAACATTTGCATAGTCTTTAAAACCTTTTTCATATAAAACTCATAGGAAATACCAAGTCTCATTCAATCAAATATTAGACACAAGAGTACTTTGGGACGCGGCCCATACACAATAGAAATATAGTACTACTAGGTCTATTACAATACTTCGATAAGAGAAATAAAAGACATCTATGCCCTCGAGTCAAATGAGGACATACTTCAACTTTCTTGAATGATCCTCTAATCCAAGCTTAGCTCTCCGAAAGCACATTAACCTATGAATCACTTTAGAGATAGATAAAATGGAATTAGTACAAATACATGTACTAAGTATGATATAATACATAAAAATCATGAAAACGGACATTTATTGGAAATATGCATCTTTTGATTTACATATCATAATATAAGCATAAGAACAACATTTATCAACTTAGAAACACATAAGAAATCACTTAATCGATTTATCACATTTGTAGGAACAACCATACAGTGAACTTATTCAATATACACTGAACTCCTTCACTGTTAAAGTCAAGTTTCTTAATTTCACCTTAGACACTTTATAGCATGTCATTCCCTCACTAAAAGCCACCCTAAGACTCACTTAAGTAAGACAAAGAGAAACCTTCCATACACCTTCTCTAGGCACACCTAAATGATCCTTAAGACCACCCAAAATGAGATATATACACTTACAATACACCAAATATATGAACAAGAGATTCTCCTACCAAAGGTGATTCTAAGGTTCACTTGAGTGAGTTCTGAAGCGACCGCCCGTATAATCCCTTTCACACACACTTAAGATATCCTTTAGATAACCTAGGATAATATCATTCTCACATAACACAATAGCATTCACAAAGTATGACATTCTCCTTTCAAAGGTTATCAAAAGACCTACTCAAGTAACTCAAGAAGAGAATGTCCATGATTGACCTCTTAAAGATTACCTAAGTAATCCTTAAGACTACCTAAGTTTGGATCATGTCTACATAATTAACCAACTTTCCTAACTAGAGTCATTGTTAAGACTTATCTAGGTAAGATGCGAAGTGACCATTCCTATGCCCCCTTCACACCTTAACTAGACAACCCTTGACTACTCTAGATACGTACTTATTCATTTAACATGCTTTCTTAACTTAAATCATTACATTCATTAGTTCATTTAAGACTCATTCATCACATAAGGACATTCAAGTAATGGCCTTGGAAAAGACCTAGGGACTCTCACTAACATCCTGAAAACCTATTGTGAAACGTCTAGATAGCGTCCCATACCACCACCTAAACTTCATAGAACTTCTCCAATACAAGTAGGTATCCCACTTGATGAGAATAGGCAATAACCGACATAGACTATAGTAGCTAAATATGAAATTCGGAATTATAACCTACTCGGACGGAGGGTGTTCTACTTAACAGTGGTAAAATTTAGACACATCCCATGTAGGCACATGGTTAAGGAATATGAAGGGCTTACTTTGTGCTCTAGTCTTGTTCTGCACTAGAGCTACTTCCCAAGCCATACTCACTCGGTGCTAGCCTTTGTTCTCATAGAGTAATTCAAATTCAAGTTCATAACCCAATCACATTTAGCCTACCAAAGAGGTCCCCTAGGGCTGCCTTACAATGGCGACAAACATAGCTCTAATGACTTTCATAAGGATGATATGATTTCGTTACAACCAATCAACCCTAAGTCCATCATTCATTACAAGAAGGATACCATTACAGCTTTCAACTTCAATATTTCATAACCTTATAACTAGGTTCAAGGTTTCATATAATGGACCTTCTTAACATCATTAAAGGTCTCATATAATTCATACATTCAATACTAAGAGGCTTTAGCATCCTAAGTCAAGACATCTCATATTCGCATTCATACATATATCAAGTAAGGGACACAAGTCAACCAACACAAGACACCACATACTTCACTTTAGCACATATTGCATATCATTCTAGAAGCACATATAAATAATCATTATCATCATTAAGTCACCCTATACGCTACTATAACATCATCATTATAACCATCATAGACTCATATAGTCAAGTTGGAATAATCATGCATCAACTCTAAGACTACACACCTAAGGACATAGTCATAATCAACATGATCACCTAATAACATCAATAGAAGAACACATACTTTCACATAATCAAAAGTAGAAGAACATGATAATACTTCACATAATAAAAAACACACAACATCATAATACTTCAAGTAGTTTGCCGACAAGGCTATGATCATCATAGTACATAATATAACGCCGACAAGGCCATATCATTCACATAGCATCGCCACCGTAAGTTGATCATACGAATCATAACATAATACAAGAGCTACATTACATCAAATAAAGAGAATCAGGGAAGCGTACCACCAATCCATTCTCAATACTTTGATCCATAGCTAAATCATCGAATTCAATACCATAAGGCTCTTACCCATGGCCATGAATATCAATTCAACACAAAAATCATAATACTCAATGAATCTAGGTCAATTAAATATAGATTTATCATTCTAATACAACCTATACATCAATTGAATATAATTCTTACATCATTCAGTGGCCCATAGAAAATACAGTAGAATTCATAGGCATTAAGTCAATATCACTTAACCCATAAAGTAGTCAAAACTAGGGTTCATCAATTACATGGGTTCATCGGTTAATTGAGTTAAAATAATCTAATTAACAACAATTCAATCAATATACAATGATTTAAAACCTTTAATGCAAGAACCCATGGATAGATCATAAAATTGGACAAGTTCATCTTTACAAAACTTTAGAAAAACTTTTGAATTTTAGGCTCCTAGATGAATAGAGTTTCAAGGATCAAAAATCTTACCTAAATGATGTTAATCCACCATTTTGATGAAGAGTAACCACTCAAATCTCTAATCCAAGCTCTTCCTTGAGTTTTGGCTTCAATGGAGTTCTAGAGAATTTCTTAGAGATTTTGGGGTTTTGATTTGGAAGAATGAGTTCATTTAGGCATTTAGGACTTATAAACCCACTTAAAATACCTAAAATACCCCTAAGTAACCGCCCTTTTTCTTATTTGAACGTTGGGTGAATTTACCAATTCACCCTTGCATTTACAGTAAACATGCGCAGGAAAACACACCAACGACGACTAGGCCATCGATGGGGCGTCAGTCCAACAAAAGGACCGTCATGTCCTACGTCGATGAGTTCAGAGACTAGACATTGGAATATTGAGCTCCTAGGCTAATTAGTGACCCACTCCTCCCATCGACGGGTCGTTGGCTGGCCAACGAGCCATCGTTTGCCTCACTCGATTGGGCTGGTCCAAGACAGCCTTTGGCTCAAATGAAGGTCCTTTCTCAAGGACCCTTGGTTGGTACTTGGGGATGTTTTCTCGGACGTTTACAACTTGAAAATGCTCGTATATGATTTTAGGGCCGCCCATATCAATTTCATACAAAACGAACACGTAAAACTCGATGAAACATGCCAAGACACACAAGGTCGTTTCAAGGCAAACCTTTAGAACGTCATGGACGTTCTTCGATGTTTGACCTCCAAACTTCATGAAACTTGACAGAATGCCTATAAACACTATAATAAATCATATATGGACCTCATTAACTCATGATACACACATATAGGCACATAGCCACACATTAGGATCATAGGTGACTTAGTCCTCGAACATCTTAGTTATCCCTTGACCTTAGACACTGCCTCAATACAACATTATAGACCAATTTAGGACCTTATACCCTTACTACAACCATGTTAGGCTCTTGATTCACCAATGTCATTTTTGAGGTATTACAGACACTAAGACCATGGGTGCTACATGGAATTTGGTGTTGTAGAGCCTTACACCAAGGGATGGTGCTCTACTTAGCCAAAGTAGAACATTAACAAATGCTAGCATACTAAGTTATATCACTTGCTAGATCCTATGGGGCAAGCATAGTTTATGGAACTTGGAGCTATATGTGGTATCCCTCTTCATGCAAAATGGTGCATTGTAGTTATCCACTTATGGAAACCCTCTTTATGCCTATTGAGGCATTGTAGTTATCCACCTCGTGAGTACTATGCTAAACAAGCCTTCCCACATTAGGAAGGGGAACCCCTCATCTATGTTCAATGGTGCTAAGCTAAGTTTCCTTTATTGAAAACCTTTATTATCTTTACGTTATAAAATATAGGCTTAGGATATTGACTCCTCATATGCTTAGATCATAGGTCATAGATGAGAGTTCATCAACCTAAATCATGTGAGAAATCCTTTCACATGGACATAGCATATTCAAGCACCATCTAGTACGGGGTACACTTGAGAACACCTTTCAAGGCCCTTCCATTGACTAGATGATCATACATGTGTGTGTGTATATACATATGAGCAAACCTTTCACATAACACCTTAAGACCACACATGTTCATACATTAACATAATCATGCAGTCATATTCATGTACATATAAAACCAAACCTAGGAACTATCCTATTAAGGCACACTTGTGCAATATATAGACAAGGTCCCATACCCTTGCCCATATTAGTACACCTATCAAGTCATCCTTATTAAGGGATACATAATCATACTTCATTGACATATACATTACATGCATAGTAGTACACACAAGTTCATAAGAGATTAACCTTTCATTAGACACCATTAACCTATACTACTCACAAGAATGCATGAAGTTTAAGTGTATCTGTGTAGATTGGTAAACATGATCACATAATGGATATCAACGACATATTGAGGCATCCACCCTCTTAGTACCATAATGAACATTCAAGCATAGACCACACAACACATAATAGAAAAGGAGATAATATACCTATAACATGCAACTAGATTGAGAACTACGCATAAACTTCACATAGTGTAGTCATCATAACCACACACTCATATATCATCAATTTGCCTTCAAGGACATGATCCACACATATATAGATTGACATGAAATAAACACCGCCACCATAAGTGGACCATACCACACAATGCCACACAAGGCCAATTCTATCAATAATACTATAGAAAAGTAAAGAAATAGAGCTATCTTACCAATTCATCAACCTTTGATAATTATTGATGAATACTCATAATCCATCAATATTATTAATATAGGGCATTATCTAGATGTATATTAACATAAACGAAATCATTCTCCATCTACCCTAGAATTAAGGTCACATTATATACATAGCATTATCGATCTATAGAGGATAGAAGAAGATAAGTCAATCTTCAAACCTTGATCCACATGGATCAATTTCACATAATTCAGCATCACATTACATCATAGGCAATAGCTAAAGTACAATAATAATATAAGAAATCATGAATCAATTATCATAGAATTAAGGCCAAATCATATTCCAAGCCTTTTTCATCATTGATCACTCATCAATAATTCACCATCAAATTGAATACAAAATAGTACCAATGGACAATTTAACATGCTAGAATCATAATTCACTTAACATAGAATCAAGATCATATGCCCACAAATAGGCTACATCGAGATATTGGATGGGAGCATGGGTTCATCATGCAATTGGATTGAAATTCACTTTATATTCAATACATTGCCATAAATTTATCATGAGAAAGCTTTTGAAAACGTTTTGAGAAAGAACCCATGGCTAGATTGGAAGAGTGGCGATTTGATCATGAACTTTCCTTGAAAACATTGAAAGAAACTCTCTAGATGAAATATTATCTAGAGATGAAGGATCATTATAGTAGAAAACCACAAAAACTTGATGAAGAAAGCTTGAGAATCCATCACCATGTCTTTTCTTGAGCTTCATGTCCAATGGAGGTTTCTAGAAAGGATATTTTGGGAGAGGAAACTCTAATTTTTGAATCATGGATTGGGAATTGGGTTTTCACGATTTGAACCAACTTAATATACCCAAAAATAACTAAATAAACCATCTATAGTAATTTAGGGACGTGAGGTGAATTTCCCATTCACCCCTGAATGAGACAGTACGCAGGCTGCAGATTGCAAGCTCAAACGATGGGCAGCCATCGACTCCCCTTAATCCTAACGATGTGCAACCATGGACGCCCCTTAGTCCCACCGTCGTTTGGGTATGAGGTTGGTCTTTGTCTTATACTTATCCAGTCTTAGTGTGGGACGATGCCTCCCCATTTATGGGGTGTCACCACACATACTGGGCGTCGATTGAGGGTCGTAGGTATACACTGCCAAGGCAATGTCTAGACAGAATTAGGGTCCTTTTTTAGGGCCTCTTGCGGGGACCTTCAGGAGTCATACCTAGATGTTTTAACGTAAATAAACTCAGATATGATTTAAGGACCTTCCATACCAGTTTTAACGAAAACAAACACGTAAAACATGTCAAGACACACATGCATGTCTAAAGGGCTAACTTTCGAACGTCTTGGACGTTTGACTTACAAATGACTTCAAATAAATAATACATGCTTAAAACACTTAATTAACATATTAACAAGCTTATTAGGCATATGAGAGGCTCTAGGCACCCTAACAAATTTTTTTGGGGATTTTACATCTGTCTTAGAGTGGAAGGGGTGAAATTAAATTCCTAGAGGTCGCATCATCTCTTGTTTTAAAGATTGTAAAATGATCTCTAAAGGGTTTCTTTACCATATTGTAAGTGTCAATGATCTTAAAACCGAAATTCCTCCTATTGAGTCGGACCGATAGTGAAATACTTTCCAGAAGTATTTCCCGATGACTTGCATGGAATTCCTCTGAAACGGGAATTCGACTTTGGTATTAACTTATTACTGGATACGAATCCCATTTTAATTCCTATTTTTTGGATGGCTCCAACCGAATTTAAAGAGTTTAAGGCTCAGCTCATGGATTTACTAGATAAAGGTTTCATCCAACCAAGTATTTCTCCATGGGGTGCTTCGATATTGTTTATGAAGAGGAATGATGGGTCCCTTAGGATGTGTATTGACTATCTCCAACTCAATAAAGTCCCCACTAATAACAAGTATCCTCTTCCTCGGATTGACAACTTGTTTGATCAACTGCAAGGGGCAAGCTACTTTTCTAAGATTGACTTGAGGTCGGGGTATCACCAACTGTGGGTGAGAGATGAGGATATACCTAAAACGGCATTTCGAACAAGGTATGGTCACTATGAGTTCCTAGTGATTTCCTTTGGTCTCACTAATGCCAGACGGATTTTATGCACCTCATGAATAGGGTGTTTTGGAATTACCTAGATTTCTTTGACATTGCTTCATTAACGATATCCTGGTATATTCGAAGAATCAGGTTGAACACATGGGTCATTTTAGAGTTGTGTTACAAGTCCTTAAGGAACACCAACTATTTTCCAAGTATAACAAGTGTGAGTTTTTGTTGAGATCGGTGGAGTTTTTTGGTCATATTATCTTCAATAAGGGTATAGAGGTCGACCCAAGGAAAACCGAGGTGGTTAAGAATAGGCCTAGACCATTGACTCCAACTGACGTAAGAAGATTCTTGGGTTTAGTCGGGTACTATAGGAGGTTTGTGGATGGGTTTGCGTCCATTGCTTCTCCTTTGACTATCTTGACCCAAAAGAGTTGAATTGAGTGGTCGGAGGCATCTGAAAGAAGCTTCAAAATTTTGAAAGACAAGCTTACCTCCGCTACGGTGTTGACTTTACTGTAGGGTACCAAGGGCTTTGTGTTATATTGTTATACATCCCGAGTGGGCTTGGTGTGTGTCCTTATGCAACATGGAAGGTAGTAGCCTGTTCCTCTAGACAACTAAAGGTGCATGAGAAGAATTATCCAACTCATGACCTTGAATTGGCGGCCGTAGTTTTGCTTTGAAAATATGGAGGCATTACTTGTATGGTGTTCATGAGGATGTGTACACCAACCATAAGAGTCTTCAATATGTGTTAACGCAAAAGAAGTTGAATCTCTGTCAAAGAAGATGATTGGAATTGTTGAAAGATTACGACATGAGTGTTTTATACCACCCCGACAAAGATAATGTGGTGGCGGATGCTTTAAATCATATGACCATGGGGAGTGTCTCATGTCGAAGAAGGAAAGAAATACCTAGTGAAAGATGTTCATAGGTTGGCTAGATTAGCAGTTCGGTTGGAAGATTCCCCAAACGGTGGTTTTGTAGTTCATAATAACTCCAAGTCATCCTTAGTGGTTCAAGTGAAGTCAAAACAACATCTTGATCCGCTATTGATGGAGTTGAAGAAATCGGTACTTAGCAAGTTGAATGATTCAATTCTCCTAAGGGAGGATGGTGTGCTAAGGTACCAAAATAGATTAGGTGTATCAGATGTGGATGATTTGAGGAATAGGGTGTTAGAGAAAGCTCATGGTTCCCGATACTCTATCCATCCGGGTTCCACCAAAATGTACTATGATCTTAGAGAGGTATATTGGTGGGATTGTCTAAAAAGGGACATAGCGGATTTTGTATCCAAGTGTCCAAATTGCCAACAAGTGTAAGTCGAGCATCTAAAGCTTAGTGGTCTAATTCAAGAAATGGGTGTTCCTACTTGGAAGTGGGAAGAAATGTAACACTCCGAAAGTTTAAAACCTAATATAGAGCCTCACATGAGTGTCTAAGGTCTATAACACTTTTTTAAGGTCAATAATAATGTACAAATGTAATTTAGGAATCTTTAGAGTCAAAATGTCAAGGAACGTCCATGACATCCGCAGACGAGTGCAAAAGGTGTACCTTAGTCTATTTGACGAGGATTTAGGAGTCTGAATTTGACGATATTTGGTGGTAAGGTGTCTAAAATAAATTAGAGTCGGTTCAGGGTCGAAACGTCCAGGTACGACTCTCCAAGGACCAACCAAGGGGTCCTTGAGGAGGAACCTTTCAATTTGACTAAAATTAATCTTGAGACAGTAGCCATCGACGAGGTACGTACAACGAGGCGCAAGTCATTCGACGGGGCATCGATGCCTCCGTTGATGAATACATATCCATTTTGGACAAATGGTCATTTTGGAAAGTCACTGACCAAAACGACTGACATTCGGACGGTTGGTCCCAAGGCCCATCGACTGACCTACGGCCCATAGGTCGGGGTCTCGTAAGTTAGGCGTGCGATTTTTCTAGTGTTTTTTAAGATACTTCATTCAATTAATTAGTTAGTTATTTAATTATTTTGGGGTTAAGGGAGGTATAATTAAGTTATTTAATGACTTATATAAAGACCTAAACCTAATTAAACTAACCTAACTCCCACAATTCCAAAACAGAATTGCTCTTCCTTCTCTCTACTTTCTCTCTCCCAAAAAGAAGAACTCCATTGAAGGGCTAGGTCAAGGTCATAAGGGAAATAAAGTAGGGTGCTTTTCTCCATCATTCTTCAACAATTAACAAGGTATAGGATCCTTTGACCTTTGGGATTCCTTTCCCCAAAGGGTTCTTCCAAAATTGGTTTTCAAAAAGATGAATTCTTATGGGTTTCATCCTATTACAAAATTGACTTTCAAAATTGTGTTGTCTATGGTTTATTTTGATTATTATGCTTATATTATGATTCAATTATGATAATTCTTATTTAGTTAACCTAGTTTGTGGAATAGATCATGAAATTGACCAAAGTCCCTAACCCTACGTTATGAACTAGTGATGAATTAATGTGTAGTGATTCATTTAACTTCAATATTGTATTAATTACTATTGAATATTACACCCATTGTTGGGTTGAATTGGATGGTTGATGGTAAAACCTTGGTTGATGGCTTGTGAATGAGATTAATTATGTCTTGTGATCTCAAACCTTTACTTCAATTATGATTACTTGTGTTTAGTGATGAAGTTCTATTGAAGTACACCTTATGATAAGATGGATTAGGGTTGTTATGATGTTGAATTGAAATGTCTTGATATATGGCTTGTGAGTTGTTGGGTTGGATGCAATGATATAAGGTTGGTGATGAATTGCCTATGTGCCTTATTATGATATGGTGATGTAAATGTGCTAAACTCAGATGTTCTCATGAAATTACTTATGATCTAAAGACTATTACTATATAAGGAGTAGTCTTCTATGACCTAAACAAAGTTATGATAGTTAATGAAATACATTTCTAATGGGACTCTAGCTTAGCACCAAGTGAACTAGTAGTGAGGAGTGTCCCTTCCCACATAGGGAAGGTAGGATCACTAATGTACTCATAAGATTGGAGACTATAATGCATGTAACATAAAAAGGTTCCCGAACACATCTCCCAGATCTTGAAATATGTTGCCCCCATAGGAATACTAGCTAGTGGATCCTCATAGATGCTATGTTCATGTTTCTGTACTACCTTGACAAGTAGTCCACCTTCTTTCAGTGTAGGGTTCCATGACACTATATTCCTCATTAGCTCATGTGGTCTATGTCGGTTAAGGCAAGATGTTACCAAAAGTAAAACGAAGTAATAAAGTGAACTCTTACTAGGGTGACCTAAGGGTTTTTACTTAGTCGAGGTAGGGGTATGGGACTCTATCTATACATTGCAGTAGTTAGCTTTCAGGGAAGTCTTAGACAGATATTCTTATACGTTATGCTCGTATGAAATAAATGTTATGCATATGTATATTCTTCATGTTAATGGTATATATTGCTAAATATGAGGAGGAATATTTATGATGATATAATATGTGGAGTTGGACATTATTCATGATCCTTTAACTAGTTTTCCTGGTTGTGTGAGGTTATGGGGCTTCAATTTACCATTGCACTAGTAGACTTGTTGAAGGGTTATGGATAAGGGCCCTTACTGTCGTAATGTTCTATACTCATGAATATGCTTTATCGTTATACTATGATGGTAGAGTTGCATTGACTATGAGTTTTATTATACTAAATACATTTGACTTGTCTTAACTTAAGAAGGTTTGTATTGTGTTTAATATGCTTGTATCATTAAGAAATATATGATTCTTGCCTTATATGTGTTCTTGTATTGTGCATAAGACTTTACAAAGTAACTTGGCATGCTTTTATAAAATGTCCTTTTTAGCATGATTTCTATGTTGTATGTGCATATGATTCCATACATAGTACAAGTGATGTTCTTACCCCATTTCTCCCTTTCCCCCATCATTTTATGTTCTGGTCGTTGAAGTGTTCGTGACTACTTTGAAGGAACTTTTTGATCATTTCTCCAAGTGTGGGTATGTCCTCATGTTTCGAGGATGATGCATTTTCTATCACTCTACCTATATTGCATTGTTATAGTCTAAATACAATTATTTCATCCATGTTGTTTCGAGATATTTTTCTAAGCCCTAAGTGGCATTTCTACATTTGTGTAAGGGTTTTGCCCATATTGGTCTATTCTATTTAGATCGTTTAATATGAGACTTCCTTATGAAGACTATATTATGTATGTTATTAATGTGTGGCATAAAAAATTACAAGACTATGTAAACTTCTTATATGAGGAGTCTATGTATACTCGCTATGAATATATTATGTGTAAGCGAGAGGTCAAAGTAAACCTCATGAAGTAGATGTAGATGAAAAGTTTTAATTTTCTGCACTTTTTAACCTATGAATGTAATGATGAATGCAAAGAGGCTAGTCTTAGTCCTCTCCGAGGACAATGACGCTGGTTACGTCTAGGAGGTACTCCCCAGATGTTACAAAATTGGTCTCAGATCATGAGGTTAAATATATTTAGGGTCTATATCTCATTAAACGACGTCTATGTAGATTTTATTGATAATTGTTAAGTGTGCCACACTTATGAATGAGAGACTATGTGATGCTTAGGAAACTCTCATCTTCTTGTACTCCTATGTCGTGCCTGTAGTGTTTTATTATATGCTTTCACCTAAAAGTTGTATCGTGGTTATAGGTATGAATACTTGAAGAGCAGCTTCTACAAGGTCCGAGGAATAAATGGCTAATGTGAGAGCTCATGACAACCAAGTGCCTCCACAAGACAACCAAATGACTCCTCTTGAAGAAGTTGCTATGGGTGATCAAGTTTTGGTTGTTCCTCCACCAATGACCGATGGATAGATAAAGGCAGCCTTTATCTATTTGGCCCAAGCCATGACCTCTCAAGCTAATGTCGTCACTTCTCATGTCCAAACTATGACGGCCCAAGTGAATAGGGAGGTTGGACCTCGAGTGCTTCAACATGCTAACACTATGGCCTCTTGTTTGAGCGACTTTACTAGAATGAATCCACCTATGTTCTTTGCGTTGAGGTCGGATGAGGACCCTCAAGATTTCCTCGATGAGGTGTATACGATTCTCTATGATATGAGTGTGACCTCAATTGAGAAAGCAAAGTTGGCAGCCTATCAACTCAAGGATGTGGCCCAAACATGGTACACACAATGGAGAGATAAAATGGCACTAAGGGGTGGTCCGGTGAGTTAGGAAATCTTCAAGAAGGCTTTCTTTATAGGTTCTTTCCTAGAGAGTTGAGGGAAGCTAAGGTGGAAGAATTCATCAACCTTCATCAAGGAGGTATGAGTGTACTTGACTACTCCTTGAAATTTACTAAATTGTCCAAGTATGCTCCATCCTTGGTGTCAAACCCAAGAGGTGAAATGAGTCATTTTATTACAAGAGTGTCCGAAGACTTGGTAGAAGAATGTCGTTCGGATATGCTTTATTATAATATGAATATCTCTCATCTCATGGTTCATGCTCAACAAGTGAAGAAACTAGGTTAAGGAGAAATAATAGAGAGGCCAAGAGGGTCAAGTCTTATGATGGTGGTGCTTCAAAGGGGAGGTTGGAAATTCAAGACAAGACTAGATTCAAGAAGAGGTTCTCCACTCAATTTCCTTCCAAATTCCCTAAGGCTTGTGATGATAGGGTGTCTAAACCTATGTCTCAAACGGAAAGAGGTACTAGTTCACAAACTAAAAAGCCAACTTGTGGAAAGTGTGGCAAGAAATATTATGGTGATTGCCTTGTTGGGACGGAAAATTACTTTGGGTGTGGGAAAAGGTGCCACAAGATTAGGGATTGCCCTAATTTAAAGGGGCAAGACAAAGGAAGAGGGCAAGCTTAAGATATTGTTTCTAATGTGGATTCTCCAAAGAAGAATCACTTTTATGCACTTCGCTCTAGGGGTGACAAGAGAATTATCCTGATGTGGTGACCGATATGTTACCAGTCTTCTCTATTTTTGTTTATGCTTTACTTGATTCGGGTGCTACAATATCTTTTGTTACTCCCTTGATAGCTAGGGAGTTTGATATTTTGCCCAATATTCTAAATGAACCTTTCATGGTAACCAACTTAGTAGGTGAGTCGGTGGTTGCAAAGAGGGTATATAGAAATTGTCATATAATGTTGCCCAATAGAGTTACTCTTGTTTAATTAGTTTAACTCTACAAGGTTGATTTTGATATAATTTTGGGGATGCATTGGTTGTATGATTGTTTTGCTTCCATTCGATTTTCCAAATGAACCCGTCTTAGAATGGAAGGGGGAAAATCTATTTCTAGAGGTCACATAATCTCTTGTCTTAAGGATTGTAAAATGATCTCAAAAGGGTGTTTATACCATATAATAAGCGTCAAAGATTTAGACTCCGAAAATCCTCCCATTGAGTTAGTCCCCATAGTAAGGGAATTTCCAGAAGTCTTTCCTAATGATCTTCATGGAATCCCTCCCGAACGGGAAACTGATTTTCGTATTGACTTGCTACCGGATACTAAGCCCATTTCAATTCCTCCTTATCAGATGGCTACGGACGAATTGAAAGAGTTGAAGGCTCAACTCAAAGATTTTCTAGACAAAGGCTTCATTAGACCTAGTATTTCTTCGTGGGATGCACCGGTTTTCTTTGTAAAGAAGAAGGATAGGTCCCTTAGAATGTGCATTGGTTATATCCAACTCAATAAAGTCACTATTAAGAACAAGTATCCTCTCCATCGGATTGACGACTTTTTTGATCAAATCCAAGGGGCAAGCTTCTAAGATTGACTTGAGATCAGGGTATCACCAACTTAGGGTGAGAGGTGATGATATACCCAAATTGGCATTTCAAACTAGATATGCTCACTATGAGTTTCTAGTAATGTCCTTTGGCCTCAATAATGCCCCGGCGACGTTTATGGACCTCATGAATAGGGTGTTTTGAAGTTACCTAGATTCATTTGTCATTGTCTTCATTGACAATATCTTGGTATATTCAAAAAAACAGGGTGAACACATGAGTCATTTGAGAGTGGTGTTGCAAGTGCTTAAGGAAAACCAATTATTTGCCAACTATAGCAAATGTGAGTTTTGGTTAAGGTCGGTCGCATTTATTGGTCATATCATCTTTAGTGAAGGGGTTGAGGTTGATCCAAGGAAAACCGAGGCATTCAAGAATTGGCCTAGACCATTGACTCCAACTAACATTAGACACTTTTTTGGTCTAGCGGGATATTATAGGAGGTTTGATGATAGTTTTGCGTTCATTGCATCTCCCTTGACTACTTTGACCCAAAAGAGTGTGAAATTTTGAGTGGTCGGAGGCATGTGAAAGAACTTTCCAAATCTTGAAGGATAGACTTACCTCCGCTCCGGTTTTGACTTTACTAGAGGGTACCACGTGCTTCATTGTATATGTTGATGCTTCCCTAGTGGGCTTAGGGTGTGTCCTTAGTCAACATGGGAAACTAGTAGATTATGCTTCTAGGCAACAAGGTGCATGGGAAGAATTATCAAACTCATGATCTTGAGTTAACGGCCGTGGTATTTTCCATGAAAATATGGAGACATTATTTTATGGTGTCCATGTTGATGTGTATACCGACCACAAGAGACTTCAATACTTGTTTACTCAATAGGAGTTAAATCTACGACAAAGAAGGTGGTTGGAATTGTTGATAGATTACGACATGAGTATTCTCTATCACCCGGCAAAGCTAATGTGGTTGCGGATGCTCTAAGTCGTATGACCATGTGTAGTGTATCTCATGTATATGAATCCAAGAAAGACCTAGTGAAAGATGTTCATAGGTTGGCCCATTTGGGTGTTAGATTGGAAGATTCTCCAAATGGTGATTTTATGGTCCATCATAACTCCGAATAATCTTTGGTGGTTGAGGTGAAGTCTAAGCAACACCTTGATCAACCATTAATGGAGTTGAAGGAATCGATTCTTGGTATGCTCAATGATTCATTCTTCTATGGGGGGATGGTGTCTTGAGGTATCAAGGAAGGTTGTGTATGCCCAATGTTGATGACTTGAGAAACCGGATTCTTGAGGAAACTCATGGCTCCCGTTATTCCATTCATCCGGGTTCTATGAAGATGTATCATGACCTTAGAGAAGTATTTTAGTGGGGAGGGTTAAAAAGTGACATAGCAGAATTTGTAGAAAAATGTCTGAATTGCCAACAAGTGAAAGCCGAGCACCAAAAGCCAAGTGGTTTACTTAAAGAATTACAAGTTCCCAGTTTCAAATGGGAAGATGTTAATATGGACTTCTTGGTAGGTTTGCCTCGACACAAAAGCAACATGACTCCATATGGGTGGTTGTGGATAGGTTGACCAAATCTGCTCATTTTATTCCCGTCAAGTCCACTTACTCGGTGGAGGACTATGCAAGGATATTAATAGATGAGATTGTGTGTAGACATGGTATTCTATTATCCATCATATCGTATAGGGGTGCACAATTCACATCTAGGTTTTGGAGGTCATTTCAAAAATGGTTGGGTACAAAGGTGAAGCTAAGCATCGCTTTTCATCCCCAAATGGATGGTCAAGCGGAGAGTACTGTTCAAACTATTGAGGATATGCTTATACCTTGAATAATTTATTTCAAGGGGAATTGGGATAAACATTTTCCTTTGGTTGAGTTCTCTTATAACAATAGTTACAATTCAACTATATCTATGGCTCCTTTTGAGGCCTTGTATGGTAGGATATGTAGATCTCAAATTGGATGCTTTTAAGTGGGTGAGTCTTCACTCTTGGGTTCCTAATTGATTTATAAGACTTTGGAGATAGTTCATGTGATAACGAACTGATTGAAAATAGCCTATAACCAGCAAAAGTCATATGCCGACTATAGGATAAGAGAATTAGAATTTGAAGAGGGTGATAAAGTGTATCTAAAAATTTCACCCACGAAGGGAGTGGTACGATTTGTCAAGAAACGGAAGTTGAGACCTTGTTATGTAGGCCCTTATGAAATTCTGCAAAGGGTTGGCAAGGTTGCATACAAGTTGAGATTACCTAGTGAATTGGCTTCGGTTCATTCGGTGTTCCATGTCTCCATGCTTAAGAAGTGTATCGGTGATCCCGAGTCCATTTTTCCTATTTAGGTCTAGGTGTGGAAGAGAAACTCTCCTATGAGGAGGTTCCGATTGAAATCTTGATAGACAAGTAAAGAAGTTGAGGAACAAGGATATGGCTTCCGTAAAGGTGTTATGGAATAACCACCTAGTTGAGGTAGCAACATGGGAGGCCGAGGCCAACATGAAATGTTGTTACCCTCATATATTTGTTGATTAAGGTTAGTTGTTCCTACTAATAATGAAAATAATGAATAAATTGAATTTGACTTTATTTTGCAAAGATGTGCATATTTAGGATAAAGGTTTTGTTAAAAAGAAGTTCATGTGAAAATGCTATTTTGCTAGTTGTTGCATTTATTGTGTACTTGGTATGTTGTTTCCTTTATGAAAAGATATTGAGCATGTTGATTGGTTGAATTTTGGCATAATGGACTCTTTAATGATATGTTGAGCCCTTGTTGTTGTGATAAGGAAATTCCTCATGTTATGATGTTAAGCTCATAGGTGTTATAATTTATATTTTGGAGTTACTTTGTGCAAATGCCATGTTCTTCTGATTTGAGTTTAAACTCATAATTATTTTGCATGTTTGTGGTTGGGCTGCTAGTATTGAGTCTATTCTTTCCCTTCAAAAGATGTTTAGTGTCATTCGGAGAGGAATGTTCCTAAGGGGGATAATGTAACACTCTAAAAGTTTAAAACCTAATATAGTTCCTCACATGAGTGTTTAAGTCTATAACACTGTTTTAAGGTCAATAATAATGTATAAAAGTAATTTAGGAAGCATTAGAGTTAAAACGTCAAGGAACGTCCACGACGTTCGAAGACGAGTGCAAAAGGTGCTAGTGTACCTTAGTCTATTTGACTAGGCTTTAGGAGTCAAAAATTGAGGATATTTGGTGGTAAGGTGTCTAACATGTATTAGAGTCGGTTTAGGGTCGAAACGTCCGGGTACGACTCCTCAAGGACCAACCAAAGGTTCGTTGAAGAGGAACCTTCCAATTTGGCTAAACGTTGTCTGAGATAGTAGCCATCGACGAGGTGCACGAAACGAGGCGTAAGTCATTCGATGGGGCGTAGATGAAGACTTAGCCATTTTTTCAAGTGACTGACCAAAACGACGCACCTGCAGGACGTTTGGTCCCAAGGCCCGTCGACTGACCTACGTCCCGTAGGTTGGGGTCTTCGTAGGTCAGGCCTGCGATTTACTGGTGAGTTTTAAGTTACTTAATTTAATTAATTAGTAGGTTATTCAATTAGTTAGGGGTTAGGGGAGGTTTAATTAAGTTAGTTAATGACTTATATAAAGACCTAAGGCTAATTAAACTAACCTAACTACCACAATTCCAAAACACAATTGCTCTTCCTTCTCTCTTCTTTCTCTCTCCCAAAAAGAAGAACTCCATTAAAAGGATAGGTCAAGGTCATTAGCAAAGAACGGAGGGTGCATTTATCCATCATTCCACAACAATTAAAAAGGTATGCGATCCTTTCACCTTTGGGATTCCTTTCCCCAAAGGGTTCTTCCAAAATTGGTATTCAAAAAGATGAATTATTATGGGTTTCTTCCTATTACGAAATTGACTTTCTAAATTGTGTTGCCTATGGTTTATTTTGATAATTATGCTTAGATTATGACGTATTATTATTCAATTATGCTAGTTCTTGATTATTTAACCTAGCATGAGGAATAGATCATGAAATTAACCCATGTCCCTAATCCTAGGTTATGAACTAGTGATGAATTGATGTGTAGTGATTCAATTGACTTCATTATTGTATTAATTACTATTGTTTGATAATATTACACCCATTGTTGGGTTGAATTGGATGGTTGATGGTAAAACCTTGGGTGATGGCTTGTGAAGGAGATTGGGGTAAGTCTTGTGATATCAAACCTTTACTTCAATTATGATTACTTGTGTTTAGTGATGAAGTTCTATTGAAGTACACCTTATGATAAGATTGATTAGGGTTGGTATTATATTGAATTAAAATGTCTTGATTTATGGCTTGCGAGTTTTTGGCTAGAATGTAATGATATGGTCATGTAAATATGCTAACCTCACATGTGTGAATTGCATTGAAAGGATGTTCTCATGAAATTCCTAATTAGCTAAATACTATGACTATATAAAGAGTAGTATCCTATGACCTAAACTAAGTTATGATAATTAATGAAAGACATTTCTAAAGGGACTCTAGCTTAGCACCGAGTTAAGTAGTAGTGAGAAGTGTCCCTTCCCATATTTGGAAGGTAGAATCACTAATGTACTCATGAGATTGGAGACTATAATGCATGTAGCATAAAGAGGGTTCTAAACACACCTCCTAGTTCTTGAACTATATTTCCCCCATAGGAATACTAGCTAATGGATCCACATGGATGTTGTGTTAATGTTTTGGTACTACCTTGGCAAGTAGTCCACCTTCTTTTGGTGTAGGGTTCCATGACACTTGATTCCACATTAGCTCATGTGGTCTATGTCGGTTAAGGCAAGATGTTCCCAAAAGTAAAATGAAGTAATAAAGTGAACTCTAACCAGGATGACCTAAGGGGTTTGACTTAGTCTAGGTTGGGGTATGGGACTCTACCTATACACTGCACTGTGAGGCCTGCGATTTACTGGTGAGTTTTAAGTTACTTAATTTAATTAATTAGTGTTAGTCAATTAGTTAGGGGTTAGGGTAGGTTTAATTAATTTAGTTAATGACTTATATAAAGACCTAAGGCTAATAAACTAACCTAACTACCACAATTCCAAAACACAATTCCTCTTCCTTCTCTCTTCTTTCTCTCTCCCAAAAAGAATAACTCCATTAAAGGGATAGGTCAAGGTCATTAGCGCAGAATGGAGGGTGCGTTTCTCCACCATTCCACAACAATTAAAAAGTTATGTGATCCTTTCACCTTTGGGATTCCTTTCCCCAAAGGGTTCTTCCAAAATTGGTTTTCAAAAAGATGAATTATTATGGGTTTCTTCCTATTATGAAATTGACTTTCTAAATTGTGTTGTCTATGGTTTATTTTGATAATTATGCTTATATTATGACGTATTATTATTCAATTATGCTAGTTCTTAATTATTTAACCTATCTTGTGGATATATTATGAAATTAACCCAAGTCCCTAACCCTAGGTTATGAACTAGTGATGAATTGATGTGTAGTAATTCAATTGACTTCATTATTGTATTAATTACTATTGTTTGGTAATATTACACCCATTTTTGGGTAGAATTGGATGGTTGATGGTAAAACCTTGGGTGATGGCTTGTGACGGAGATTGGGGTAAGTCTTGTGATATCAAACCTTTACTTCAATTACGATTACTTATGTTTAGTGATGAAGTTCTATTGAAGTACACCTTATGATAAGATTGATTAGGGTTGCTATGATGTTGAATTTAAATGTCTTGATATATGGCTTGTGAGTTGTTGGGTTGGATGTAATGATATAAGGTTGGTGATGAATTGCCTGTGTGTCTTATTATGATATGGTCATGTAAATGTGCTAACCTCACATGTGTGAATTGCATTGAAAGAATGTTCTCATGAAATTCCTAATGATCTAAATACTATGACTATATAAAGAGTAGTCTCCTATTACCTAAACTAAGTTATGATAATTAATGAAAGACATTTCTAAAGGGACTCTAGCTTAGCACCGAGTTAAGTAGTAGTGAGGAGTGTCCCTTCCCGCATTGGTAAGGTAGGATCACTAATGTACTCATGAGATTGGAGACTATAATGCATGTAGCATAAAGAGGGTTCCAAACATATCTCCTAGTTCTTGAACTATGTTTCCCCCATAGGATTACTAGCTAGTGGATCCACATGGATGTTGTGTTGATGTTTTGGTACTACCTTGGCAAGTAGTCCACCTTCATTCGGTGTAGGGTTCCATGACACTTAATTCCATATTAGCTCATGTGGTCTACGTCAGTTGAGGCCAGATGTTCCCAAAAGTAAACATAGTAATAATGTGAACTCTAACTAGGATGACCTAAGGGGTTTGACTTAGTCTAGGTAGGGGTATGGGACTCTACCTATACACTGCACTTGTTAGCCTTGTGGGATGTCTTAGTAGGATATTCTTATATGTTACGCTCGTATGAAACAAATGTTATGCTTATGTTGATTCTTCATGTTAATGATCTGTATTGCTAAATATGAGGAGGAATGTTTGTTGTGTTGAGTGAGTTTATGGGGCTTCACTTGACAATTGCACTAGTAGACTTGTTGAAGGGTTATGGATAAGGGCCTTTACTTATGTTGTAATATTGTATACTCATGAATATGTTTTATGGTTTTACTATGATGCTAGAGTTGCATTGACTATCAGTTTTATTATGCTATATACATGTTGACTTGGCTTAACTTAAGTAGGTTGATCTTGTATTTAATATGATTGTATCATTAAGAAATATATGATTCTTGCCTTGTATGTGTTCTTTTATTGTGCATAAGACTTTTCAAAGTAACTTGGCATTATTTTATAAAATGTCCCTTTTTAGCATGATTTCTATGTTGTATGTGCATATGATTCCATACTTAGTACAAGTGATATGCTAACCCCATTTCTCCCCTTTTCCCAAATATTTTAGGTTTCGGTCATTGAAAGGTTCGTGACCACTTTGAAGGGAGGCTTGGATCATTTCTCCAAGTGTGGTTATGTCCTGATGTTCCGAGGATGATGCCTTTTCTATCACTCTACCTATGTTACATTGTTATAGTCTAAAGACAATAATTTCATCCATGTTATTTCGAGATATTGTTGTTAGCCTTAAATGACATTTCTACATTTGTGTAAGGGCTTTGCCCATATTGGTCTATTCTGTTCAGATGGTTTAATATGAGACTTCCTTATTAAGACTATATTATGTATGATATCTATATGTGACATATAAGTAGAAGACTATGTATTCTTCTTATACGAGGAGTCTATATATACTTGCTATGAATATATTATGTGTAAGGGCGATGTCTAAGTAACCCTCATGAAATAGATATAGATGAAAGTTTTAATTTTCTGCACTTTTTAACCTATGAATGTAATGATGAATGCTCAAAGTCAAGTCTTAGTCCTCTCCAAGGACGATGACGCCGCTTACGTCTAGGGGTGCTCCCCGGATGTGACAAGAAATTAACATGGACTTTGTAGTTGGGTTACCTCGGACTAGGAGACAAAATGACTCAATTTGGGTTATAGGTGATGGATTGACAAAATTCGCTCATTTTATCCCCGTCGAGTCTACTTATTTGGCAAAGGATTATGCGAGATGTTACATTAATGAGATTGTTATTCTTCATGGTATCCCTTTGTCCATCATATTGTATAAAGGCCTCAATTCACTTCTCATTTTTGGATGTCTTTCAGAAAAGGGTTGGGCACACAAGTAAAGCTTAGCACCGCTTTTCATCCCCAAATGGATGGTCAAGTGGAGCGTACTATTCAAACCCTTGAGGATATGTGAAGATCTTGTGTAATAGAATTCAAAGGGAATAGAGATGATCACTTGCCATTGATTGAGTTCTCCTATAAAAATAGATATCATTCGAGTATTTCGGTGCTCCATTTGAAGCACTATATGGTAGAAGATGTAGATCTCCGGTAGGGTGGTTTGAGGTTGGAGAGTCTTCACTCCTTGGTCCCGAGATCATCTATGATGCCCTAGAGAAGCTTCGTGTTATAAGATATAGTTGAAAATAACCTATAGTTGGCTAAAGTCCTATGCCGACAATAGAAAAAGAGATCTTGAATTAGAAGTAGGTGATATGGTGTATTTGAAGATTTCACCCATGAAAGGTGTGACGAGGTTTGGCAAAAAGGGGAAGTTAAGTACCCGGTATATGGGTCCCTATGAGGTTTTGCAAAGGGTTGGAAAGGTTGCATACGAGTTGAGATTACCTAGTTAACTAGCTTCGGTTTAGCCGGAATTCCATGTTTTCATGCTTAAGAAGTGCATTGGTGATCCTGTGTCCATACTTCCCATTAAAGGGCTTGGTATTGATGAGGACCTTTACTATGAAGAGGTTCCAGTGGAGATCCTTGATAGGCAAGGAGTTGAGGAACAAGGAGGTGGCATCCGTAAAGTGTTATGGAGAAACCACCTAGTTGAAGGGGCATCATGGGAGGCCGAGGCCGACATGAAGTCCCGTTATCCTTATCTTTTTGCTAATTAAGGTTAGTCTTTCTAATGAATAATGAATATAATAAATAAATTTGAATTTGTCTTGTTTTGCTAAATATGCATATGTATGGTAAAAAGGTTTAAAAATGAGTTTTCATGGAAAAATGCTATTTTGCTTGATTTGAAATTATTTGTGTATTTGATGTATTTTTCCCTTAATGAAATGGTATTAAGCATGATAATATGTGTTGTAAGAAGTTTTGGCATAAGTGGCTTGATGACTATGTTGAGCTCATGTTGATATTGAGATGGAAATTCCTCATGTTGTGATGTTGAGCTCTTATATGTTGTAAATTATGATTTGAGTCTCTATGTGTAAATGTCATGTTTATATGTTGATTTGAGTTGAAACTTATGTTGATTATATATGTTGTTGGTTGTGCTGCTTGTATTGAGTCTATCTTTTCACTTCAACAGATTTTAGTGTTATTCGGGGGTGAATGTTCCTAAAGGGGGGGGGGGGCTAATGTAACACTCCGAATGTCAAAGACCTAATCTAGGCCTCACATGAGTATCCAAGGCATGAAACACTATTTTAAGACCTAAAATAATGTATATAAACCATTTAGGAAGTTTTAGAGTCAAGATGTCAAGAAACGTCCATGACGTCCGGAGGCTAGTGAAATAGGTGTTAGTGTACCTTGGCATGTTTCACATGGTTTTAAGAGTTGGAATTTAATGAAATTTGGTGGGAAGGTGTCAAAAATGTATTAGAATATGTTTGAGGTCAAAATGTTTGGGTACGAGTCCCCAAGGACCACCCTAAAGGACCTTTAGGAGGACCCTTCCAAGTGACAAAAAATTGTCAAGGACAATAGCAAACTACGGTTACCAAACGACGAGTCGTCGTCCTGTTGATGGGGCGTCGATGGCTACATAGACCCAGCCTTAGCCAAAATCAAAGACTGGTCCAAAATACCAGTCTTTGATACCGTTGACGAATGTGCAACATAGAGGGCATAGGGGGCGTCGACTGACCTACGGACTTTAGGTCGGGGCCTATTTTTCGCTGGTGAGGTTTAAGTGAGTCATTTAATTAATTTAGTTAGTTAGGGGTTTAATTAGAGGTTAAGTGAGATTTAATTAAGTTAATTAAGCAACTATATAAATACCTAACCTTCATTAACCTACCCCAACACCCACAATTCCCAAACTCAAATCACTCTTTCTTCTCTCTACTTTCTCTCGCCCCAAAGAAGACTCCATAGAAGACCAACGTCAAAGGCCATTAGTTCTGCAAGAGCTTCACTTTCTCTCCTTCAATCATCAAGGATTAACAAGGTATGTGTAACGACCCACATGTATACCCTAGAAGTTAGGGCATTCTTAGGCCTAACATGGCGTACTTGACCTCTCGGAGTTCTTGTACAAGACCTTGAACATCATTCATTGCATATATACGAAAAGTAGTGTGGAATTAAAACTTTTCTTTCTAAACATAATATGGAAGTAATTTCATAAATCGTCTAACATATGTCTCAATAACCATCTATGAAATCATGAATACAATAGTCTTGGGTCACGACCCATAAAAGTCTAACATAAAGGAAAACATAAAGACAACATAGTAGTGATGTCCTCGAAGCTATGAGGACTCACAATCTCATCTACTTGGAAGCCTTGAAACTCTACCCGTGATAGATAATCAATATACTCAAGACCCTACGTGGACAACATGTAGACAATATGCGTTAGTACGATATGTACTAAGTATTGAAACTATCATACCAAACATAAGATATCTCAAAGGGTTTGTCAATAAGAGACATAATCATAAGAGATAAAGGCATAAGCATAACATGAATAACATAAGCATAATAAAGCATTATAAAGTCATATAAGAGTCCATTCTTAACTCATTGTCTTTCTTACTTTTATGGACTATCTCACAAGCTACCTCCAAGTGTCCTTGTGTAAATCTAAGGTAGCATCCCATAATACTACCAAAACTAAGTACATCTCTTTGGTCATACTTGATCATAGTTCACTTTCATAATTAAGACCTAAGTTCATCATGTCATATGAGCACTATGCCTCTAAGCCAACTCAAAACATAGTTGTGCAATGCATGTGAAATATCCCATACTACCTCACACACTAGCATATCTTGAAGTCACCCTATCTTTTTTATTAAGTCTCTAGTAGCCTTACTTCATACTAAAGAGTACTACACTCTTATGATTCCCTCAAAACATGCTTGTTCAATGTACATGAGGCAGTCCATACTACCTCACATACTAAGCCTATATTGAAGTTATCCTTAACATGTCCACCTTCCATAGCCTTATCATTACTTGACTTCATGTAAAAAGATTATCTCATCTTTAGTCTACTTTACTAGGAAAGGCAACTCTATTCCAATCCTAACGTCAATCTGTTCTTCTTTAGTGACCCTAGGTTATACCTTGTACAATAAACTCATGATGTCCCATACCACCATTCATGCAAGGTACTACTTTTGGGTCCTTTCTTTATTACTTCTTACTTTGGAGCCTAGCCCCAATCTTTATCCTTTGAACACTATGAGATACTTCTTTAAGTATGTAAAAGTTCCTTAATCATATTGACAACGAGATACTTTTTAAGGTATGACTTGATCCCTTAATAATCATGCGAGATACCCCTTTGGGCATGTCTAAGTTCATTCACACATTATGAACACTACCAGATACCCCTTGGGCATATTTAAGTGCATTCATTGCTTATGAACACTACGAGATTCTTCTCGAGCATGTCTAAGATCATAGGATATCGAGATCTCTACTAGGATACCTTGACTCTACTACGTGAAGGACTCCTGCATCAATAGACCTAATATAATAGTCATTACAACTACTAGGTGTGGCTCTCCTTTCTAATTGGAGTCCGTACCCTTGCTAGAGTATCCCTCTCACTTTGCATATCCACTTGGATTCAAGCATATACTCCAAGGTTTACTCGTCATGCTTTTCTCAACATTTTGTCATGGAGGGATGTCCTAGACAATCTCTCCATGCTCAAGTGAATTCTATCACTTACAATCAATCATACTAAATCTACAGCCAACACAACCATCCTAAGGTTCATTATTCATCAGTTCATTCTATCTTCATTCATAGATAGATTATAGAGTCTTCTAGACTTAGCTTTCTTCTCACATTCTTCAATACTAGGTGAATATAGCCATAGTTCATACTTTAAGGTTCAATTCAATCAATCCCAATCCCAATTCATCAAACCTAGTCAAATTCATGCTTAGATGATTCAATCATGATCAATTAATATAGAATGTAATCAAGTTAAGAAGACTCAACACAAAACCTTCATCAAGTCTCTAATGGCCTAAGGTCACTATGATCACCCTTAAAATCAATTATCATAATTCACTATGAAAACTCCATAAAACAGTAGATAATCATTGTATAAACATCATTAAATGTTACCCACAATATTGGGATCACAATCAAGCCTTACCCACAATGCAATCACAACCCTCTCTTTAATGGGGTTCTTTGGATTCACAATTAAATGGAAACAAGGGGGGCTTCAAGGATGGAAGAATCGATGAATGAATAAGATTCATATACATTATATTAGGGCCTTAATATTATCTTGAATCCTTGGAGAATTCGTCCTAATTTACTACTCCAAATTCTTCTTCTTCACCAATGGTGTTCTTGAGAGTTCTAATGTGAGAGAGAGGTTTTGATTTGGAGTCTAGGGTATAGGAGGGTATTTTTATTATTTAAATACAACTAAAATATCTAAAAGCATCTAATTTAACCTCCAATGAATTTATTTGGACGTGGATTTCCCAATTCACCCCTCTACTTTACAGTGAGATGCGAGAATTGCAGACTCAATTGACGGACCATTGGTGGACGACGGTCCATCCTGCAGGTCCGTTGTCTTGGTTAGAGAGGCATAATTTGGGTTCTTAAATTAAAAAGACAAGTGTCAACCAATTCCCACCATTGATGGGGTGTAAATGGACCTACGGTCCGTTGATGCCCCTTGTTGGTTGGGACTGGTCTTGACAGCTTTTATCCCATGTTGGGTCTCTTTTCATGGGCCCTTAGGTGGATCCTTGGGGAGTCATGCCCAGACTTTTATACTATAAATGCGTCCTTCTGTATTTTAGCAACCATCCCTATCAATTTGAACCCCAAACTCAACTGAAAACCTCATAAAACATTCTAAGACACGCTAGTACGTCTCAAGACTAACTTTCAAACGTCACCGGACGTTCTTGGACGTTTTACCTCCAAACTCTCTCAAACTCTACATAATTCATCTAAACACCATATTTGAACTTTTTAGGACCTCTTAAGCTCATGGGAACTACATGTTAAGCTCTATTTGGACCTAATTCATTTGTGGGTCCTTACAATATCCCCCACTTGGGAAACATTCATCCTTGAATTACACCTTACTAAACACTTCTTTAAAGGACCTTCTCTCGAATAGAAGCCCATCATATGTGAATTATACCTAAATGCACATACCTAAATCAAGGAAAGAATTCAATTCCAAGATAAGCATAACTACAAATAATCACATTTAGACTTATGAAAAGGGCTCTTTATCCCCCACTTGGGAACAAGCCACACATGTCTTCCTAAAATCAATTTCACATCATAAGGAAACATCAACATAAAAAAAAAACAATTCAAAATCATAACAACTTCTGAAATTTTCGTAATTCATTAAAGAAGCACATACCAGAAAGGGACATAAGGAGATCACTCTTGATCACCCTTGGATTTGAGAGAAAAGAAACTAGCCTTGGCTTTAGGAACACCTTCCTAACTATTTGTAGCAGGTTGCTTGCCTTCTCTCCCTTTGGTCTTAATATGCGGACAATCCCTCACTTACTATCCATCCTTCCCACACCCAAAACATCCATCCGTTCGGCTAGGCACTTACCATAGTGACTTTTCCATACTTGGGGCAAGTAAATTTGGAAGATCTACTACCCTTATCCTTATCAACCTTAGAGGTGTTGGAAGAATCTAGGACGGAAAATCTTGGTTTAGTTCTAGGCCTATCTTGTCCATCGGACTTATCATGGAAAGACTTATCACCTTCAAACCTAGACCTCAACTTTTCTCTAGCCCTCACCTTTCTTAGTTTTTACTCTTCTATTTGTTGAGCAAATAACGTATGTATTGAAATTCCATGTCATCCACAAGCATGGCCGTACGAACTCTTCTTCTACTAGGACGGACACTCCCTTCATGAACCTATTCATCAAATCTCTAGGGTTCGCTACCAAGCTTGGTGCATACTTGGACAAAAGAGTGAAATTTAAAGCATACTCATTAACACACAAATCACCTTGCTTGAGGTTTATTAACTCCTCCAACTTAGCCTCCCTCAATTCCCTAAGAAATAACCTATCAAGGAAAGCCTACTTAGAAGTCTCCCACTCTATGGCCCGCTCCTATTTCTCTACTATTCTTCCATTGTTCATACCAAATTTAGGCAACATCTTTCAATTGATAGGCAGTCAACTCCGCCTTTTCAATGGAAGACACTCCCATGATCTTAAGAACCATATACACCTCATCAATAAACCCATTCGGTTCCTCACCAACTTTGGATCCATAGAACTCCGGTGGATTCATTCTTAAGAACTCTCTTACTCTAGTAGCACCCATTCCTTCTATAGGATTATCCAGAGCCACCTCTCCTCTATTAGCTTGGGCCATTAAGTCTTGAGGAAACAAAGCCATAGAGGCCCTAAATTCCTCAAATATAACATTCCCTATTGGAGGGTCATTAGGAACTTGAGTAGGAACTTGTTCTTGCACTTGGGGAGGTACATTCCCTTGCACTTGGGGAGGCACATCCTCTTTATCCCCCCTACCATCTCCTTCCCTTCTAGAATTAGCCCTAGTGTTAGCCATAACCTTTAAAATCATAGGCAAACATCACAAAAAGGGCTTACTTAAGCCAAACTCTATGGAACTACTTGAAGAATGAAGAAGTGAAACTTTCCTAAGCATCCCAAACCTCCTATTCATAGATGTGTCACGACTGACACCAATGAATAAGACTCAACTAGACGTGGTTTTGAGACATCTTAAGACCATTTTCATAACCTTATGCTCTGATACTAAGTTTGTAACGACCCGTATGTACACCCTAGAAGTTGGGGCATTCTTAGGTCATAACATGGCATACTTGACCTCTCGGAGGTGTTGTACAATCCCTTGCACATCATTAATTGCATATATACAAAAATGAGTGCGGAACTAAAACTTTTCTTTCAAAATGTAATGCGGAAGTCATTTTATAAAACGTCTAACATAGGTCTCAAAAACCATCTATGACATCATGAATACAATAGTCTTGGGTCACGACCCATAAAAGTCTAACATAAAGGAAAACATAAAGACAATATAGTAGTGATGTCCTTGGAGCTAAAAGGACTCACAATCTCCTCTCCTTGGAAGCCTTAAAACTCTACCCTTGATAGACAATCAATATCCTCAAGACGATACATGGACAAAGTTTCACGACTGGAATCTAGACCCCAGACGAGACCGGCGTCATTGACCTATCAGAGGTCGCAGACAAGCCTACTTACGTCATTCTTACTTCATCTAGGTTAATTTTAGCGGAAAATTTGAAACTTTTTGTTTCTTAACATGCATAAAGGTCATTCTACTTACATTCATAATGTTCACCGTCAACCATCTAACATTAAGATTATCAACTGAAAGAAATAGTTCAATACTGCATTAAATGTATAATTGCCAAAATGGCACCAATACAATGTCTTAAATAAAAACGGAAAGAAACACTAGTGGAACAAACTCCACTAGCTAAAGCCTACATCTAAGGTAGATAGTAACGGTAGACATCCTCGAAACCATGAGGGACTACCAAGTCCGAATGAAAACTCCACATCCGGATAGCTGCAATGTCAACCTGTAAGCTCTAGCGCCCACCTGTGCCTGCACCTAAAAATATAGAGTTGTATGGGATTAATATGCACTTGTACTAAGTATAGGTATATGCAAGCACACACCAAGGACATGCATGAGTAAGAATAGCTCTTTTCTAACAACATGATTATGGAAAGTCAAGTCAGTGGACTTACAAAATTTGGATTAGGAAAGTTAGTGAGCTTTCCAAATTTGGATTAGGAAAGTCAGTGAGCTTTCCAAATTTGGATTAGGAAAGTCAGTGAGCTTTCCAAATTTGGATTAGGAAAGTTTTTGCCATGAGAGTAACATGCATCATCATACTTATCATATTGCACACATCACATTACGTCTTACACATAGCACATATCATATTGCATATAGCACATAACATCTTTCATATCATTCGTTCATATGCCATGAGACCTTGGAATCATGGAATTGACATTAAGACTTCCCAAAATGAGGGCTCAACATATGGTACCTCAATTAGGGAGTCTTCTTTAGCAAACACACAGTCTCCTTCATTTATTTAAACGTACTTCATTTCATTCATTCATAAGCTAGTGTAAACACCATCTATACCTAGGATGTAGTTTAAGACTCTCATCGGGTTTGCTGTGCAATGATCAAGAATAACCTAGTGTCATTACTTGAGTCTAGCTCACCTCTTGATTATCCTATCCTAACACCTTTGGTATCGTTCATTTCATTATGTGCATCATTTGAGGCTGGCATCATTCATTCATTGGGAACTTTAACTTTAACCGACATAGATCATGTGAGCATCATGAAATCCAGTGTCTCCCCCACACTGAAAAGAGGTGGAATCACCGGCAAAAGTTACCCAAAACATGCTAGCGTATATAGGAATTTAACCACGCCAGATGCCTATATTGACAGATAGGTTCGAAGACTAGGAGATATAAGGAGACCCATACCCGACATGCCGTACAGTCTCATCTCATGAGAGTTACGTGAACCTCCGCCCTTCCTGAAAGAAGGCATCACCACTCATAGCTAGTCTATCGGTGCTCAGTATAAATTTCCATTACATTCAACTCATACGTCATGGAAGCTAGCTTCTAGTATGAGGACATCATAGCTCAATAGATGATTTCTCATCTCATCATTAGTATTAAGTGTGTTATTCTCAATACTTTTATTAGAGTGTTCATAGAGACTGGTCTCTTCATTAACTTTACACTCTCATAGGTGAGTACGTTTTGGTAACATTTACTTAGGCTCTTTTGAGATTGCTCTCATCTTTCACATTAGCCTCTTATCATGTTGTCAACACATTCATTAACATTAGCACATTTGCTCTTCATAATTAATCACCCCTTTTTACGTGAATGTTCATTTCATCGAATGCCAATGCACTTGGCCATTTGTGTGTTTCACACTCTTACTTAACCCTTCTAGGGTTTCATCATTTCATTACATAATATTCATTTCATCGTATGCCAATGCACTTGGACATTTAGTGCGTTTTACACTCATACTAAACCCTTCTAGGTTTACATCATTTCATTACATACATCTTAGGTTCACTTATTTTTAAACGTATGTTAGACTTATGGGTCTTTACATACAAACCATGAGGCTTCATTCAAGTTCGTTTAAGTTATTCATATCTTCCTAAGATTATGTGGTACAAGACTTATGCATCTTGTATGTATGCCAAGATAACGATTTCGATCTATGTAAGCAGCATTATTCTTGAACATTTAATTCATGTACGACTTATGTATCAATACGGAATTTGGGCAAGGGAACCCAATTTCGAATCACTTGGACAACACTTACATTTTTCATTTATTTTATTTTGGTCCTCACGGATTGGGGACCCAAGATCGAGCCACAACACCTTCATTTTATTTTTCCCTTAGTTTTCTCTTCATTTTACGCTCAATGGAATTGAGAGGATGTGGGATCGAACCCCCACAACCTCATTTTCTTTTAATTTGTTTTCTTTAAACTCTCTCTCCCTTGGCCGAGGAGTTGTGGGTTCGAACCCCCACAGTCCCTTTTATTTTTTTATTTAATTCTCCTTGACTATTTTGCATTGAACATGAGGTTGGGGGATCGAACCCCCACAGCCTCTCTTTATTTTTCTTTTAGTTCCCCTTTACTGCCTAGAAGTCGTGGGTTCAATTCCCACGCCTCACATTTCTTTTATTCTCATTTTCTTTCACTCTCCTTTACTGCCTAGAGGTCGTGGGTTTAATTCCCACGCCTCACATTTCTTTTATTTTCATTTTCTTTCACTCTCCTTTAATGCCTAGAGGTCGTGGGTTCAATCCCAACGCCTCACATTTCTTTTATTTTCATTTTCTTTTACTCTTCTTTACTGCCTAGACCATGGTTCGAATCCCCTTCACCACATTCATTTTTACTTCTTTATTTTCATGGTTTTTAACATGGAGAGGTCACGGGTTCAATCCTCCATGACCTCACTTGTTTTAATTCATTTCTCACAACATTTTGAAACCTCTTAACTTGACCAAAATCCCCTTACTTAAATCTGGAAACTTTTTTGAAAATTTTCAGCATACTTTCATCAACATTTGCACATAAATTCATCGGGTAATTCGTAGATCATTTAATACGTTCTTAGGTGCATTTTTCATGGATTCGTTTAGCCAAGAGATTATCATTCAATCAGCCACACTTCAACTCATATGAACATCATGATTTACATAAATTTATGCACGTAAGATAACTACCATAACATCACAATTTTTGAGCCTTAACTTGAGAACACCTAGTCACTGCCACATTTTTGCACACACATGCACATAGTTTCGGAACACATATGTTGTCGTTCATACGATTTTTAACACATATTCATGAACATATTCTTTCATGAAAAGTCAATACACGCCTAATATCTACCAGCAAACATACCCAACCTACAAATCATTGGGAGCTAGTGACAGGGACATGTAACGGGGAACAACCCTAGTTTTCGGACTGAATAATCTGAACCTTAAGGGGTCTCTTGGGAAAGGGACCAAGAGAGAGGAGAACCCATACCTTTTGATGTTAAACACTCGACTTGCTGCCCAAAAGCTTCATCCAAGATCACGTCCAAGTCCCCTCAATGTCAACACCACTCAACGGACAACCTCCCTTTGCCTAACGTGTGATTAACGTTTGTTTTCTTGTGATTTCGTGTGAGTTATTCAAGTGTGAAGAACTTGGTTTATTTTTCTTTTCTTGAATGTTATTTGGTAGAGAGAATTGTGAAAAGAAGGAAGAGAAATAGACGTGAGAGAGTGGGAGTTTTATTTGGCTTAGGAGTCTAGTTTAGGACTTAGTCAAATAAGGTTTTATTAAATAAAAATCTGATTCTCTTTTATTTTAAATCAGCTAATGAATAATAAATATTAATTAATTACATTGATTTAACAACTTAAATAGAAACCACTTTAATTCATTGCTTCCACCTAGGTTCGAACCAGGGTGGAGCAAGACTTCACTTCAAGAGCCCATTTTCGGCCCTATCTCCCCAAAATGCCCCTCCACCTTATTAATTAAATAATAAATTATATATTTATGGTAATTACGATACTACCCTTAGCCTGGAAAAAGACCATTTTACCCCTAGACCCTCCATAACTATGATTTTCCCATTTCAAGTCCGGTAAAGACTCATTCGAGTAAATCTTCGTATTCGAGAGCCCTACATGGTTGGACCCAACCTTTCCAAGCTCAACTAAATCCCCAAGTTAGTTCTCTTGGCTTTCACAAGGGTTCAGAGTTTTGGTTCTACGTGCATCAATCCGTGTGAACCCGGTTTAATCGTAAGCATTCTAGACACATTAAGCATTACTTATCTTATCCATTTTAGGGTTGTTACATTATCCCCCCCCTTAGGAACATTCGTTCCCGAATGACACTAATCTTTACTAACAATAAGTAAGTCATCTATAGAACGTATGCATACACAGGTAATTCAATACTCCCCATTAGTGAATGTCTGATTCACATATTAACATGATGGTGCACATCCTTGAAACCTACTAGTAGCTTCACATTAATAGACTAAGGAACTCTTTCCTAAACTAGTCTCATCAAAGCATACAACATAAGTAAACATATAAGTCATACTAATCAGCCACCAACATAATGACTCAAACATATTAACCTCATACTAGTGCATAAACACCAAACACAGTCAAATACATGAAAGACTAATTAGGGTATGCACCCGAGACTTAACCAGAGGTGCCTTCCCTTACACCCCTAGACTTGAGTGCGAAGAATCGTTGCCTCCTTGGAGCCTCTTCACTTGGACCATTAGGCTGAACTCTCTCCTTCCCTTGTTCTTGACTTTTCCTATTCGGACAATCCTTCACCATGTGACCCGGTTTGCCACAACTGTAACAAGCGTTACTGCCCATCATACATTCTCCTCCATGCAGTTTGCCACACTTCCTGCAAGGTGGCCTCTACTAAGGTGTATCTACTTCATTGTTTCTCTTAACTCTGGACTCGGAATCCCTATCATAGCGACCTTTGGATGAACTTGACTCCCCTTGGTGGGAGAGTCACTTCTTAAACCTGGGCTGCTCACGGACGCCAAAATTGTTTTTGTGGCCTCTATGGATGGGACCTGCCTGATCTTGAGGCTTAGGCCTCCAAGCATCACGAATGCCCCTCTTCTTGCGGCTGTCCTCTACATGCTGGACATGCACCATCAACCTGGAGAGGTCCATGTTATCATGGAGCATCGCAGACCGACACTCCTCCTCCAGATCTCCGTTGATTCCTATGAGGAACCTGCTCATCTCATCCTTGCTGTTAGATATAAGGGAAGTAGCATACCTGGATAGTTTAACAAACTTCAGGGAATACTCCCTGACTGTCATTGATCCCTTCTTAAGGTTGATAAACTCCTCAACCTTTGCCTCCCTCATCTCTCCAAGAAGGCTGTCTTAAACAGCTCCTAAGTGATCGAAACTCCGCCCAAAGCTGGCTATCCTGCCACATCTTGCACCAAGTCTGTGCAACATCCTTGAGTTGATAGGAAGCCAACTCTGCTTTCTCAGTGCCTGTGGCCCCCATAGCCACTAAAATCTTATGCACCTCGTCCACAAACTTATGGGGGTCCTATGAAGTCTTAGACCCTGTGAAAATAGGAGGATTCATCCTCGTGAAGTCTCTCAACCTGTCAGCCATGCTACGAACCGGTGGGTTCTCCCTCTAAACATTCTGCTGGTTGGCCTGGGCAGTCATAGCCTGGGCCTGCATAGTGATGGCCTGTGCCATCTGGGCCAGAGATGCCCGCACCTCAGCATTAGTCAACCCAGCAGGGTTAACCGGCATAGCCACTCCTTCAGCTGGAGCCTGGGGTGGAACCTGATTGTCCCCAGCAACTGCACCTCCTCTCCTCTGAACAATGGTTTTCCTAGTATTCATTCTCTAAAAACAAGAAAGATTGATGTTAGACACTCTCATAACACCAAGAAATTAGACATTAGGAAAAGCACGATAAGATCAGAAGAAGGGAAATTTTTCTACGCATCATGCAGTCTCTAATTTAGGATAGTGGTGCACTTCACTACCATGACTTAGAAACTACTCAATGTGGTTGATGTGAAATTATTATTCTCGGAATTTAACCTAGAGCTCTGATACCAACTTTGTCACGACTGGAATCTAGACCCCAGATGAGACCGACGTCGTTGACCTCTCAAAGGTTGCAGACAAGCCTACTTACGTCATTCTTACTTCATCTAGGTTAATTTTAGCGGAAAATTTGAAACTTTTTGTTTCTTAACATGCATAAAGGTCATTCTACTTACATTCATAATGTTCACCATCAACCATCTAACATTAAGATTATCAACTTAAAGAAATAGTTCAATACTGCATTAAATGTATAATTGCCAAAATGGCACCAATACAATGTCTAAAATAAAAGTGGAAAGAAGCACTAGTGGAACATACTCCACTAGCTAAAGCCTACATCTAAGCTAGATAGTAACGGTAGACATCCTCAAAAGCATGAAGGCCTACCATGTCCGGATGAAAGCTCCACGTTCGGATAGCTGCAACGTCAACCTGTAAGCTCTAGCGCCCACCTGTGCCTGCACCTTAAAATATAGAGTTGTATGGAATTAGTACACACTTGTACTAAGTATGGGTATATGCAAGCACACACCAAGAATATGCATGATTTAGAATAGCTCTTTCCTAACAACATGTTTATGGAAAGTCAAGTCAGTGGACTTGCCAAATTTGGATTAGGAAAGTTAGTGAGCTTTCCAAATTTGGATTGGGAAAGTCAGTGAGCTTTCCAAATTTGGATTAGGAAAGTCAGTGAGCTTTCCAAATTTGGATTAGGAAAGTCATGCCATGAGAGTAACATGCATCATCATACTTATCATATTGCACACAAACACATAACATCTTACACATATCATATTGCATATAGCACATAACATCTTTCATATCATTCATTCATATGCCATGAGACCTTGGAATAATGGATATAACATTAAAACTTCCCAAAATGAGGGCTCAACATATGGGACCTCAACTAGGGAGTCTTTTTTAGCAAACACAGAGTCTCCTTTATTCATTCAAACGTACTTCATTTCATTCATTCATAAGCTAGTGTAAACACCAGCTATACCTAGGATGTAGTTTAAGACTCTCATCGGGTTTGCTGTGCAATGATCAAGAATAACCTAGTGTCATTACTTGAGTCTAGCTCACCTCTTGATTATCCTATCCTAACACCTTTGGTATCGTTCATTTCATTATGTGCATCATTTGAGGCTGGCCTCATTCATTCATTGGGAACTTTAACTTAGCCGACATAGATCATGTGAGCATCATGAAATCCAGTGTCTCCCCCACATCGAAAAGAGGTGGAACACCGGCCAAAGTGACCCAAAACATGCTAGCGTACATGGGAATTGAACCCCGCCAGATCCCTATATTGGCAGTATAGGTTCTAAGACTAGGAGATATAAGGAGAACCATACCCGAAATGCCGGACAGTCTCATCTCATGAGAGTTATGTGAATCTCTGCCCTTCCCGAAAGAAGGTATCACCGCTCATAGCTAGACTATCGGTGCTCAGTATAAAGTTCCATTTCATTTAACTGATACCTCATGGAAGTTGGGTTCTAGTATGAGGACATCATAGCTCAATAGATGATTTCTCATATCATCATTAGTATTAAGTATACATTATTCTCAATACTTTCATTAGAATGTTCATAGAGACTGGTCTCTTCATTAACTTTACACTCTCATAGATGAGTATGTTTTGGTAACATTTACTTAGGCTCTTTTGAGATTGCTCTCATCTTTCACATTAGCCTCTTATCATGTTGTCAACAAATTCATTCACATTAGCACATTTGCTCTTCATAATTAATCACCCCTTTTTACGTGAATGTTCATTTCATCAAATGCCAATGCACTTGGCCATTTGTGTGTTTCACACTCTTACTTAACCCTTCTAGGGTTTCATCATTTCATTACATAATATTCATTTCATCGTATGCCAATTCACTTGGCCATTTAGTGTGTTTTACACTCATACTTAATCCTTCTAGGTTTACATCATTTCATTACATACATCTTAGGTTCACTTATTTTTAAACGTATGTTAGACTTATGGGTCTTTACATATAAGCCATGAGGCTTCATTCAAGTTTGTTTAAGTGATTCATATCTTCCTAAGATTATGTGGTACAAGACTTATGCATCTTGTATGTATGCCAAGATATCAATTTTGATCTATGTAAGAAGCATTATTCTTGAACATTTAATTCACGTACGACTTATGTATCAATACGGAATTTGGGCAAGGAACCCAATTTCTAATCCCTTGAACAACACTTACATTTTTCATTTATTTTATTTTGGTCCACACGGCTTGGGGACCCAAGATCGAGCCCCAACACCTTAATTCTATTTTTCCCTTAGTTTTTCTCTTCATTTTTCGCTCAATGGGATTGAGAGGATGTGGGATCGAACCCCCACAACCTCATTTTCTTTTAATTTCTTTTCTTTAAACTCCTCTCCCTTTGCCGAGGGGTTGTGGGTTCGAACCCCCACAACCCCTTTTATTTTTTTTATTTAATTTTCCTTGACTATTTCGCGTTGACCATGGGGTTGGGGGATCGAACCCCCACAGCCTCTCTTTATTTTTCTTTTAGTTTCCCTTTACTGCCTAGAGGTCATGGGTTCAATTCCCACGCCTCACATTTCTTTTATTTTCATTTTCTTTCACTCTCCTTTACTGCCTAGAGATAGTGGGTTCAATTCCCACACCTCACATTTCTTTTATTTTCATTTTCTTTCACTCTCCTTTACTTCCTAGAGGTCGTGGGTTCAATTCCTACTCTCCTTTACTGCCTAGACCATGGTTCGAATCCCCTTCACCACATTTCCTTTTACTTCTTTATTTTCATGGTTTTTAACATGGTGAGGTCACGGGTTCAATCCTCCATGACCTCACTTGTTTTAATTCATTTTGCACAACATTTTGAAACCTCTTAACTTGAATAAAATCCCCTTACTTAAATCTGGAATGTTTTTTGAAATATTTTTAGCATACTTTCATCAACATTTACACGTAAATTCATAGGGTAATTCGTAGATCATTTAATATGTTCTTAGGTGCATTTTTCATGGATTCGTTTAGCCAAGAGATTATCATTCAAATCAGCCACATTACAACTCACATGAACATCACGATTTACATAAATTTATGCACGTAAGATGAAAACCATAACATCAAAATTTTTGAGCCTTAACCCGAGAACACCTAGTCACTGCCACATTTTTGCACACACATGCACATAGTTTCGGAACACATACGTTGTCATTCATACAATTTTTAACACACATTCATGAACATATTATTTCACAAAAACACAATACACTCCTAATATCTACCAGCAAATATCCCCAACCTACAAATCATTGGGAGCTAGTGACAGGGACATGCAAGGGGGAACAACCCTAGTTTTCAGATTGAATAATCTAAACCTTAAGGGGTCTCTTGGGAAAGGGACCAAGAGAGAAGAGAACCCATACCTTTTGAAATTAAACCCTCGACTTTCTGCCCAAATACTTCACCCAAGATCACGTCCAAGTCCCCACAATGTCAACACCACTCAACGGGCAACCTCCCTTTGCCTAACGTGTGATTAACGTTTGTTTTCTTGTGATTTCGTGTGAGTTCTTCAAGTGTTAAGAACTTGGTTTATTTTTTTGTTCTTGAAAATTATTTGTAAGAGAGAATCGTGAAAAAAAAGAAGAGAGATTGAGCGTGAGAGTTGAGAGATAGACTTGAGAGAGTGGGAGTTTTACTTGGCTTAGGGTCTAGTTTAGGACTTAGTCAAATAAGGTTTTATTAAATAAAAATCTGATTTCTCTTTTATTTTAAATCAGCTAATGAATAATAAATATTAATTAATTACATTAATTTAACAACTTAAATAAAATCCACTTTAATTCATTGCTTCCACCAAGGTTCGAACCCGGGTGGAGCAAGACTTCACTTCAAGAGCCCATTTTCGTCCCTCTCTCCCCAAAATGCCCCTCCACCTTATTAAATAAATAATTAATTATATATTTAGGATAATTACGATACTACCCTTAGCCTGGAAAAAGACCATTTTACCTCTAGACCCTCCATAACTATGATTTTCCCTTTTCAAGTCCGGTAAAGACTCATTCGAATAAATCTTCGTATTCGAGAGCCCTACATGGTTGGACCCAACCTTTCAAAGCTCAACTAACTCCCCAAGTTAGTTGGCTTGGCTTTCACAAGGGTTCAGAGTTTTGGTTCTACGCGCATCAATCCGTGTGAACCTGGTTTAATCGTAAGCACTCTAGACATATTAAGCATTACTTATCATATCCATTTTTAGGGTTGTTGCACAAAGTGTAGGCAATATGCATTAGTACGATTTGTAATAAGTATGGAAACTATCATACCAAACATAAGATATCTCAAAGGGTAAGTCAATAAGAGACAGAATCATAACAGATAAAGACATAAGCATAACACGAATAACATAAGCATAAGTTCATGCATTGGTTATGAACAGTACGAGATGCTTCTCGAGCATTTCTAAGTTCATCGGATATAGAGATAATTACAAGGATACCTTAACTCTACTACGTGAAGGACACCCTCCTCATGAGACCTAATGGAATAGTCATCACAACTACTAGAGGTGGCTCTCCTTTCTACTTGGAGTCCAGAACCTTGATAGACTATATGTCTCACTTTGCATATCCACTAGTAGTCAAGCATATAGTCCAAGGTTTACTCGTCAAGCCTTGCTCAACCTTCTCTAATGGAGGGATGTCCTATACAATCTCTCCATGATCAAGTGAATTCTATCACTTTCAATCAATCATCATAAATATACAGCCAAAACAACCATCCTAAGGTTTACTATTCATCAATTCGTTCTATCTTCATTCATAGGTAGATTATAGAGTCTTATAGCCTTGAATATAACCATAGTTCATACTTTAAGTTTCAATTAATTCAAGACCAATCTCAATTCATCAAAACTAGTCCAATTCATGCATAGATGATTCTAACATGATCAATTAATATAGAATGTAATCAAGTTAAGAAGAATCAACACAAAACTTTCATAAAGTCTCTAATGGACTAAGATCACTATGATCACCCTTAAAATCAATTATATTAATTCACCATGAAAACTCCATAAAAACAGTAAACAATCATCATATAAACATCATTAATGTTACCCACTAGATTGGGATCACAATCAATCCTTACCCACAAAGCAATCACAACCCTTTCTTGAATGAAGTTATTTGGATTCACAATTGAAGGGAAACTAGGGGGATTCATGTATGGAATAATCCATGAAGAATAAGCTTAACATACCTTATATTAGGGCCTTAATCATAGTTTAAATCCTTGGAGAATTGCCCAATGTTGTTGCTCCCAATTCTTGTTCTTCTCTAATGGTGTTCTTGAGAGTTCTGATATGAGAGAGAGGTTTTGATTTGGAGTCTAGAGTCTAGGAGGTTCTTTTATTGTTTAAATACACCTAAAATATCTAAAATCACCTAATTTAACCGCCCATGCATTTATTTGAAATTCACCCCTCCAGTTTATAGTGAGCTGCAAGAATTACACACTCAATCGACGGTTGGCCATCGATGGACCGTTGTATGGACGAGGGTCTGTTCTGCAAGTCTGTTTTATTGGTCATAGAGGCCTCATTTGGGTGCTTAACTCAAAAAGCTAAGTTTCAACCAACGCCCACCATCGGCGGGGCGTCAATGGACTTATGGTGGTTGATGCCCTCGTTGGTTGGGACTGGTTTTGACAGCTTTTCTTCCATATTGGGTCCCTTACAAAGGGACGTTAGGTGGGTCCTCGGGGAGTCGTGCACGGACTTCCCCACTATAAATACGTCCTCTAGATTTTAGGAGCCATCCCTATCAATTTGAACCCCAAACTCAACTTTATACCTTATAAAACATAATAAGGCATGCTACCACATCTCAATACTAACTTTCAAATGTCAGAGGACGTTCTTGGACGTTTAACCTCCAAACTCTCTCTAACTCTACATATTATCTATAAACACCATATTTGAACCTTTTAGGACCTCTTAAGCTCATGTAACTACATGTTAGGCTCTATTTGGACCTAATTTATTTTTGGGTCCTTACAATATGGGAATTCTTCACCTTCGGGACTCCTTTCCCCAAAGGGTTCTTTCTAATTGATTTCAAAAAGATGATATGAACATGGGTTTCATTCTAAATCGAAATTGATGTTTCAAATTGTATTGTTCTTGATTTCTTTTGATTATTATGAATGACTTATGATGTAATATTGGTGAATTAGGGTAGTTTTTTATGTTAGACCTAGTTCTATGGAAGAGAACGTGAATTGATCCTCTTTCACTAACGTTAGGTTATGAATTGATGTTTAATTGATTAGTGTTGATGTTAAGACCATGGACTAAGGCTTGTGAAGGTGAATAGGTAAGACCTATGATCTTGAATATTTATTTCAATTGTGATGAGTTAGACATAATGATAATGTTCAATTGAAGTGTTGATTGTGATTAGATTATATAGGTGATGGTATGATGAATGTAATTGAAATGTCTTGAATATATGGATTGTGAGATTATTATTAAGATGTATTGATATAAGGTTGGTTATGAACTACCTATGTGCCTTACTATGACATGATAATGATAATGTGTTAATCTCACATATGAGGATTGTATTGAAAGGATATTCTCATGCAATTCCTAATGAGCTAATAATGATGATATACAAGGGGTTAGTCTTTTATGACATATACTAAGCTATGATGATTAATAAATTCTTAAAGATATTTCAAAAAGGGACTTTAGCTTAGCAGTAAGTGAACTAATAGTGAGGAGTGTCCCTTCCCAAGTAAGGAATGTAAGTTACTATTTTATTCATTAGATAGAGACTAAAATTCCAATGTCATAAATAGAGTCTCAAGCATGTCTCCTAGTTCTTGAACTATGTTTCTCCCATTGGAATACTAGCTAGTGTGTCCACCTACATTCTATGTTCATGTTTTGGTACTACCTTGGAAAGTAGTCCACCTTCTTTTGGTGTATGGTTTCATGACACCGGATTCCAGATTTAGCTCATGTGGTCTATGTCGGTTAAGACAAGTGTTCCCGAAAGAAAAATGAAGTATTAAACTGAACTCTAACTAGGAGGATTTAAGGGGTTTGACTTAGTCATGGTAGGGGTATATGACTCTACCTATACATTGCACTAGTTGGCCTTGAGGGAAGTCCTAGGATGATGTTCTTATGTTCTTAAAAATTAAATAATATGCATATGTCTACTTTGCATGTTGATGATCCAATATGATATGGGTTTCAGTTATGATAATTTTGTTGGTCTATATTGCTAAATATGATGATGAATACTCATGATGCTATGCTATATGAAGTTAGACATTATTCGTGATCCTTTGGTTGGGTTACTTGGTTGTGTTAGGTTATGGGACTTTACTTGGTCATTGCACACGTAAGCTTGGTAAGGGGTTATGAGTAAGGGTCTTGCGTATGTTGTAATGTCATGAACTCTTGTACATGCTTTGTTGTTATAACAAGATGTTGGAGTTGCTTTCGTCATGTGCCATAATATGCTATTATATATGTTGACTTGACTTTACTTGATGATGTTGGTCTTGTGTTGAATATGATATTGTCTTAAGGGATATATGATTATGGACTTATATATGTTCTTGGTTGTGCATAAGGCTTTTCAAAGTAACTTAGCATGGTTTTGAACAAATGTCCCCTTTTAGCATGATTTCAAATGTTTATGTGCATATGTTTCCATACTCAGTACAAGTGGTGTACTAACCCATATTTCTATGTTTCTACAATTATGTAGGTTCCAGCTGTTGAGTTTCAAGAAGGCCAATTGAAGAAGACTTGGATTCTCTTTTCTCCAAGTTGGGTAGGTCCTCACCATTTCGTTGGCGATGCCACTATCTAGCTATTGATGTTGTTATAGTCTAAAGACATTTAGCTTCATTCCCCTTTCATTTGGATATTGATGTAAGCCTATATTGGCATATTGACTTTGTATGAGCTATGTGCAAGATTTTTATTCGTTTAGATGGTTCAATATGAGACGAAGTATTCAACTAATTCTTATGTGAGGAGTCTGTAAGACCCCCAATGTAACATTCCAGAAAATGTACTTGTCTAGTGAAGAGTCTATTAGGTTTTAAGAACATGTATTGGGATACATAGGCATCCTAATACCCAATAATTGGGTAATATTGGGCATGTTAGAGAATATTGGCTTAAGGGTGTTAGCCAATTTCTATGTATTAACAATTAACTTAAAATACACTTTGGTTCAAATGCCCCAATCCAAGCTTGTTTAGGAATAGAACGTGCAATGAAGATCCTAAGCTAAAATTATTGATTCTCAACTTAACACACTAGGTACGAGGCATCCAAGTGTCAAGCCTAGGTACCATAGCACATGATCAATTAAAATGATCATGTAGATTAAGCAGTGCCCAAGGACATAATGATAATCCTTGGAAAAAGAGTGAACTTTCTATAAGTGCATGGTTGGGAAAGTGCACGCAACACATGTGCTACCAACGGCCGAGAGACAAGCTCAACCGAATTCGGTTAGGGCGGTTAGGGGGCAGGTTGTGTCGGATCAAACCATGTGGGGACGAGATCCCTAACTAATTCTTGGTCCTAAATAACGTCCCTAACTAACTAACTAACCTAGGACTAACTAAAATAATCTAACTAGGGTGCTCGAAATCCTAAGACCTAACCGGCTACACTTGCCGAGTAACTAACTAAAGAAACATCCTAGTACCTAACCTAGGATGGTCCAAAGGGTTGGTTATGGTTTAATGACTTCGGGGTACTTTAATAATTACCCTAGGTCACTTAATTAATTAAAATAGCAACTTAATTAATTAAATCATGGTCAAACCCGAATTAGGCTAAGTCATATGCTCTCCTATTTTTAGTCAATTTAGGAGGGGCGTTTTGGTGATTTAAGTGGAGGGTCTTTAGGGTAATTCTTGGGACATCTATATATTGATATTAGGTCAGTTTTAGACCACAATTACACGTTCCAAATTAGAATTAAACAAAATTCTCTTAATCTCTCAGGAACGCTCTTTTTTTCCAAACTCCATTGAAGAACAAGAAAAGTTTAAGGAAGAAAACGAAGGTTTCCAAGTTCCCAATCAGATTTTCGTGGATTTTTCATCTATAAGGTATGACTTTTGATCCTTGAAACTCGTTTCATCAAGGATCCCAACTTTCCAATATGTTTTCAAAAGTTTTCAAAAGATGAATTGACCTTTTTCATGATCAAACCATGGGTTCTTGCATCAAAGGTTTTAAATCAATGTTTTAGAATTGAATTGATATTAATTCAATGTTTTAAAGATATAATTATTATGAACCCATGAAAACCATGAAAATTCCTATTTTTACTATTTTATGTGTTAAGTGATCATGTCTCTATACTTATAAATTAATGAGTAGCTTCTTATGGGCTTTCTAATGATGTAAGAATTGGATTCAATTGATGTCTAATTGGTCTTAGATTGTTAAATATATATTGAATTGACCTAGTTTCATCTAGTATTATGATTTATACTTTGAATTGATATTCATGGCCATGGGTAATGACCTTACAGTATTGAATTGGATGATTTAGACATGGATTAAAGTGGTAAGAATGGATTTGTGGTACGCTGCCCTAATTCTCTTTATTTTATGGTAATTAGACTTCGATTATTTTGTGAAGTATGATCATATCTATCTATATGCTATTAAGTAAAAGTATGTCTTCTTCTATGGATATTAGGTGATCATGTTGGATTATGACTATGTGTTTGTGTATGTAGTCTTAAAGTTGATACATCATTATTTCTACTTGACTATATGAGTATATGATGGTTATATTGATGATGTTATAATAACGTATAGAATGACATAAAGATGATAAGGGTCATTCCTAAGTGCTTCAAAGAATGATATGTTATATGTGCTAATGTTAATTAATGATGTGTATTGTTTTGGTAGATTATGTCCCATACTTGATACATGTATATGATGAATATGAACATCTTGTCTTAGTAGGCTTAGGCACCTTTGTCTTGTATGTGTATGGATGAATGTTTAATGAAAGTCTAGGATCGGTAGACTTAAGATGGTGCCCTTCTAAGCATGACTAATAGGTGGAATCTTCTATATAGACCATTGAATGGCAGCCCTAGTGGACCCATCTTTGGTAAGTGCATTATGACTAGGTAATTACTAAGAGATGGTACCTTTTCATATGTCCCTTATATTGAACTTACTCTATGAGAACAAAGGCTAGCACCAAGTGAATATGTTATGGTTTGTAGCTCTACTTAAGAAGGAGACTAGAGTACAATGTAGCTCTACTTGAGAATGAAACTAGAGTACATAAAAGACCTTTATATTCCTTAACCATGTGCCTACATGGGATGGGTCCTAGTTCTACCCTTGGCAAGTAGAACACCTCCATCGGAGTAGGGTAGACTCCGGATTCCATGCCTAGCTAGTATGGTCTATGTCGGTTATTTCCTATTCTCATCATGTGGGATACATACTAGTGTTGGATAAGTTCTAGGAAGTTTAGGTATTGGAGTGGGACGCTATCTAGACTTTGCACGACTAGACTTTGAAGAATTTAGCATGTGAGTCCCTAGGTCTTTCCATGACCATTATGTGAAGTCTATAATGAATGAAATGTCTTCTACTTGACTTAATGAATGATCACGACTTTAGCTAACGTATGAGGACTAGAATGTGCTCTATCTAGGGTAGCTTTAAGGGTTGCTTAGGTAAGCTTTAAGAGGGTGTATGGGCGTCTCTTCTTGTCCTACTTAGGTGAATCTTAGAGTAACCTTAGGTGCGAGTTAATGAAAGTAAAAGAGAATGATCTTATCTTAGGATAACCTTTGGTGAGAAGGATGCAAGTTAAAAGAGGTTATTGTAAAGTTGAACTTAGTTCACTGTCATGTTCTTCAACATTTTATAAAATGCTTATGTGATGTCTTGTATGTTTCTAAGGTGTTAAATGTTGTTCTTATACCTATACTATGATGTTTTCATCAAAAAGATCATGTTTTATACGAATATCCATTTTTCATGATTTTATGCATTACGCTATACTTAGTACAAGTGTTTGTACTAATTCCATACATTTTGTCTATCTCTAAAGGTGTAGGTGGAGTTTGAAAGGAGTCTCGAAGTTGAAGCTTGTATTAGTGTTCATTCAAGCAAAGAGTTTGGTATGTCCTCACTAGATCCGAGGACATCTTGATGTTTAGTTTTCCTTATTTTAAGTATTGTAATAGACTTAGCTATTTTCTATATTCATATGTCTATGACGGTGACTTTGAGACTTAGCCTTTCATTATGTTTTTCTATAAAAGACATATTTTGAAGTATTATTATTTCGTATGAAAATTTTTAATTCCGCACTATTTTTCATACATGTATGCAATGAATGGTATGAAAGGGCTTGTCTTAGACCTCCGAGAGGTCGACGACGCTGGTCGCGATCCGAGAATACACCCTAACTTTTAGGGGCTACTCTAATGGTTGTGACAAACTTGGTATCAGAGCATAAGGTTGTGAAGTAGTTTTAGGAATCAAAAAGTCTCAAAAAGTCACGTCTAGTAGAGTCTTGACCATCAGTGTGAGTCTCGACACATCTATGGGCGAGAGGTTATAGGACGATAGAGTCTCCCTACTTTTCTACTCCTATGTCGTGCCATAGAGTGAAATGTTATGAGTTTCTTTTGCACTCCGGACTAGAGGAGCAAAATTGGATGAGGGTGATGATGAAGCCGATAAGTTATAGTTTTCTCTCTTTAGTTATATGATTTCCTTCTAAGTGGAGGAGTATGGTGAGTAGTTGTGTTGTAGATTGTTGTCTCATCTCTTCTATTCAATTCAAGCTTGAGAGATAGAATGTCATAGTACCATGTTGCATGTTGCATTGTGTTTAGGAGTCTAGTCGAAATTGAAGTTCATTGATTCCTTGCATTGTGCATTTCATGAAGTTATAATTATGTTTTAAATTGATTTTATACGGTTTTATCTCTTATATTGTCGTGCTTCCATCATAAATTGCTTAAGAGTTGCATTGTTGGAAAATTGAGCATGTTTCACTGTAAAGAAATTGGTGCTTATTGTAAAGGTTTTGAAAATTTGGCTAAATTGTTCTTTCATGAAAAATGGTTATGATGTGTATATAACTAATGTATATGAGCATGATATTATGTGGAGAAGGAAATTCCTCCTATATGAAATGAAAAGGGTGAGTCTTATTAACTAATAAGTTGTAGAATTGTTTCTATCTTCTTGTGTTGTGAGTCTCTTAAAGGTATGTGAAATTGATGTCATCCCTTCATGCGTGTATTATGTATTGTATATTGTGTTGTATCGTTATCAGCTGTTAGTATTTGAGTCTTAACCACTAAAAATGTTGAAAGTGTGGAAACTGTCATACGGGGACGAATGTTCCAACGAGGGGGGGGGGGATAAATGTAACCTTCCAGAAAATGTACTTGTCTAGTGAAGAGTCTATTAGGTTTTAAGAATATGTATTGGGATACATAGGCATCCCAATGCCCAATATTGGATAATATTAGGCATGTTAGAGAATATTGGCTTATGGGTGTTAGCCAATTTCTATGTATTAACAAGTAAATTAAAATACATTTTGGTTCAAATGCCCCAATCCAAGCTTGTTTAGGAATAGTACCTGCAATGAAGACCCTAAGCTAAAATTATTGATTCTCAACTTAACACACTAGGTACGAGGCATCCAAGTGTCAAGCCTAGGTACCATAGCACATGATCAATTAAAATGATCATGTAGATTAAGCAGTGCCCAAGGACATAATGATAATTCTTGGACAAGGAGTGAACTTTCTATAAGTGCATGGTTGGGAAAGTGCACGCAACACATGTGCTACCAACGGCCGAGAGACAAGCTCAATTGAATTCGGTTAGGGCGGTTAGGGGGCAGGTTGTGTCAGATCAAACCATGTGGGGACGAGATCCCTAACTAATTCTTGGTCCTAACTAACGTCCCTGACTAACTAAAATAACCTAACTAGGGTGCTCGAAATCCTAAGACCTAACCGGCTACACTTGCCGAGTAACTAACTAAAGAAACATCCTAGTACCTAACCTAGGATGGTCCAAAGGGTTGGTTATGGTTTAATGACTTCGGGGTACTTTAGTAATTACCCTAGGTCACTTAATTAATTAAATTAGCAACTTAATTAATTAAATCATGGTCAAACCCGAATTAGGCTAAGTCAAATGATATTCTATTTTTAGTCAATTAAGGAGGGGCGTTTTGGTGATTTAAGTGGAGGGTCTTTAGGGTAATTCTTGGGACGTCTATATATTGATATAGGTCAGTTTTATACCACAATTACACGTCCTAAATCAGAATTAAACGAAATTCTCTTAATCTCTCAGGAACGCTCTTTTTTTCCAAACTACATTGAAGAACAAGAAAAGCTTAAGGAAGAAAACGAAGGTTTCCAAGTTTCCAATCAGATTTTCGTGGATTCTTCATATATAAGGTATGACTTTTGATCCTCGAAACTCGTTTCATCAAGGAGCCCAACTTTCCAATATGTTTTCAAAAGTTTTCAAAAGATGAATTGACCTTTTTCATGCTCTAGCCATGGGTTCTTGCATCAAAGGTTTTAAATCAATGTTTTAGAATTGAATTGATGTTAATTCAATGTTTTAAAGCTATAATTATTATGAACCCATGCAAGCCATGCAAATTCCTATTTTTACTATTTTATGGGTTAAGTGATCATGTCTCTATACTTATGAATTAATGAGTAGCTTCTTATGGGCTTTCTAATGATGTAAGAATTGGATTCAACTGATGACTAATTGGTCTTAGATTGTTAAATATATATTGAATTGACCTAGTTTAATCTAGTATTATGATTTATACTTTGAATTGATATTCGTGGCCATGGGTAATGACCTTATAGTATTGAATTGGATGATTTAGACATGGATTGAAGTGGTAAGAATGGATTGGTGGTACGCTGCCCTAATTCTCTTTATTTTATGGTAATTAGATTTCAATTTTTTTTGCGAAGTATGATCATATCTATCTATATGCGATTAAGTGAAAGTATGTGTTTTTCTATGGATATTAGGTGATCATGTTGGATTATGACTATGCGTTTATGTGTGTAGTCTTAAAGTTGATACATGATTATTCCTACTTGACTATATGAGTATATGATGGTTATATTGATGATGTTGTAATAACGTATAGAATGACATAAAGATGATAAGGGTCATTCCTAAGTGCTTCAAAGAATGATATGTTATATGTGCTAATGTTAATTAATGATGTGTCTTGTTTTGGTAGATTATGTCCCATACTTGATACATGTATATGATGAATATGAACATCTTGTTTTAGTAGGCTTAGGCATCTTTGTCTTGTATGTGTATGGATGAATGTTTAATGAAAGTCTAGGATCGGTAGACCTAAAATAGTGCCCTTCTAAGCATGACTAATAGGTGGAATCTTTTATATAGAAAGAAGGTTAAGAAAGAGCTATCCTTATAGACCATTGAATGGCAGCCCTAGTGGACCCATCTGTAGGTGCATTATTACTAAGTAATGACTAAGAGATGGTACCTTTTCATATGTCCCTTATATTGAACTTACTCTATGAGAACAAAGGCTAGCACCAAGTGAATATGTTATGGTTTGTAGCTCTACTTAAGAAGGAGACTAGAGTACAATGTAGCTCTACTTGAGAATGAAACTAGATTACATAAAAGACCTTGATATTCCTTAACCATGTGCCTACATGGGATGGGTCCTAGTTCTACCCTTGGCAAGTAGAACACCTCCATCGGAGTAGGGTAGACTCCGGATTCAATGCCTAGCTAGTATGGTCTATGTCGGTTATTTCCTATTCTCATCATGTGGGATACATACTTGTGTTGGATAAGTTCTAGGAAGTTTAGGTATTGGATTGGGACCCTATCTAGACTTTGCACGACTAGACTTTGAAGAATTTAGCATGTGAGTCCCTGGGTCTTTCCAAGACCATTATGTGAAGTCTATAATGAATGAAATGTCTTCTAATTAACTTAATGAGTGATCACGACTTTAGCTAACGTATGAGGACTAGAATGTGCTCTATCTAGGGTAGCTTTGAGGGTTTCTTAGGTAAGCTTGAAGAGGGTGTATGGGCGGTCTCTTCTTGTCCTACTTAGGTGAATCTTAGAGTAACCTTAGGTGGGGAGTTAATGAAAGTAAAAGTGAATGATCTTATCTTAGGATAACCTTTGGTGAGAAGGATGCAAGTTAAAAGAGGTTACCGTAAAGTTGAACTTAGTTCACTGTAATGTTCTTCAATATTTGATAAAATGCTTATGTGATTTTTTGTATGTTTCTAATTTGATAAATTTTGTTCTTATACCTATACTATTATGTTTTCATAAAAAAAAGCAAGTTTTATACGAATGTCCATTTTTCATGATTTTATGCATTACGCCATACTTAGTACAAATGTTTGTACTAATTCCATACATTTTGTCTATCTCTAAAGGTGTAGGTGGCGTTTGAAAGGAGTCTCGAAGTTGAAGCTTGGATTAGTGTTCATTCAAGCAAAGAGTTTGGTATGTCCTCACTATATCCCAGGACATCTTGATGTTTAGTTTTCCTTATTGAAAGTATTGTAATAGACTTAGCTATTTTCTATTATCATATGTCTAAGATGGTGACTTTGAGACTTAGCCTTTCATTATATTTTTATTATTATTTCGTATGAAAAGTTTTAAGTTCGCACTATTTTTCATACATGTATGCAATGAATGGTATGAAAGGGCTTGTCTTAGACCTCCGAGAGGTCGACGACGCCGGTCGCGATCCAAGAATGCACCCTAACTTCTAGGGGGTACTCTCGGGTAGTGACACCCATAGTAAGATCGCAAAAATGAGTTAGGATGTCTAGAGCCTAACATTTTATTCTTAAGGTTTTAATGTCCTAAAATGTCTTATCATATGGTGTAGAAAAAGTGTATAAAGTTTGAGGTGATTTGGAAGTCAAACGTTAAGGGACGACCAAGAAGTTCGACGATTAGTCACCTATGTGCCTCATATGTCTATGCATGATTATATATGTATCAAATGAGATTATGAAGTCTTAAAATGAGTTATAATGATGTTTAATGGTATTATATGAAGTTTCGAGAAGTTTAGAGGTCAAACATACAAGAACGCCCAAGACGTTCGAAATATAGCCTCGAGACATTCATGTGTGTGTCTTGATGGGGCCTTGCATGTTTGGACGTGTTGCGAGTATTTGTTTTGGGTGAAACTCATGTGGGATGTCTACAACTTGTTAAGGGTTGTACTTACGTGGTAAACATCCGGGTACGACTTCAAAAGGGCCCACAAGAAGGACCCATGGCTGGTCGAGACACTGCCTTGGCAGTGTAAATCGACGGACCATACGACGGCCAGTTGGTCAACCAACGGCCCGTAGGTGAGCTCTCATCGATTGATACTTAGCCTGGGAAAGTCTAAACCAAAAATAAGGCCAAGGTCCAACCGACTGAACCAAACAATGTCCATTCGATTGACCAATGCCCAGTAGACTGTGATTCGTCGTTTGTGGCCTGCAATCACTGTCTTGCGACTGTTTTACTTAAGGGGTGAATGGAAAATTCACCCCACGTCCTAAACTGACTATAATTGATAAATTTACCTATATTTGGGTGTATATAAAGGATCAAACACGTGAAGAAACCATTCCCAATCCCCTCTCACCAAATTGAACCTTTCCCTCCAAAAATCTTCTCCCTAGAAACCTCCATTGTTGTTGAAGCTTAAGAACAACTTGGATCTTGGACTTTCATTATTTATTCACCAGGTTTTAGAGTTCTACATGTAGATAAAGGTATGGTGATCCTTCATCTCTAGTTATCCTTCCATCTTGAGGGTTAATCTCAAAGATTTCAAAGAGAAAAATAGGATCAAAGTTCTTCTTCTTCAATTTATCCATGGATTCTTTCTAAAACGTTTTGAATGATTAAATCATGATGAATTGAAGTTAATATAGTGGTTTTAACGTGAATTTTACTCCAATTGCATGATGAACCCTTGTCCCTTCCAAACTTGATTTAGTCCTTGCATGGGATTTGTGATCTTGACTTGTTATCGATTGAATTGTGATTCTATTACGTTGAAGTGGTTATATCTACTGTTATTTACGTGAATTAATGTTGAATTGATGATGAAGAATTCATGTGGATCAATGTATGAAGGTTTGAACATGCCTAGACTAGTTAACAATGTGATCACTGTAATGTGGGTCCTTAATTGTTTATAAGTGGATTTCGATCATGTTAAGTTGGTTATATCTACTGTTCTAGGTTAATATCATGTTTGAATTATGGATATGAATCTTTTATGATTGAAGTAAAGATGGCTTATATGAATTAAACTAGGTTCTTCTAGTCTATGGAATAGTAACTTGTAATCTTGACGTTAGGATAGTTGTTATATGAATTGATCATGGTTAATTGTCCTTAGCTATTGCATGTGAATATCTATTATTTGTAGTGGATGCAATGTGGATCAATACATGATAGTTTGAATAGGATTAACCCATGTAAACTTACCTTCCATGAATTCCTAGTATAAAACATACTTACAGTGAATTCGTCTTTATTGGCAATTGTAGTAGTGTCTCGTTTAAGCTATGATTTCTTTGGCTACTGTTATACATGTATATTATTGATGAATCATGGTTGATAAGCAAGACTAGGGAAATTGATTTATGATCTATGCGTATCTATTCTCTAGAACAGTTGTAATGTTTCGCACTAGTTGTATCATGATCTTGTAGCGACTTGTACATGGTTTCTTCTATGCTTAAAGTACATTTAGCTACTGCCCTATATATGAATTGTTGATAAACAAGGTGTATTCGTCAATGATGATCAAAGGCTGAGAAAATGGGTAAGGACGCTTATCTCCTCTACTTTGCTATATTAATGTAGTTTATGAAGCCTTGTATGGCATTGTGTGGTATGGTCCACTTATGGTGGCGGTGTTTACGTTATTGTCATTATATATGTGTTGACCATGGACTTGAAGGCAAAAATAGATGATTTTATGAACGAGTGGTTATGATTATTACTTTATGTGTAACTTGTTCCTAGTCTTCTACTTGAGTTGTGAATCTAGATTATGTTACTATTGTGTAGGTTCTGCCATTAATGATGTGTTAAATATTTATGACCCCTAACCATGAACCCCTATGTGAATGTGTAAATAGCTAAAGTTAGGAGTCTTGATTATAATGTGATGATTGTCTTGCCTCCTATGCTATTGTGTATTGAGTGGTCTATGCTTGAATGTGTATTGTGGTCCTAGGAGGGTGGCTGCCTCAATATGTTTTTGATAGCCATTATGTGATCATGTTGACCAATGTATACACACACTCACTCTACATGCATGCTTACAAGTAGTATAGGTCATGGTGTCTAAATGAAAGGTTAAATCTCGTATTCACTAATGTCTACTATTATGCATGCTAAGCTTGAGTCCATGAAAGTGTATTATTGACATGTCTTATATGGTATAATGTGAAGTATGTGGTATGATGAAGTATGATTATTCCTAGTGTCTAATTGTGTTTATATGAAAACATGGTCCATGTAGTAGCACTTGTACACTTATGCATGAATAAAATGATGTATGTCCATGTGTGGCAATTATGTGTTATGTGAGAGTTTTGCTCAAATATAAGTATTCACACACACTTGTATGAACATCTAGTAAAGAGAGGGGCTTTGAAAGGTGTATTCATGTGTACCCTAAACTAGATGGTGCTTTACATCTTATGTTCATGTGAAGGGATTCCTCACATAATTTAGGTTGATTAATTTGCATCTATGCCTATGAGCTAAGCCTATGAGGGATGACTCTTCTAAACCTATGTTTTATAAAAAAATGATAATAAAGGCCTTTTCAATAAAGGGAACTTTGCTTAGCACCGACTGAACTTGTATATGAGTGTGTGTCCCTTTCCAATGTGGAAAGGTAGGTCTACCATAAATCTCATGAGGTGGAAAGCCTCATATCCCAAGGGCATAGAGGGACGTTTCCAAGATATCCTCCAAGTTCCATAACTATGTTGCCACCATAGGATACTAGTTAGTGGATCCACCTAGAAAGCTATGTCAAGTTTGGTTCTACTTTGGCCGGTAGACCACCTTCTTTCGGTGTAGGGTTTCATGACACCGGATTCTATGTTTAGCATCACATGGTCTATGTCGGTCAAGGCTATAGTTTCCCTAAAGTAGAATAGACAATGGAAGTAAATGACTAGGACAAATAAGATGACTTAAGGGAGGTTACTTAGGATAGGTTGAAGTAATGAACCCATCTAGACATTGCACAAGTAGCTCCTTAGGAAGTCTCAGGAAGGTGTTCTAATGCATGTCACTATGTATATGTTATTTATGCATTACTTTGTAGTATTGGTCTACTTGTTATGAAGATGTGCATGGTATGAGTCTATATGCATGATGTTGATATTATTGACTATATGGTGAAGGTTTTGTATTGACATGAATGAAGTTGTCTTCACTTACTTGTTGATGTATAAGTTGGATGGTAAGTCTTGTGGTCTTATGATAGGTTTACTAAGTATGTGTGAGGTTATGGGGCTTCACATATACATTTCACTAGTAGGCTTATAGTAGGATTGTTAGTAAGGTCTTATAATGAATTAATGTGAAGTGAAGTTGGTATATGTGCAAGTTAAAGGTAGTTTACTGTAATTTGTCCTGATAGTCTTGGCTTAACTATGTCTATGTTTTACTATACTTCTATGATGGTATGTGTTGTCTTGTATAGATGATATGTATTTTTAATTGTGGCCTTAAGGTGATGCATTTCACCAAGTATCACTAGAGGGTTACTTGGGAGGTTAATGAATGAAAGGGAAGATAGTTCACTGTTAAGGGAAAACTAGTCACTGTAATGCGACTTGAAAAATGTAAACAATTCTATATGTGATCTTATGAAATGTTTGGCCTTTTAATATGTTTATATGAAGTATGTGAATGATATAAATGCTATTGGATAAAGGTTTTATGAAGATTTCCTCAAAATGACATGAAGTATGATTTCAAGAAAATGTCCCTTTTAAATGCATGTTTTTGCATGGTTGCCATACTTTGTGCATTCTTGTACTAATCCCATTCTTCTCTACTTTTTACACAAAGTGTAGGTTATGGATGCTTAAAGGATGTCTTGAATGGTGAAGAGATTGATAGATGATTCCCAAGCTCAATGAAAGGAATCCTTAAGTTCAAGGATCTCCTACTTATGTCTTTACTGTAAAGTGTTTTAATATTTTATAGTTATGTAATGTGTCTTAAGATACGTGTCCCTAATGTACTCTAATGTTGTTGAGTCTATTATGGAAAAGAGACTTAAGGTCTAAGTCTGTATTATGACTTATGTTTTATATATATGAAGTAAAGTTTCTAGCATATGATGTGCTATGAAAAGTTTTAAATTTTCCGCTAAATTTACTATGTCAATGCGATGAATGATAACGATGGGCTTGTATAAGACCTCCGAGAGGTTAAGTACGCCATGTTACTTCTAGGGGGTGCTCCCCGAATGTGACAAACGTGGTATCAAAGCATGAGTTTTATAAAGTGTTTCATATTGCCACGTCTAGTAGAGTCTCGTAGCATTGGTGGTGAGTCGCGACACATCAAATGGTACGGGAGGATATAGGACGATAGATTTTCCCTTCTTCATCATTCTCATATCGTGCCATAGAACTTAACTCTATAAGATATCTCTCTTATATTTTCTTGTCCAGTGGTCCTTTAGATGTGATTGCTTGAATGAGATTGTATCTCTATGCTTTAGGCAGAAAAGGTGAGTTAATGCTTAAATTGGTTTTATGGTTGAATGAGTATGTTTGAAGGTGAATTTTGACATGTTTTGAGGTTATGATGCCATTTATGGCTATGTATGAGACTTATGTAAAATATCATGTTATGTTGAAAATGTATGTCAAAATATGATTAAAGCATGTTAGAAGTGAATGTAGTTGGCATGAGTTTCTTTTGGAATGATGTGTTACTATATGGTTTTATATGTTGATAGCTTAATATTATGAATTGAGCTTGAAATGCTTAGTCAATACCTATGAAAGCATGCTACCCTAAGAATATGTGCCTAAAAGTGTTCAATGTTTCCCTTTGTATAAATGTGGTCCCTTCTAAGTTTCCTTGTATGGGTTGGAGTCCTTGGTGTAGACTTAATCCTAGGTGTGTGTAACGACCCGGATTCTAGAATCCGAATCGCCACCGGCATCGTTAACCTCTCAGAGGTCACAAACAAGCCTCATCTTGCATTCATCACATTCATCTAGTTAAATTTGCAGAAAATTTAAAACTTTTAAACGTATGAAGTTTACTTAGACTTCATATAGTCATTACATATTTACATCATATACTAAGATCAACATAAAGAACAACCATCTATCATAAAGAATCAATTTGAAACTGAAGATGAATATATCATAAATAGTTTGCCAAAAACGGCCTTATTACAAAGCTTCAAAATGAAAGTACGAAAGAAAAGCTAGGGACAACATCCACTAGCTATGTCTAAAACTAAGGCTAGACTAAAATTGTAGCATCCTCAAAATCAAGAGGACCTACCAAAAGGTTTGGAGAAACGCTGAAGTCCAAACTGCTGCATGTGTTGTCAATCTGTCCTCTGACCTGCACCTATAAAAATATTAAATAGTAGGGGATTACTATACCACTTGTACTAGTATGGGTGTATTCACACATACACATAAAGCTCTGCATGATCAATGAAAGCTCTTCCTAAGCAACATGCCATTTCTAGAAAGTCTAGGCATTAGACTTTCCTAATTCGTTAGTTGTGAATTGTTGTATGAATATGATGTATTTTAATGCATTCAAAGCACACAACTCATTTTCTATATGATTACAAGACATTAGTATCATCAATATAATTTTAGAACCCCACGGGCGAAGATTTGAAATTTTGATCATGCCCAATCCGAGAGCTCCTTTTTGGGTACTTAGTTTATTTTTCAGTCTTTTTCTTCTCTTTGTTGTGTATTTCTATAATTCCTTTGGTACCATGTTTTACTTACAAGTGAAATGATTCATTGAAGCCACAATGAATAGATGTAAGTAATCCAAGGACTAAGGAATGATTTTCCTACCTTATAGTGAGTCATTCTTTACACTATGTATTCATTACATTTCATAAGTCATTGTCTATTGGTCATGCCATTTATTTAATTACTTTCATGTTAGGGAATTTATGAGGTATTTAGTTAACATATCTACATTCCTTTATTGGCATCATATAAGAATTCATTATAAGCCAATCTTATTTGGCTTTGCCCATTATTTGCTGAAACTTCATGAGTGTGATATTGTCAATTGACATTCTTAAGCTCTTCTTCAATGCTCACTTTGAACATACGTTTCATCATCATCATTCATTCTCATTTTCATAGAGACAACATAGGGAATAAGATCATGTGAGCTAACATGAAATCCAGTGTCTTCCCCACACTGAAAAGAGGTGATTCGCCGATTAAAATGAATCTAGACCATGTGAGCTACTCATGGAATCCAGTGTCTATCCCAGACTGAAAGGTGGTGATCCCCGGCTAAGGCGAATCCATCTAAAGTGTTCACTCCACATAGAAAAGGAGTCTCACATCTATAGTAAACCAAGAACATATCGTGAGCATTAACCGACATAGATCATGTGAGCTAAACATGAAATCCAGTGTCTGCCCCACACCGAAAAGGGGTGGAATCGCCAGCCAAAGTGAAAACGAACATGCCTAGCTCACTTAGGTGGAAACCACTGGCTAGTTCCTATGTTGGCTAGACATAGTTCGAAGACTAGGAACTTAGTGAGACTACTTATCCACCTTGGTGGTAGCCTCGTCTCATGAGACTTACACGTACAAGCACATGCTAGTCTATCGGTGTTGTGCTCACTTTTATTATTTTCTTTAACTTTTAGAGTTGACTCAAGAATTATGGAAGCTTACTTCTAGATTGAGATTTACTTACTCTTTTGATGACTTGTTATCCTTACTTTACATTGATGAAATGTGAATTGTCCTTACATAACATCCTTACTTTACATTGATGAAATGTGAATTGTCCTTAAATATCATCATTACTTTACATTGAAGAGATTAGAATTGTCCTTACATCTCATCCTTACTTTACATTGATGAAATGTGAATTGTCCTTACATATCATCCTTAGGTGTTAATGAGACTAGTCTCACACATTCTAACACCTTCATTCGTGAGTATTATTTTAACATAATAGATTAGGTGTGAGTAAGACTTGTCTCACTTTCTTTAACACCCCATTCTGGTCACTTACTTAATTTAGACACCTTCAATTATGTTATAACTCACGTTACTTCTTTACTTTAGTGTAGTAGCTTCATATCATTGTTTTTGGACAATGAGCACTTCATTCAATGAGTTTCATGTGTTCATGGTTCATTCTTTTAGAGCATGTTGGGAGTTATCCCAATGAATAGCATGCCCTTGGTTATGGATTCATTGAGCTACTTTAGAAGTGCTTATAATATCATTTGATACTCTAACTACACAAGATTGGCATATGATTAGTATTGGCTCAACATTTGGATATTAAACTACATAACCATTTTTGTTGGTATAGGCCAATTTTACGTATGTTCATATATAAATTGAAGATGTATGAACCTTTAGCAAATATTTCAATCATTTACATAAGCTCCTAGCCATTAGCATGCATTCGTTTTGACAAAGTATTGTTAGCCAATTTTATTGGCATCAGATAGTCAATTCATTCAAGATGTGATTTCATAGAGATCTTTTAAGCCAATCTTAGTTCATGACTTTAGGCTTAACATTTTTAAGTATTTTGGACAGCATCATATTAATATTCGATGATCTTAGCATCTTCGTAACATCACAACAACAAAAAATCAACATTTGGCCAAAACACATAAATCACTGAACACATCACGGACGTAACTTAACATATCATCGATTCTTAATTAATATGATAATATTAACGTTACGCGACTACAAGTTCATAGGTTCATTCGATACCCATCATTCAAGAACAATACATGTTAAGAACAGCCAGCACCACATACCAACAACATGATCTCTAACTTATTCAACATTGGATCGAAAAGGATACTAGGGACAAAGGAGTTCAACGAGAACACGGGAAAAACCCTAGTTTCCAAGATCTTTGAATCGTTGGAAAGAAAGTTCTCTTGGAGAAAGAAGTACAGGAGAGAAAACCATAGCTTATGTAGAATTTAATCTACGAATATCACCTTGAACGAGACCTTGAAGAAACCTTGGAACTGCCCTAAAACGTCGATGGAACTTTTCCATTTTAGCGCTCTTTGTTTACTGCCTCGTTCTTGCATTTTTGTTCTAAGTGTTTTGATCGTGATTTTTATGTTTAAGAACTGATCTTTAATTATACAACTTAGGTTTAATAAGTTAATTTAATAAACTAATTAATCAATTACCAAAACGCCTCTCCTAAGTTAACTAGACATAGGAGAATGTTGACTTGACAAAAAATCTGGAAATTGGTGTTGACTATGGTTTTGGTCAACATTTTGACTTTATATTAATTAATTAAATCCTCAATTTAATTAATTTAGGGACCTATGGTAAGTACGAAAGTACCCCTAAGTCATTGGAACCATAATCAAACCTTTAGGATCATCCTAGGTTAATTACTAGGATGTTTCTTGAATTATACTAGGTGAGCGTAAGGATTTCGTTTTGACCATTTAAACTAATTAACTAAATTGATAATTTAATTAATTAGGTGACCTAAGGTAATTACTAAAGTATCCTTAAGTCGTTAGGACCTTAACTAATCCTTTGGATCATCCTAGGTTAGGTATTAGGTTGTCCTTTTCTTGTCTTAACCGAAATCAGGAAATTGTTTTGTGATTTAGGTTTTGACCCTTTAAATTAATTAATTAAGTTGCTAAGTTAATTAATTAGGTACCTAGGGGGATTAATAAATTACCCCTAATATTTTACGACCATAACTAACCTTTTGGACCATCCTAGGTTAGGTACTAGGTTGTCTCTTCAACTAGTACTAGGTTAGTGTCAACTCGCTTTAGTCCTAAGTTGTCGGGTGCACTAGTGGGTCCATTTAGGTTAGTACTAGGCTATTTAGCTAGTTAGGACAGTTAGTTAGGACCTAGAGTTGGTTAGGAAGTTAGGCCCCACATGGAGGGACCCTTCCGCACATGCTGCCCCTTAACTACCCTAACCGAATTCGGCTAGGGTGGTCCACTCCTTATGACCGATTCCCACAAACATTGCCCATGTGCTTGCACATGGGTTTGTTGTACTTTCCTAACTAACTATTCTTGATGTCCTATTTGGAATATTTACTTATTGTCTCAAGGAACCTCACCATGTCCTTGGGCACTGTTTAATTTACATGATCATTTTAAATGGTCATGTGCTATGGTATCTAGGCTTGACACTTGGATTCCTCATACCTTATGCATAAAAGATCAACTGTGTTTTTAGCTTAGAGTCTTCCTTGCAGGTACATTTCTTGAACAATGAATCTTGGATTGGGTAGGGCAACCCAAAAATGTATTTTTCTTGTTCATATATAGAAAATTGGCTAATATCCCTTAGCCAATTTTTCTATACTATGCCCAATATTTCTCAATATTGGGCATTGGGGTCCCTATGTACCCTTAATAGGCTATCCTAAGGGCATACTGGGCTCTTCATTAGACATGTGATTTTCAGGAATGCTACATTATCCCCCCCTTAGGAACATTTGTCCCCGAATGACACTTATACATCATTTAAACAAAGAGGGTGATTTTCGAAAGTTACTTTATCATGCTTAAACTTTTCTCTTTTGTGAATATATGATTCACACTTATTTGGATGATGCATAACATTCAACCTTATCTGAAGCTACATATTTGAGATTGAGGAATTTCCTTCTCAATCACACTTAACTTAATGCACATCAAAACTCATGCAATACAAAAATCATGTCTATGCTACATAAAAACAGCAACATGAAATGCAAACATGACTTAATTTTAATTCACATAGTGCTATTATAGGATTTACGATTAGTGGCCTATCACACCTAATAGACTAAAGCACTTATACTTAGAGTTTTCTTAAACATAAACCAGACTTAGGAAGAGAATATCTAACCTTAAGAACTAAAAAAATGAGGGTAGCAGGATCTCATATCGGCCTCGGCCTCCCACGTTGCTCCCTCAACAATTTCACGGTGGCAACCTTCTTGTTTCTCAGCCGCTTCACTTGGCGATCTAAAATTTCGACTAGAACCTCTTTATAAGAAAGGTTCTCATCAACTCCTAACAGCTCAACAGGCAGGATGGATGCTGGATCGCCTAGACATCTCCTAAGCATAGAAACGTGAAACACTGGATGAACAGAAACCAAGTCTTGAGGTAATTTCAGCTCGTATGTAACGTTTCCCACTCGCTGCAAGATCTCATAAGGACCAATATAACTTGGACTCAACTTGCGTTTCTTACCAAACCTCATCACCCCTTTCATGGGTGATATCTTCAGTTAGACTTGATCATCCACCTCAAACTCAAGAGCTCTCTTTTGGTTATCTGCATAGGATTTCTGACGACTGTAAGCAGTAGCCAATCTATCCTTAATCATCTTCACCTTCTCGACAGCCTCATGCAAGATCTCGGGACCAAGGATGGCCGATTCTCCTACTTCGAACCATCCAATCGGAGACCTACATCTTCGGCCATATAATGCTTCGAAAGGTGCCATTCCAATACTGGAATGGTAGCTATTATTGTAAGAGAATTCTATCAGCGGCAAGTGATCATCCCAACTCCCCTTGAAGTCAATAACACATGCTCTCAACATGTCTTCAAGGGTCTGGATGGTACGCTCTGCTTGACCATCTGTCTGCGGATGGAAAGCAGTCTTAAGCTTCACCTGTGTACCCAAACTTTTCTGGAAAGATTTCCAAAAATGAGAAGTGAATTGAGACCCTCTGTCCAAAATAATAGATAGAGAAATCCCATGCCATCTCACTTTCTCATCTATATAAAGCTTCGCATAGTCTTCGGCCTTGAAGGTAGACTTCAAAGGTATGAAGTGAGCAGACTTGGTCATTCTGTCAATAATAAACCAAATGGAATCATGTAGTTTCCTAGTCTTTGGAAGACCAACCACAAAATCCATATTAATAGCCTCCAACTTCCACGTTGGGATCTCAATCATCTGAGTGAGACCTCCAGGCTTAAGGTGTTCGGCCTTAACCTATTGGCAGTTCGGACACACCTTCACGAACTTAGAGATATCTCTCTTCATGCCTTCCACCAATAGACCTCTTTATGGTCTTGGTACATTTTGGTGGCACCTGGATGGATGGAATATCGGGAACCATGAGCTTCTGCCAAAATACTTGACCTCAAATCATTCACATTGGGCACACATAATCTGTTCTTATATTTGAGTACGCCATCTCCACCTAACCAGAATGACTCATTCAACTTACTCAATACCGAGTCTTTCAACTCCATGAGTACTGGGTCAAGGTATTGATTGGCTTTAACATCTACAACCAATGAGGATTCGAAACTTGAGTGAACCAAAACAACCCCACTTGGTGCAGCTGTCAGCCGTACACCCAATCTTGCCAATTGGTGCACCTCTTTAACTAGCTCCTTCTTCTCATCATCAATATGTGAAACTCTGCCCATGCTCAGTCTACTCAATGCATCGGCCACCACATTGGCCTTACCTGGGTGATAGTACACACTCATGTCATAATCCTTGAGAAGTTCTAGCCATCTCCTCTGATGAAGGTTCAACTCCCTCTGCGTGAATACATACTGAAGACTCTTATGGTCAGTATACACATCAACATGTACACCATATAAATAATGTCTCCATATTTTCAACGCAAAGACAACCGCGGCTAGTTCAAGATCGTGAGTAGGGTAGTTTTTTTCGTGGATTTTCAATTGTCTTGATGTGTATGCAATCACCTGACCATTCTGCATGAGAACACATCCCAAACCTACTCGATAAGCATCACAATATACCACGTACCCCTCACCACTTCTCGGTAACGTCAATACTGTGGCCGAAGTGAGTCGGTCCTTGAGTTCTTGAAAACTCTTTTCACATTTCTCGGACCACTAAAACTTCGCCTTCTTCTTTGTCAATGCGGTCAATGGTGCAGCAATAGTGGAAAACCCTTCCACAAACCTGCGATAATAATTTGCTAAACCCAGAAAACTCCGAATATCTGTAGGAATAAGGGGTCTCGGCCAATTCTTCACAGCCTCAACCTTCTTAGGATCAACTTCAACACCTTGGTCGGTCACAACATGAAAAAGAAAGGTCAGTTATCTGAACCAGAATTCACATTTGCTGAACTTTGCATACAACTCATGTTCTCTGAGTACTTGCAATGTCTTTCTTAAGTGTACCTCATGCTCTTCTCTAGACTTAGAGTATATGAGAATGTCATTTATGAATACTATGACGAAGGAATCAAGGTACTCATGGAAGTCCCTATTCATAAGGTCCATAAACGTGGCTGGTGCTTTAGTGAGACCGAATGACATGACCAGAAACTCATAGTGCCCATATCTAGTACAAAAAGCAGTCTTAGGGACGTCTTCTCGCCTAACTCTAAGCTGATGGTAGTATGACCTAAGGTATATCTTGAAAAAGAACTTGAACATTGGAGATGGTCAAACAGATCATCGATTCTGGGAACTCATTCACTATTGACACTAATTCTATGGAAGGGACTTCTTGATCTAAGTCATTGACTCTAACTAAGTTGTATAAATACCCCTTAACTATCATCTTATTGGCTTTTAAATGTGAAACGATTTGGCCTACTGGATTTGAACCACGCCCTTCCCATTCCAGCTCTAACTCATTTGGAAACTTAAGCCTCACTATCCTGTTTCGACAATCTATCGTAGCATAACACTTATGCCAATCCATACATGAGCCACTTCCTTGAGCTTATATACAACCAACTTAGCCTCCTCCTCTTAATGAACATCTGTGGAATGCATTTAAAATCTACCATTTACTCACCTCCATGCGAACGACCACACTTACTACACGTCTTTCGGTCACGCTGGGCATTTCCATTATTGCCCCTTCTTGGGAAGGCCAGATCTTGAGTCTAGCGCCTTAGACCACTTGGCCATCCTAATTCTTGTGTGTATTCTTCTAAGCGTTCACACAAGAAGGAAGTTAGATACTTATGATGACACAAAGTGTCAAAGCTCTAGATAGCACGATAAAGAGTACAAGAAGGGAAAATTTCCTATCATCGCGTAGTCTCTAAGTCATGATTGTGGCGCGCTTCACAACCATAATCTAGAAACTACGTAACGTGGTTGTCTTGAGCTTTAGATCCTAGGTAATTTAACCTCATGCTATGATACCAAGTTTGTAACAACCCGGATTCTTGAATCCGAATTGCCACCGGCGTCGTTAACCTCTCAGAGGTCGCAGACAAGCCTCATCTTGCATCCATCACATTCATCTAGTTAAATTTGCAGAAAATTTAAAACTTTTTAAACGTATGAAGTTTACTTATACTTGATATAGTCATTACATATTTACATCATATACTAAGATCAACATAAATAACAACCATCTATCATAAAGAATCAATTCGAAAATGAAGATGAATATATCATAAATAGTTTGCCAAAAACGGCCTTATTACAAAGCTTCGAAATGAAAGTACGAAAGAAAAGCTAGGGACAACATCCACTAGACATGTCTAAAACTAAGGCTAGACTAAAACTGTAGCATCCCAAAATCAAGAGGACCTAACAAATGGTTTGGAGAAATGCTGAAGTCCAAACCGCTGCAAGTGTCGTCAATCTGTCCTCTGACCTGCACCTATAAAAATAGTAAATACTAGAGGGTTAGTACACCACTTGTACTAAGTATGGTTGTATGCACACATACACATAAAGCTATGCATGATCAATGAAAGCTCTTCCTAAGCAACATGTCATTTCTGGAAAGTCTAGGCATTAGACTTTCCTAATTTGTTAGTTGTGAATTGTGGTATGAATATGATGTATTTTAATGCATTCAAAGCACACAACTCATTTTATATATGATTACATGACATTAGTATCATCAACATAATTTTAGAACCCCTCGGGCGAAGATTTGAAATTTTGATCATGCCCAACCCGAGAGCTCCTTTTTGAGTACTTAGTTTATTTTTCAGTCTTTTTCTTCTCTTTGTTCTGTAGTTTAATAATTCCTTTGGTACTATGTTTTACTTACAAGTGCAATGATTCATTGTAGTACCATATCCACAATGAATCGATGTAAGTAATCCAAGGACTAAGGAATGATTTCCCTACCTTATAGCGAGTCATACTTTACACTATGTATTCATTACATTTCATAAGCCATTCTCTATTGGTCATGCCATTTATTTCATTACTTTCATGTTATGGAAGTTATCAGGTATTTAGTTAACATATCTACTTCCCTCTATTGGCATCATATAAGAAGTCATTATAAGCTAATATTATTTGGCTTTGCCGATTGTTTGCTGAAACTTCATGAGTGTGATATTGGCAATTGACATTCTTAAGATCTTCTTCATTTCTCACTTTGAACATACGTTCCATCAGCATCATTCATTCTCATTTTAATAGAGACATCATAGGGAATAAGATCATGCGAGCTAACATGAAATTCAGTGTCTTCCCCAAATTGAAAAGAGGTGATTCACCGGTTAAAATAAATCTAGACCATGTGAGCTACTCATGGAATCCAGTGTCTGTCCCACACCGAAAAGGGGTGATCCACGGCTAAGGCGAATCCATCTCAAGTGTTAACTCCACATAGAAAAGGAGTGGCTCATGGCTATAGTGAACCAAGAACATATCGTGAGCATTAACCGACATAGATCATATGAGCTAAACATGAAATCCAGTGTCTGCCCCACACCGAAAAGGGGTGGAATCACCGGCCAAAGTGAAACCGAACATGCCTAGCTCGCTTAAGTTGAAACCACTGTCTAGTTCCTATGTTGGCTAGACATATATAGTTCGAAGACTAGGGACTTAGTGAGACTACTTATCCACCTCGGTGGTAGCCTCGTCTCATGAGACTTACACGTGCAAGTACATGATCATAACTAGTCTATCGGTGCTGTGCTCACTTTCATTATCTTATTTATCTTTTAGAGTTGACTCAAGCATTATGGAAGCTTAATTCTAGATGAGATTTACGTACTCTTTTGATGACTTTTCATCCTTACTTTACATTGATGAAATGTAAATTGTCCTTACATAACATCCTTACTTTACATTGATGAAATGTGAATTGTCCTTACATATCATCCTTACTTTACATTGATGAGATGGGTATTGTCCTTACATCTCATCCTTACTTTACATTGATGAAATGAGAATTGTTCTTACATATCATCCTTAGGTGTTAATGAGACTAGTCTCACACATTCTAACACCTTCATTCATGAGTATTCTTTTAACATAGTAGCTTAGGTGTGAGTAAGACTTGTCACACTTTCTTTAGCACCCCATTATGGTCACTTACTTATTTTAGACCCCTTTAATTATGTTATAACTCACGTTACTTCTTTAATTTAGTGTAGTAGCTTCATATCATCGTTTATGGACGATGAGCACTTCATTTAATGAGTTTTATGTGTTCATAGTTCATTCTTTTAAAGCATGTTGGGAGTTGTCCCAATGAATGGCATGCCCTTGGTTATGGATTCATTGAGTTACTTTAGAAGTGCTTATAATATCATTTGATACTCTAACTACACAAGATTGGCATATGATTAGTATTGGCTCAACATTTGGATATTAAACTACATAACCATTTTTGTTGGTATAGACCAATTTTACGTATGTTCATATATAAATTGAAGATGTATGAACCTTTAGCCAATCTTTCAATCATTTACATAAGCTCCTAGCCATTAGCATCTATTCGTTTTGACAAAGTAGTGTTAGCCAATTTTATTGGCATCAGATAGTCAATTCATTTAAGATGTGATTTCATAGAGATCTTTTAAGCCAATATTAGTTCATGACTTTAGGCATAACGTTTTTAAGCATTTTGGACAGCATCATATTAATATTCGATGAACATAGCATCTTCATAACGTCACAACAACAGCAAGTCAGCATTCGACCAAAACACATAAATCACTTAACACATCACGGACGTAACTTAACATATCATCGATTCTTAATTTACATGATAATATTAACTTTACGCGAATACAAGTTCATAGGTTCATTCGATACTCATCATTCAAGATCAATACATGTTAAGAACAGCCAGCACCACATACCAACAACATGATCTCTAACCTATTTAACATTGGATAGAAAAGGATACTAGGGACAAAGGAGTTCGACGAGAACACGGGAACAACCCTAGTTTTCAGGATCTTTTAATCGTTGGAAAGAAAGTTCTCTTGGATAAATAAGTCCATGAGAGAATCCCACACCTTATGTAGAATTTAATCTACGAAGATCACCTTGAACGGACCATGAAGAAACCTTGGAATTTCACTAAAACGTCGATGGAACTTTTTTGTTTTAGCGTTCTTCGTTTACTGCCTCGTTCTTGCATTTTTGTTCTAAGTGTTTTGATCGTGATTTTTAGGTTTAAGAACTGATATTGAATTATACAACTTAGGTTTAATAAGTCAATTTAATAAAATAATTAATCAATTACCAAAACGCCCCTCCTAAGTTAACTAAACATAGGAGAATGCTGACTTGACCGAAAATCTGGAAATTGGTGTTGACTATGGTTTCGGTCAACATTTTGACTTTATATTAATTAATTAAATCCTCAATTTAATTAATTTAGGGACCTAGGGTAAGTACTAAAGTACCCCTAAGTCATTGGAACCATAATCAAACCTTTAGGATCATCCTAGGTTAAGTACTAAGATGTTTCTTGAATTATACTAGGTTAGCGTAAGTATTTCGTTTGGACCATTTAAACTACTTAATTAAATTGCTAATTTAATTAATTAGGTGATCTAAGGTAATTACTAAAGTACCCTTAAGTCGTTAGGACCTTAACTAATCCTTTGGATCATCCTAGGTTAGGTACTAGGTTGTCCCTTTCTTGTCTTAACCGAAATCTGGAAATTGTTTTGTGATTTTGGTTTTGCCCCTTTAAATTAATTAATTAAGTTTCTCAATTAATTAATTAGGTAACCTAGTGGAATTAATAAGGTAACCCTAATATTTAGGACCATAATTAACCTTTTGGACCATCATAGGTTAGGTACTAGGTTGTCTCTTTAACTAGTACTAGGTTAGTGCAACCCGCTTTAGTCCTAGGTTGTCGGGTGCACTAGTGTGTCCATTTCGGTTAGTACTAGGTTATTTAGCTAGTTAGGACAGTTAGTTAGGACCTAGAGTTGGTTAGAAATTTAGGCCCCATATGGAGGGACCCGTCCGCACATGCTGCCCCTTAACTACCCTAACCGAATTCGGTTAGGGTGGTCCCCTCCTTATGGACGATTTCCACAAGCTTTGCCCATGTGCTTGCACATGGGTTGGTTGTAATTTCCTAACTAACTATTCTTGATATCCTATTTGGAATATTTACTTATTGTCCCAAGGACCCTCACCATGTCCTTGGGCACTGCTTAATTTACATGATCATTTTAAATGGTCATGTGCTATGGTATCTAGGCTTGACACTTGGATGCCTCATACCTTATGCATAAAATATCAACTGTGTTTTTAGCTTAGGGTCTTCCTTGCAGGTACATTTCTTGAACAATGAATCTTGGATTGGGTAGGGCAACCCAAAAATGTATTTTTCTTGTTCATATATAGAAAATTGGCTATTATCCCTTAGTCAATTTTTCTATACTATGCCCAATATTTCTCAATATATACCCTTAATAGGCTATCCTAAGGGCATAGTGGGCTCTTCATTAGACATGTGATTTTCCGGAACGTTACAGTGTGAAGGTGATATGTTTGTGTTGGTAGGGTGATGATGTGGATTTTAGTTACATAAAAGTCACCTACTGTAATGTCTAGAGAAAAAGAAGAATGGCTAAGTCTGTTTGATATTTTCCCCTAATATTGTATGACCATTGGTGTCTATTGTATGGTATGAAAACCTTATGTGGTTGAATTATATGATCTAACTTGATGATTGAGGATGATTTGACTAAAATGATAAGGCTTAGAATACCTTGGTGTTACTATGTTGACTTACTGTAAATTCCTTCTAAATGGTAATCACATGTAACTGTTGAAATATGAATGTTGTTAAGTTAAGATCTTATTAAGGTTGGGTTAAGTTGCTCTTATTTGGGTTTACCCTAAGTGGGGGATGGTGATGAAATTGTAAGGTTGTAGATATTTCTACTTTGTCCGTCTATTTTGCTTGAACTTGAATCTAAGGAAGTGTTGATGAACTTGTCCATGAATATGGTCATGCATAAAGTATGAACTTTATACGGTTGGGAAGTATTGATTGACATTTCCTTAAGGGTATTCTTAAGATTCCAAGGTGCATGAAAGGAAATTTTGATAAAGTCCATGTTTCCTCATGTGTATGGTGCATCTTAATATGCTAATTGTGAATTTGAATTCATATGATAAGGTAAGAAACTCGGTTTTAGTCACTTGTGAGGTTTAATGTTTAGCCTTATAATGACAAGTTGATTCTCTTTAAAATGAAATATGTTGAGTCTCTTGAAAATTTTGTGACTTGTATGGTTTGGAAAGCATGATTTTAGGGCCACTCTTGAAAAGTGAAAGCATGAGTAGCTAAGTGTTCATATGTGTGCCTATAATTTGTATTGTTTTCCCAAAAGGTGCTTACTGTGAAGGGGTACTATGTTAGAACTTGAAATTTGGTGAAATGACTTCCTATTTGTTGTGATATGCTTGGTGTGAATTACCATTTGGATTTCACTAGGAAGGAAACATGATCATGTCTTGGTTTAAAAAGTTGAGGATCTGTCATTTTATAAGGAAATCGACCTTGTACTTGTCTAAGGTGTGAACTTATGATACATGTAAGTTTGTTGAGGAAAGGGACATTGCTCCATGGACAAAACTAAGCATGGTATGGTTGAGTATAAACTTCATGGAACTAGGCCTAACTAATAAAAATATTTGTGGATTCAATTAACTCAAGACTATGTACATTGAAGTATGAGTGCTTAAATAGCTTTTGAGTATATGTTATAATCTGTCTATTTGTGGCCTTTCAAGATTATCTCTTAATGAAATGGAGTTTAATGACCATTTTATGATTAGGAGAAGGATATTCCTCCTATTAACATGATAAGAGCCTTTTTATTGATGCATTAAAGAGTGTGTGAATTGAAGTTTTGCTTGCTTATGTGCATTGAGTGATAAATGATGTGAAGTAGTGTTACTTTTGAGTTTGGTGCATTAAATTCTATGTGATGATGTTATGAATATTATGAACTGCTCTATGATGCATTGAACTCCTTGTTGTGATTAAAGTGTTCTAAGTGTCATTCGAGGACGAATGTTCCCAAGTGGGGGATATTGTAAGACTCCCAAAATGAGTTAGGGTGTATAGAGCCTAACATATTTGTCTTAAATTTATAATGTTCTAAAATGTCTTATAATATGGTGTAGAGGTATTGTATAATGTTTGAGGTGATTTGGAAGTCAAACGTCAAGGGACGATCAAGAAGTTCGACGATTAGTCACCTATGTACCTCATATGTCTATGCGTGATTATATATGTATCAAATGAGCGTATGAAGTCTTAAAATGAGTTAAAATGATGTTTAATGGTATTATATGAAGTTTCAAGAAGTTTGGAGGTCAAACATCCAAGAACGCCCAAGACATTCGAAATATAGCCTCGAGACATGCATGTGTCCGTCTTGATGGGGCCTTGCATGTTTGGACGTGTTGCGAGTACTTTTTTTTGGTGAAACTCATGTGGGATGTTTACAACTTGTTAAGGGTTGTATTTACATGGTAAACGTCCGGGTATGACTTCAAAAGAGCCCCGCAAAAGGGCCCACAAAAAGGACCCATGGATGGTCGAGACACTGCCTTGGCAGTGTCAATCGACGTACCAAACGATGGCTAGTTGGTCAACCAACGGCCCGTAGGTGAGCTCTCATTGATTGATACTTAGCCTGGGCAAGTCTCAACCCAAAATAAGGCCAAGGTCCGACCGACTGAATGGAACGATGTCAATTCGATTGACCAACGCCCAGTAGACAGTGATCCATCGTTCGTGGCCTGCAATCACTGTCTTGCGACTGTTTTACTTAAGGGGTGAATGGTAAATTCATACCACGTACTAAACTGACTATAATTAATTAATTTACCTATATTTGGGTGTATATAAAGGATCAAACACGTGAAGAACCCATTCCCAATACCCTCTCACCAAATTGAACCTTTCCCTCCAAAAATCTTCTCCCTAGAAACCTCCATTGTTGTTGAAGCTCAAGAACAGCTTGGAGGTTGGACTTTCATTATTTATTCACCATGTTTTAGAGTTCTACATGTAGATAAAGGTATGGTGATCCTTCATCTATAGTTATACTTCCATCTTTAGAGTTAATCTCGAAGATTTCAAAGAGAAAAATAGGATCAAAGTTCTTCTTCTTCAATCTATCCGTGGATTCTTTCTAAAATGTTTTGAACGATTAAATCATGATGAATTGAAGTTAATATAGTGGTTTTAACGTGATTTTTACTGCAATTGCATGATGAACCCTTGTCCCTTCCAAACTTGATTTAGTCCTTGCATGTGATTTGTGATCTTGACTTGTTATCGATTGAATTGTGATTCTATTACGTTGATTGGTTATATATATTGTTATTTACATGAATTAAATTTGAAATGATGAAGAATTCATGTGGATCAATGTATGAAGCTTTTAACATGCCTAGACTAGTTAACAATGTGATCACTGTAATATGGGTCCTTAATTGTATAAAAGTGGATTTCGATCATGTTAAGTTGGTAATATCTACTGTTGTAGGTTAATGTCATGTTTGAATTATTCATGTGAATCTTTTATGATTGAGTAAAGATGGCTTATGTGAATTGAACTAGGTTCTTTTAGTCTATGGAATAGTAACTTGTAATCTTGACGTTAGGATAGTTGTTATATGAATTGATCATGGTTAATTGTCATTAGCTATTGCATGTGAATATGTATTATATGTAATGGATTCAATGTGGATCAATCCATGATAGTTTGAATAGGATTAACCTATGTAAACTTACATTTCATGAATTCCTAGTACAAAGCATACTTACAGTGAATTCGACTTTATTGGCAATTGTAGTAGTGTCTCGTTTATGCTATGATTTCTTTGGCTACTGCTATACATGTATATTATTTATGAATTGGTTGATAATAAAGACTAGGGAAATTGATTTATGATCTATGCCTATTTATTCTATAGAACAATGGTAATATTTTGCTCTAGTTGTATCATGATCTTGTAGCGACTTGTACATGGTTTCTGCTATGCTTCAAGGACATTTAGCTACTGCCCTATATATGAATTGTTGTTAAATAAGGTATATTGGTCAATGTTGATCAAAGGGTAAGAAAATGGGTAAGGACGCTTATCTCCTCTACTTTGCTATATTAATGTAGTTGATGAAGCCTTGTATGGCATTGTGTGGTATGGTCCACTTATGGTGGCGGTGTTTATGTTATTGTCATTATATATGTGTTGACCATGGCCTTGAAGGCAAAAATTGATGATTTTATGAACGAGTGGTTATGATGATCACTTTATGTGTAACTTGTTCCTAGTCTTCTACTTGAGTTGTGAATCTAGATTATGTTACTATTGTTATGAGCATGTAAAGGGTTATCTAATACCATATGTAGGTTCTGCCATTAATGATGTGTTAAAGATTTATGACCCCTACCCATGAACCCCTATGTGAATGTGTAAATAGCTAAAGTTAGGAGTCTGGATTATAATGTGATAATTGTCTTGCCCCCTATGCTATTGTGTGTTGTGTTGTCTATGCTTGAATGTGTATTATGGTCTTAGGAGGATGGATGCCTCAATATGTTATTGATATCCATTATGTGATCATGTTGACCAATGTATACACACACTCACTCTACATGCATGCTTACAAGTAGTATACGTCATGGTGTCTAAATGAAAGGCTAAATCTCATATTCACTACTGTCTACTATTATGCATGCTAAGCTTGAGTCCGTGAAAGTGTATTATTAAGATTTCTTATATGGTATAATGTGAAGTATGTGGTATGATGAAGTATGATTATACCTAGTGTCTAATTGTGTTTATATGAAAACATGGTTCATGTAGTTACACTTGTACACTTATGCATGAATAAAATGATTTATGTCCATGTGTGGCAATTATGTGTTATGTTAAAGGTTTGCTCACATATAAGTATTCAGACACACATGTATGAAGATCTAGTCAAGAGAAGGGCGTTGAAAGGTGTATTCATGAGTACCCTAAACTAGATGGTTCTTTACATATGCTATGTTCATGTGAAGGGATTTCTCACATGATTTAGGTTGATGAACTTTCATCTATGACCTATGAGTTAAGCCTATGAGGGGATGACTCTCCTAAACCTATGTTTTATAAAGAAATGCTAATCAAGGCTTTTTTAATAAAGGGAACTTAGATTAGCACCGAGTGAACTTATATATGAGTGTGAGTCACTTTCAAATGTGGAAAGGTAGGTCTACCATAAATCTCATAAGGTGGAATGCCTCATAGCCCAAGGGCATAGAGGGACGTTTCCAAGATATCCTCCAAGTTCCATAACTATGTTGCCACCATAGGATACTAGATAGTGGATCCACCTAGAAAGATATGTCAAGTTTTGTTCTACTTTGGCAGGTAGACCACCTTCTTTTGGTGTGGGGTTTCATGTCACCGGATTCCATGTTTAGCATCACATGGTCTATATCGGTTAAGGCTATAGTTTCCCTAAAGTAAAATGGACAATGGAAGTAAATGACTAGGACTCTAACTAAGATGACGTAAGGGAGGTTACTTAGGATTGGTGGAAGTAATGAACCCATCTAGACATTGCACAAGTAGCTCCTTAGGAAGTCTTAGGAAGGTGTTCTAATGCATGTCACTATGTATATGTTCTTTATGCATGAATTTGTAGTATTGGTCTACTTGTTATGAAGATGTGCATGGTATGAGTCTATATGCATGATGTTGATATTATTGACTATATGATGAAGGTCTTGTATTGACATGAATGAAGTTGTCTTCACTTACTTGTTGATGTCTAAATTGGATGGTAAGGCTTGTGGTCTTATGATAGGTTTACTAAGTATGTGTGAGGTTATGGGGCTTCACATATACATTGCACTAGTAGCCTTAGAGTAGGATTGTGAGTAAGGTCTAATAATGCATTAATGTGAAATGAAGTTGGTATATGTGCAAGTTAAATGTAGTTTACTGTAATCTTTCCTTATAGTCTTGGCTCAACTATGTCTATGTTGTACTGTACTTCTATGATGGTATGTGTTGTATTGTGTAGATGATATGTATGTTTACTTGTGGCCTTAAAGTGATGCATTGCACCAAGTATCACTAGAGGGTTACTTGGAAGGTTAATGAATGAACGGGAAGATAGTTCACTGTTAAGGGAAAACTAGTCACTGTAACGTGACTATAAAAATGTAATAGATTCTATATGTGATCTTATGAAATGTTTGTCCTTTGAATATGTTTATATGAAGTATGTGAATGATATAAATTCTATTGGATAAAGGTTTTATGAAGATTTCCTCAAAATGGCATGAAGTATGATTTCAAGAAAATGTCCCTTTTAAATGTATGTTTTTGCATGGTTGCCACACTTAGTGGATTCTTGTACTAATCTCATTCTTCTCTACTTTTTACACAAAGTGTAGGTTATGGATGCTTAAAGGATGTCTTGAATAGTGAAGATCTTGATAGATGATTCCCAAGCTCAATGAAAGGAACCCTTAAGTTCAAGGATCTTCTACTTATGTCTTCACTGTAAAGTGTTTTAATATTGTATAGTGATGTAATGTGTCTTAAGGGCCGTGTCCCTAATGTACTCTAATGTTGTTGAGTCTAAGATGGAAAAGAGACTTAAGGTCTAAGTTTTTATTATGACTTATGTTTTATATATATGAAGTAAAGTTTCTAGCATATGATGTGCTATGAAAAGTTTTAAATTTTCCGCTAAATTTACTATGTCAATGCGATGAATGATAACTATGGGCTTGTATAAGACCTCCGAGAGGTCAAGTACGCCATGTTACTTCTAGGGGGTGCTCCCCGGATGTGACACCCAAAATGAGTTAGGGTGTCTAGAGCCTCATGTGCCTAATAAGATTGTTAACATGTCAATTAAATGTTTTAAAGCATGTATGATTGATTTTAAGTCATTTGGAAATCAAACGTCTAAGAAAGTCCAAGACGTTTGAAAGTTAGTCCTTGAGACGTGTATGGGTGACTTAAGTGTGCCTAGCATATTTGTATGTGTTGCGAGTGTTGTTTGATGCTCAAACTTGTTGGGAAGGTCCTTGACATTTTAAGGTGTGTATTTACATCGGAAACTTCCAGGCACAACTCCGCAAGGTCCCCGCAATAGGCCCTCAAGGAGGACCCAAAGGCTGTCGAGACACTGCCTTGGCACTGTCAATTGACGAGCCCCAATCGACGCCTCGTGCTTGTGACGAAGCCCCGTCGATGGGGGGACGTATCTCAACACTTTTCAATGTGAGCAGGAGCCCCTAATGTGCAGCCTCAGTCACCATGGACGGATCAACAAGACAGGCCGTCACTGCATCGATGCCCCGTCGACTGGCGTCCGTAGGTGCTGCCTGAAATTGCAGTATGCATGCTGCCATGCAAGGGGTGAACTGGGAAATTCACTCCACATGCCTAAATTACTATAGACAGTTATTTTAAGTGTTTTTGAGTATTTTAAGTTGATTTATAACATGAAAACCCCATACCCAATTCATTCTTCAAATTAGACTTTTCCCTATCAAACAAAACTCTCTCTAGAAACCTCCATGGGAGATTGAAGCTCAAGAACAAACATGGTGATGGATTCTCAAGCTTCCTTCACAAAGTTTTCATGGTTTCTTCTATGATAAGGTATGGTGATCCTTCATCGCTAGATAACCTTTCAACTAGAGAGTTCCTTTCAAAGTTTTCAAAGAGAATTCAAGATCATTCTTACTCTCTTCCAATCTAGCCATGGGTTCTTTCTCAAAATGTTTTCAAAAGATTTCTCATGATTAATTGATGATAATGTACTGATTGTAAAGTGAATTTCAATCAAATTTCATGATGAACCCATGTTCCCTCAAATTCTCAAATTAGCCTATGGTATGGGCATTTTGATCTAGATTATGTGTTGATTGAATTATGATTATAGCATGTTGAATTGCTTATATCAACTGCCTATTTTGTAAATTGATGATGAATTATTAATGATTTATCAACGTGGATCAAGGTTTGAAGGTTTGAATAAGATTAGTTTATAAGTGGGGAATGTTGGGGTGAACCATAAAAGTTTTGGTAGAGCCGGATCTAAGCGTTGGCTAGGTAAGCGTCCTGTAGTAAGAGAAGTAGTTATGAACCCTGTAGACCATCTCCAAGGGGGTGGAGAAGGGAGAGGCCCAATTGGAAGAAAAAAGCCCTCAACCCCTTCTCCTATCTTCTATAGATTGCTAAAGTAGTTTCAATGTGATCTCGATTCTATGGCAAATTAAAGTAGGATTTCGTTAGGTTATGATATATTTAGCTAATTCCTTATATTGATATTATTGATGAGTTGTGTGTATTGATCATTGAGGATCAAATCACGGTAGATCGGTAGGTGACCTATGTCTCTATACTCTCTATTGGATAATTGATGTTGTGTACATGTTAGTATCATGTTCTTGTTTTTGTTTATGCATGATTTCGTCCATGTAAATGTATATTTATCTACTTCCTTATAATTGAATTGTTGATAAAAAAATAAATATGGGTCAATGATGATCAAAACTTAATGGATTGGTAAGAATTGACATATTTCTCTACTTCTTTATAGAATTGCTAGATGATTGGCCTTGTATGGCATTGTGTTGTATGGTCCACTTATGGTGCCGGTGTTTAATTTATTGTCATTGTATATGTGATTTGATTATGGCATTGAAGGCAATTTTATTATGAAGGTGTGGTGGTGATGATCACCAATTGTAAGGCTTATTCCTAGTTTCTATTTTAGTTGTAATCTAGGTTGTATTGCTAACACAATATGTATGTGAATGACTATGTTAGGGTTGCTTTAGGTTCTTCCATTGATGATCTATAAATGGCTAATGACATCTTACCTATGTACCCCTATATGAATGTGTGATTATCTATGCCTAGGAGTTTTGAATGCAAGTGTTGTAGTTATCTTGTCTCTTATGCTATAATGTGTTATGTCGTCTATGCTTGAATGTTCATTGTGGTCCTAAGAGGGTGGCTGCCTCAATGTTGTTTTCATAGCCATTAGGTGATCATGTTGACCAATGTACATACACTCACACTTCATGCATGCTTATTAGTAGTATAGGTTCATGGTCTCTAATGAAAGGTTATTCTCATATGCACTAATGTCTACTACTATGCATGTTAAGTGTATGTCCATGAAGTATATTTTGTAACTCATTACTAGGATGACTTGATAGGTGTACTAGTATGGATGAGGGTATGGGACCTTGTCCATGCATTGCACATGTGTACATTGATAGGATAGTTACTAGGTGGTTGTCTATGTTTATGGATATGAATGTATGGTTAAGTGATGAAAATGTCTTATATGCATTAATAAAGTAAAGTATGAATATGTGTGGTCGAAAGGTGTTATGTGAAAGGTTTTCTCACATGTATGTACACACACACACATGTGTGATAATCTAGTCAATGGAGGGGCCTTGAAAGGTGTTCTTAAGTGTACCCTAAACTAGATGGTGCTTTAAATATGCTATGTCCATGTGAAAGGACTTCTCCCATGAATTAGGTTAATGAACTCTCATCTATGACCCATGAGCTAAGGATATGAGGAGTTAACTCTCCTAAGCCTACATTTTATAAAGTAAAGATTATAATGGCTTTACAATAAAGGGTAATTAGCTTAGCACCGAGTGAACTTGAATATGAGTGGTGTCCCTTCCCAATGTGGGAAGGTAGGTTCACCATAATTCTCATGAGGTGGATAACTATAATGCCTCAATAGGCATAAAGAGGGTTTCCATATATGTCTCCAAGTTCCATAAACTATGCTTTCCCTATAGGATCTATCAAGTTATATCACTTAGTATGCTAGCACGTGTTAATGTTCTACTTTGGCTAAGTAGAGCACCTTCCCTTGGTGTAAGGCTCTACAACACCAAATTCCATGTTTGCACCCATGGTCTTAGTGTCGGTTAAGGCTATACTTTCCCTAAAGTAAAATGGACAATGGAAGTAATGTAAGAACCATAACTAGGATAACCTAAGAGAAGTTGCTTAGTGTAGGTGGGGGTATGGGACTACACCTATGCATTGCACAAGTAGCTCTTGAAGGGAGTTCTAGGAAGGTGTTGTAATGTGTGTGATTAAGTTTAGGTCCTCATGCATGACATTGTAGTGTTGTCTAATCGTTGTGACGAAATGAATGGTATGAGTCTATATGATGAGGTCTCTTCTTATGTGAATAATGTTAGTATTGGTGACTATATGATGAAGTTATTACATAATGTTAATGAAGTGTTGATACTTGCAACGTTGTTGTATGAAGAGAATTGTTAAGGCTTGTGGCTTCATGATAGGTTTACAAAGTATGTGTGAGGTTATGGGGCTTCACATGTACATTGCACTAGTAGACTTATATTGGGGTTATGAGTAAGGACTTATAATGTTCTATTTGAAGTGAAGTTAGTATATGTGCAAATTGACTAGGTCTTAATGTAATATTATTAGGGTCCTGAATTAAATGTGTCTACGATGTACTATACTTCTGTGAATGTATGTGTTGAGTTAGAAAAGTTATATGTATGAGTACCTTGTGGCCTTATGGTTATGTATTTCACCAAGTATCACTAGAGGATTACTTGGGAAGCTAAGAAGTTAAAAGAAAGAAATCTTACTGTAAAATGAACTCACTGTAATTGAAAATGTTCTTACTGTAAGGTAGAGACTTATATGCGTTAAATGCAATGTGTGGTTTTATGTGGTGTTATGAATATTGTATATGCCTAAAATAAGTATGCAAATTACATGATTATATTTTATTAAGTTTACACAAAAAGGCATAATGCATGGTTTCAAAGAAAAATGTCCCTTTTAAATGCATGTTTTTGCATGGTTGCGATACTTAGTGCGTTCTTGTACTAACACCATTCTTCCTTTCCTTTTTACGCAAAGTGTAGGTTATGGATGCTTAAAGGATGTCTTTATGGTGAAGAGCTTGATATGTGATTCCCAAGCTCAAAGAAAGGAATCCTTAAGTTTAAGGATTTCCTAAGTCATGTCTACTGTAAAGTTTTGTAACAGCTTAGTTAATGTTTTTATGTTTAAAGGGTTGTGTCCCTATTATACTCTAAAGATGTTGAGTCTAGGATGGCAAAAAGAGACTAGAGTCTTTAACAATGTATTATGATATTTTATATATAATGGAAGTGATGTTCTAGTATATGATGTGTTATGAAAGTTCTAAATTTTCCACTAAATTTACCTATGAAAATGCGATGAATGTTAACTATGGGCTTCTATAAGACCTCAAAGAGGTCAATTATGCCATGTTACTTCTAGGGGGTGCTCCCCGGTCGTGACAAATGTGGTATCTGAGCATGAGGTTTATAAAAGTTGTTTTAGGGTCCAAAGTCTCATATTGCCACGTCTAGTAGAGTCTCGATCATCGGTGGTGAGTTGCCACACATCTATGAGAGAGGCTATAGAACGATAGAGTTTCCCTTATTCACTATTCTCATGTCGTGCCATAGAAGTTGACTCTATAAAATCTCTCTCTTATGTTTTCTTGTCCGGTGGTGTTTTAGATGTGATTGCTTGAATAAGATGGTATCTCTATGCTTGAGGGAGAAAAATATGAGTTTTGATGGTCATCTTGGTTTGTGGTTATATGAATATGTGTGAAGGTGAACCTTGATATATGTCGATGTGATGCCATTTATGGCTATGTATGTGATTTAGGTGAAATATCATACTATGTGAAGATTTATGTTATGATTTGATTATAGCTTTTTAAAGAAATCATTATACTTGAATTGAGCTTCCTTTTGGATTGGTATGTTTCTATATGAGTTGGCTTGATGATAGTCTTATGTTATGGTTGAGCTTGAAATGCTTTGAATAAGTGTTATAGATAACTCAAGAATGCATGTTACCTTTATATATGTTTAAGTGTTCAATGTTATCCTTGTATATGTGAAATGTTTCATTGTTGATTTGTTATATGTTTAGTGATTCAAAGTTGCTTTGTATGGATTAGAGTCTGTTGTATAGACTTGATCCTATAAGTGAAGGTAGTGTTCTTATCTTGTAGGGTGATGATGTGGGTTGGATTGACCTAGAAGTTACCTTACCTTGATTTTGAGAGAAAAGAAAGAGACCTTATGGCTATGTCTCCTCTATTGTTTGCCCCTAATGTTTTATGACGCTTGGTGTTTATGGTATAGTTGAAACCTTATGTGGTTGAGTAGTATGACCTAACTTGATTGTTATGGATTTCGTTTGGGTGTTAGGTCTAGAGGAATGATGATGGTTGCGTTAAGTTGCTGTTAATTGGGTTTACCCTAAGTGGGGGATGGTGATGTGAGTATCAAGGTGATATATATTTTTATGTTGTCTTTCTATTCTTTCTTTAGCTTGAGACTAAATAGTTCCTAGAAACTTGTTCATGATAGGAGTCTTGCATAAAAGTATGAGTTGCATGTTCTCCCTATGTTTTCTATGTCTTAATTGCCACTATGTTAAGCATGTTTTTAAGATTTTAAATTGAACGGAAAAGGATTTTTGATCAAATTCATGTTGTCTCATGTTGATTGTGCATCTTCATGTGTTAGTTGTGCATTAGAATCCATGAGAAGAAGCATGTTATATGTTACCACTAGTATGTGGTACTTTAAGCCATCAATGATAAATTGAGTGTCCTTAAAATGAAAAATGATGAGTCTTTTAAAAACTATGTGGCTTTGTATGGTTTGGAAAGCATGATAGTAGGCTCACTCTTGAGAAGTGATAGTATGTGTAGCTAGTATTCGTGATGTGTGCCTATAAATTGCAAGAATTTTCCTAAATGATGCATGTTTTATGAAAGTTGTTGCCATGCTAGAAATTTAAATTTTGTGAAATGACTTCCTATTGTTGTAATGTGTGTGGTGTGATTACAATTTTGACTTCACTAGGAAGGAGATATGAGCATGCTTTGGTTGAAAACTTGAGAATTTCTAATTTAAAATTAATTGACCTTTACTTGTAAGTGTGTTGAGGAGAAGATCATTCCTCCCTAAACATAACTAAGCATGGTATGGTTGAGTATGGCCCTCATGGAAGTATGCCTAACTAATAAAAATCCATTGCTGATCTACTTGACACAAGTCTATATGCATTGAAGTATGAGTGCTTACTTGCTTCTTGAGTAATGTGGAATCTGCCTATGTGTGATTATACTTGATAAGATCTTAATAAAATGCACTGTAATGACCATGTTATTATTAGGAGAAGGATGTTCGTCCTATGAACATGAGTGATGCCTTGTGTTTTATGCATTTTGAAAGTGGCTTGGAGGTTGGTGCTCCTTGTAATGTGGTGCACTGACTTTTGTGTGATGAATTTATGAATATTGTGAGCTGTTCTATGATTCATTCATTCGAGGACGAATGTTCCCAAGTAGGGGATATTGTAAGACCCCCAAAATGAGTTAGGGTTTCTAAAGACTCACATGTGCCTAATAAGCTTTTTAACATGTTAATTAAGTGTTTTAAAGTATGTATGATTGATTTAAAGTCATTTGGAATTCAAACGTCCAAGAACGTCAAAGATGTTCGAAAGTTCGCCCTTGAGACGTGCATGTGTGACTTTACTGTGCCTTGCATGTTTGGATGTGTTACGAGTTTTGTTTGATGCTCAAACTGGTTTGGAACGTCCTTGACATGTTAAGGTGTCACGAACCGAGAGTACCCCCTAGAAGTTAGGGCATTCTTGAATCGGAACATGACGTACTTGACCTCTCGGAGGTATTGTAAAGACCTTTTGTATCGTTCATGGAATATATATATATGAAAAGTAGTACGTAATTAAAAATTTTCACAACATTCGAATAGTCTTTCAAAATATCTTTATCTAATAACCATAGGAAATACTAAGTCTCATATCATCAAATCTTAGATACAAGAATACTTGGGACAAGGCCCATACATCAAAATAACGTACTACTAAGTCTATTACAATACATCGAAATAAGAAATCAAAAGACATCTATGTGCTCGAGTCAAATAAGACATACTTCAAACTTTCTTGAAAGATCCCATAATCCAAGCTTCACTCCCAAAATTCCCTTCACCTATGAATCACTTTAGAGATAGATAAAAGTATGGAATTAGTACAAATACATGTGCTAAGTATGGCATAATGCATGAAATCATTATTACGGATATTTAATTGAAATATGCTTTTTTTGATTAATACATCGTAGTATAAGCATAAGAACAACATTTAACACCTTAAAACACATAAGATATCACATAAGCATTTTATCACTTTTTAAGGAATATTACAGTGAACTAAGTAACCTTACAGTAAACCCTTTTTGCATGCAACCCTCTCACTAAAAGTTATCCTAAGACTCATTTAAGTAAGACAAAGAGAGACCCACATACACCATCTCTAATCACACCTAAATGATCCTTGGGACTAACTATAGTGAGATTAATACACTTACAATACACCAAAACACATAACATGAGATCCTCCTACCAAAGGTGATTCTAAGGCTCACTTGAGTGAGTTGTGAAGTAACCGCCCATACAATACCTTCACACAGACTTAAGAGATCCTTTTAAGTACCTAGGATAAAATCATTCTCACTTCATACAATAACATATATAGAATATGACATTCTCCTCACAAAGCTTATCAAAAGACTTAATTAAGTAATTCAAGAAGAGAACGCCCATACACCCTCTGCAAGATTACCTAATTAATCCTTAAGACTTCCTATGTTTAGATTACGTCTACTTAATACACCAACCCTCCAATCTAGAGTCATTCTTAAGACTTACCTAGGTAAGATATGAAGTGACCATTCCTATGCCCCATTCACACCTTAACTACACAACCATTAAACTACTCTAGGTATGTACTTATTCATTTACGTGCTTTCGAACTTAAGTCTTTATCTTCATTAGTTAACTTAAGAGACATTCATCACATAAGGACATTCAAGTAATGGTCTTGGCGAAGATCTAGGGACTCATTAACTAACATCTTCAAAGCCTATTGTGCAATGTCTAGATAGCGTCCCTTACAACAACCTAAACATCATAGAACTTCTCTAATACTAGTACATATCCTATATCATGAGAGCAGACAATAACCAACATAGACCTGGTAGCTAAGCATGGAATCCAGAGTCGTAAGCTACTCCGATGGAGGGTGTTCTACTTGCCAATGATAGAACTTGGACACATCCCATGTAGGCACATGGTTAAGGAATATGAAGGGCCTGTTTTTACTCTAGCCTCATGACTAACTAGAGCTACTTCCCTTACCATACTCAATCGGTGCTAGCCTTTGTTCTCATAGAGTAATTCACATAAAAGATAATATGAAGAGGTTCCATATCTAGTTCATAACCCAATTACATTCACCCTACCAAAAAGGTTTCCTAGGGTTTCCTTTCTATGGAAAAGAGGATATCTTAATGACTTTCCAAAGGATGATTCATGTCGTTCCAGCCACCCAACCTTAAGTACACCATTCACACAAGAATTATATCATTACGACTTTCGACTACGGGGATATCATAACCTTACAACTAGGTTGAAGGTTCCACATGAAGGACCTTCTTAGCAACATTCAAGCTCACATGTCATTCATACATACAAGACTAAGAGGCTTTAGCATCCTAAGTCAAGAAGTCACATTCTCATTATACATTTATCAAGTAAGGGACACAAGTCTACCAAAACAAGACACACACGTGTTAACATATAACATATCATTATGTAAGCACATAGGAATAACCAACATCATATTTAATTAACCCTATTCACTACTATAATATCATCAATATAAGCATTTTATCACTTTTTAAGGAATATTACAGTGAACTAAGTCACCTTAAAGTAAACCCTTTTTACATGCAACCCTCTCAATAAAAGTTATCCTAAGACTCACTTAAGTAAGACAAAGAGAGACCGTCAATACACCCTCTCTAAGCACACCTTAATGATCCTTGGGACTACCTATAATGAGATTAATACACTTATAATAAACCAAAACACATAACATGAGATCCTCTTACCAAAGGTGATTCTAAGGCTCACTTGAGTGAGTTGTGAAGCAACCGCCCATACAATCCCTTCACACACACTTAAGAGATCCTTTAGAGTACCTAGGATAAGATCATTCTCACTTCATATAATAACATATAGATAATATGAAATTCTCCTCACAAAGATTATCAAAAGACTTAATTAAGTAATTCAAGAAGAGAACGCCCATACACCCTCTCCAAGATTACCTAAATAATCCTTATGACTTCCTATGTTTAGATTATGTCTAATTAATCAACAACCTATCCTATCTAGACTCATTCTTAAGACTTACCTAGGTAAGATATGAAGTGACCATTCCTATGCCCCCCTTCACACCTTAACTAGACAACCCTTAAAATACTCTAGGTAAGTACTTATTTATTTACGTGCTTTCCAATTTAAGTCATTATCTTCATTAGTTAACGTAAGAGACATTCATCACATAAGGACATTCAAGTAATGGTCTTGGAGAAGGCCTAGGGACTCACTCAGTAACATCTTCAAAGCCTATTGTGTAATGTCTAGATAGCGTCCCATACACTTACCTTAACTTCATACAACTTCTCCAATACTAGTATGTATCCCATATGATGAGAACATGCAATAACCGACACAGAACATGGTAGCTAAGCATGGAATCCGGAGTTGTAACCCACTCTGATGGAGGGTGTTCAACTTGCCAATGGTAGAACTTGGACACATCCCATATAGGCACATGGTTAAGGAATATGAAGGGTTTCTTTGTACTATAGCATTATGCCTAACTAGAGCTACTTCCCTTACCATACTCAATCAGTGCTATCCTTTGTTCTCATAGAGTAATTCACATAAAGGATCACATGAAGAGGTTCCATATATAGTTCATTATCCAATCACATTCACCCTACCAAAGAGGTTCCGTAGGGTTGCCTTTCAATGGCGAAGATGATAGCTTATCGACTTTCCTAATGATGATTTCATGCCGTTCCAGCCAACTAACCTTAAGTCCACCATTCACACAAGAAGGATACCATTACGTCTTTCGACTTCAAGGATATCATAATCTTACAACTAGGTTGAAGGTTCCACATAAGGACCTACTTAGCAGCATTCAAGGTCACATGTCATTCATACATACAAGACAAAGAGGCTTTAGCCTCCTATGTCAAGAATTCACATCCTCATTATAAATGTATCAAGTAAGGCACACAAGTCTACCAAAACAAGACACGCACATCTTCACATATAGCATATCATTCTAGAAGCACATAATAATAACCAACATTATCTTTAAGTCACCCTATTCACTAATATAATATCATCAATATAAACATCATACGACTCTCATAACCAAGTAGAAATAATCATGCATCAACTCTAAGACTACAAAAATAAGGACATAGTCGTAGTCTAACATGATCACCTAACAACATCAATAGAAAAACACATACATTCACCTTAATAACAAGTAGATGGATATGATCATGCTTCACATAAATACACTACACAAACCATCATCATATATCAAGTAGTTGTTGAAAAGGCCATGATTATTATAATACATAAAGTAACGCCGACGAGGCCACATCATTCACAAGTAAGTCACATAGCACCGCCACCATAAGTGGACCATACCAATCACAACATAATTCAAGACCTACATTACATAAAATAACGAGAATTAGGGTAGCGTACCACCAATCCAATCTCACCACTTTAATCCGTAGCTAAATCATCCAATACAATACCAAAAATCCCTTACCCATGGCCATGGTCATCATTCAATACAAAAATCATAATACTCAATGAATATAAATATATTCAATATATATTTACCTATATAACACAGCCTATGCATCAATCCAATACAATTCTACCATCATTCAATAGCCCAAAGGAAACTACATTAGAATTCATAAGCATTGAGACATGATCACTTAATCCATAAAATAGTCAAAACTAGAATTGCATGGTTTGCATGGGTTCATAGATTTTTTAGGTTAAAATCATCAAATTAACATCAATTCAATCATAATACAATGATTCAAAACGTTTTATGCAAGAACCCATGGCTAGATCACAAAATTGGAGAATTCGTGTTTTGATGATCTTTGAAAAATCATTGGAATTGACTCTTTGAAGAAAAGATATTCAAGTATGAAAAACTATACCGTAATATAGAATATCTACCTACGAAATTGATGGAGAAAAACTTGAGAAAATAGTCTTATTCCTTGGAGCTTCAAAGCTTCAACAATGGAGTTTTGGAGAGATGAATGGATAGATTTTATTTTGAGTTGAGGGTTTCGCTTTGATTTGTGAGTTTAGGGGTATAAAAAGACACAACAACCGTCAATAAGTCCTCATGAAATTACCCAAAATACCCCTGCACTCATTAGACAATTTAACCAATTCAAATTTGACTTAAAAACGACGCGACCGAATTTGGGAGTTTACTGCGCGTCGCAGAGGAATTTTCAAATATTATTCTGGAAAATTTCGAGGCAGAATGGTTCGTGACAGCCCTGTGTAGCAGGGCAAGAATTTTTTCCTATCATTGTCACGGGCAGCCACTGCAAGATTCTAGCTGGCGCGGCAACTTGGTTGTCCCATGTTTGGGTCCTCTTTGGGGACCCTTTGCCTAGTCCCCGGGGCTTCATTCTCGGACGTTTCAACCCTTTGCATGTCAAGCTATGCTTATGAACTGTCACATCCGGGTTTACCCCCTAGACGTAACCGGCGTCGTCGTCCTCTCGGAGGACTAAGACAAGCCTCTTAGCTTCGTCACAGCATTCATCGACTAAAAATCAGAAAGAATTTAAAACTTTTTATCTAAAACTACTCGGAGGTTTACATAGACCTCTACATACACATAATTATATATATCAAGTATACATAGACTTGTTCATATACGAAGATTACTTAGTCTTCTACTTTTATTTCATACACTTATATATTTAGAAAATAATAGTCATAAAACCGTCTCATCTCATAAACCATCTATCGATTACAATAAGTCTTGGGCATAGCCCTACATCAAATGAAAGAAGCCGCATATAGGCTGTCTACTACATCGTCTCAAGAGAATAACGGAGTCAACATAGAATCATAGTATCTACACATCATAAAAGAGAGATATCGGCCACGTCCTCGAGAGAGTGAGGACCTACCACTTGGATGGCAAAATACCCAAGTCTTCCTTCCTAGCAATTTGGATCAAGCTCAACGACCCGAACCTAAAATGTTTGGGAAAAGGGAAAGAAAAGGGATTAGTACTCCACATGTACTAAGTATGGAATCTCATATACAATTACCAATCAAATATATTTAGAAAGGGACATTTATGAAAACATAATAGACTACATATGCAATTAAACCATAGCAAAGCAAAGCATACTAATGATAACCTTCAATAAGTCACAAGTGCAATGATCAAGTAAAATTACCATATCTCCTACTCAATCAAGTAACCTACCAAGACTACAATTAGCAATTTACTTACCAACATACTCGTCATGTCATTATACATCCTTCTTTAAGCAAAGACAACAACATTATATTCGTAAGCATGTTACTCAACATACCAACCATTTACATCATACTATCGCCTTACATGCATAATATTGACCTCTCAAAGTTCCTATCAAGGCAAACTAGTGCAAGGCGTAGGTAGAGTCCCATACCCCTACCTAAGCTATAGCCAACCTCTCAAGTTACTTTGATTAGCCTATACCTTATTCATTCATTCATTTTTAGTTTAGGGAACATTTGCCTTAACCGACATAGACCACATAATCGAATGTGGAATCCGGTGTCATGAAACCTTACACCGATGGAAGGTGGTCTACCGGCCAAGGTAGAACCTAACGTGAACATAGCTATCTAGGTGGATCCACTAGCTAGTATCCTATGGTGGCAACATAGTTAATGGAGCTTGGGGGAAAGAACCACGGACATATCAACTCTACACCCTACTCGGGTCATGAGGCTATCCACCCCGTGAGGACCGTAATGAACCCTGCCTTTCTTCTTACAAGAAAGTGTCACCCCTCACATACAAGCTCACTCGGTGCTAAGCTAAGTTCCCTTTTTGTAGAGAAGCCTTTAATCTTTATTAATCTTCTCAATTTAATTAGATAGAAGGGTCAATCCCTTGTATATCATCATTATAGCTCAAATAAGAATTGTATGAGAATTAGTCCTTTCATAACAATCCATATAGGTGAAGTCAACCCTCGTACATCTCATCATAATAGGGCACATCGTACAACTTCCCTATATTACATTACACCTAGCAACCTCACAACCAACCTAAGCATATAAGTTCATGTATCATATCAACTTATCACATCAATCAAAGCATACTTCAACATAACATTATCACTTGATGACAATTAACCATAATTTGAAGTAAAGGCTAGGATCATCAAGACTTACCAATACTCCTCCCTAGTCCATCAATAAAGGGCCTTACCATCAACCCATAGATCAACCAATCTTAGATCATCACATCGATGTAATTCAATAATAAATCACAAGAACTAATCAAGGAGAAGCACTATACTATGAAGCAATACTACATCAAAGCTTAGTAACATGATCTCAAGTGTATCTTCTTAACTTAGATTCAATATTCAAGAACATAGGTGTGAAGAACTTCAATTCATCATAATAGATCCATAATCAATGCAATAACAATCATTAAAGACCATTTAACTAATTATGAGATCAATTCTATCAAACTCAACCTAATCCATATCAATTCAACATTTAGGGTTAAGGGTTAGGGGTCATCACCCACAATCTAGATCAAACTACATCAATTCTCCATAGTCAAGTTACAATTCATGATAATCTATTCATTCTAACCCAAAGAATACATAATTAACTCAATTCACATGATCAAATTCGGATTTGGATGAAACCCATAAGAAACTCAACTTTTTTGGAAAAAGCTTTGAAGGAACCCTTTGAGGAAAGAATCTCAAAGGTGAATTAGATCCCATACCTGAAGGTTTGATGACGTTTTGATGGTGAATTTCGTGCTAAATCAACCCCCAATGATCTCCCCAAGTTGATCTCCAATGGAGTCTTCCAATAGAGAGAGAAAGTAGAGAGAAGGAAGAGAGTTTTGTTTTTGAGAGAATGATTAGGCTAATGAGGGTTGGGTATTTATAGTGGGGTCTTAAGTCACTTAATTAGTCTCTCTTAAACCCCTAATTACCCCTAAGACACTTAATTAATTAACTAACTAAAAAAATAACTTTTCCATAACTGCCACAGACCTTCCACGACGGATCCCCGACGACGGTCCGTCGTGGGCGTGACGGACTGACATCCCTCCGTCCTGCACATCCGTCACGTTGGTCAGAGACTTGTGCAGGCGGAGGCTTTCTCCCCAAGCGCACGACGGTTCCACGACGACGGACCGTCGTGGCCGTGACGGACTGGCTTCCCTCCGTCCTGCACATCCGTCACGCTGGTCAGAGACTTGTGCAGGCGGAGGAAAAGTCCAAGCGCTAAGGCTGGCACGACGGAGGCCTCGACGCCCCGTCGCGCCTGTGACGCCCCGTCATGGGGTCCGTCATGCCCTGCTGCTTCAAGGGTCCTCCTCGAGGGTCCTTGTTTGGTCCTTGGGGAGTCGTCCCCCGACTTTTCCAACATGATACCATCCCACACAATATTTTACACCTATAGTTACCACCGTTTACCAAATTCCGACTCTTTAACTAGGTTAAATCAAAAGGACACTCTAGCCCTCTTATGAACCAATTTGCCGGACGTTTAAGAGTTTCAGTTCCAATACCACTTCAAAGACTTTAAATATGCCTAATTGGCTAGGAACACTGGTTTAGATCCTAAGGAGTTCATTTAAGTCTTATCTCATGACCTCGATATTTCAAAATGTTACATTATCCCCCCCTTAGGAACATTCGTCCCCGAATGACACCAAACACTCTTAAAAGAGGGAGTAAACTCAAGACTAGCAGCTCAACCAATTCACAATATTCCGTAGCATGAACTACGTTATTTCATAAAAATACTTCAAAACATCAATTTACCATACATGATCTCAACATTTCCTCATGAGGTTTTTCTCCTTTTCATACAGGCATGAGCTCAATCATTTATCACTCAATTCAAATAGTACAAAGCTCATTTTATCAATATGCTCAATACAATATCAGCAAGGATTGACCATACTTAAATCACAAAACTTGACTCAAATATGCAAGAAACAAGACAATTTCCAATTTGTCTAAGGTCACCTTAAAGTGACTCTATTTTTTAGAAGTCTCCAAAACTAGGAGTTTTGCTAAGTTTCACAAAAACAACAGAGATTCACAATATCTAACGCATTTATATCATTAGAGAGAGATACTAACCTTAAACATCAAAAAGATGAGGATAACGGGTTTTCATGTCGGCCTCCGCCTCCCATGTTGCACCCTCTACTAGGTGGTTCCTCCATAACACCATTACGGAAGCTACCTCCTTGTTCCTCAACTTTTTCACTTGCCTATCAAGGATTTGCACCGGAACCTCCTCATAAGAGAGGTTATCCTTGACTCCGAGGCCTTCAAGAGGAAGAATTGACTCGGGATTTCTGACACACTTCTTTAACATGGAGACATGGAAAACCGGATGAACCAAAGCTAGCTCATCAGGTAATCTTAAACGATAGGCAACTTTACCAACCCTTTCTAAAATCTCATAAGGGCCTACATATCGAGGGCTCAACTTCCCTTTCTTGCCAAATCTTACCACACCCTTCATAGGTGAGATTTTTAAATACACTCTATCACCCTCTTCAAACTCCAAGTCCCTTCTTCTATTATCGGCATAAGACTTTTGTCGACTATAGGCTGTTTGCAACCTATTTCTTATGATATGTACATTCTCCAATGTCTTGTAAATCAAGTTGGGACCGAATATCGATGACTCACCTACTTCAAACCATCCTATAGGAGACCTACACCTCCTTCCATACAAGGCTTCATAGGAGGCCATGGAGATGGACGAATGGAAACTATTATTATATGCAAACTCCATCAACGGCAAATGCTTATCCCAACTCCCTTTAAAATCAATGATGCAAGCTCTAAGCATATCCTCAAGAGTCTGAATCGTGCGTTCCGCTTGACCATCCGTTTGAGGATGGAAGGCGGTACTTAATTTCACTTTAGTACCCAAACCTTTTTGAAACGACTTCCAAAATCTAGATGTGAATTGTGCACCTCTATCCGAAATGATGGATAACGGAATACCATGATGACACACAATCTCATCTATGAAAATCTTCGCATAATCTTCCGCCGAATATGTAGATTTGACGGGGATAAAGTGAGCGGACTTAGTCAATCTATCAACAATCACCCATATAGAATCAAATGACTTTTGAGTCCGAGGCAACCCTACTACGAAATCCATATTAATGTCTTCCCACTTCCAAGTAGTAATTTGGATCTCCTGTAGTAAGCCACCCGGCTTTTGATGTTCCACCTTCACTTGTTGACAATTCGGACATTTAGCAACAAATTTCGCTATATCCTTCTTCAAACCTTCCCACCAATATATTTCTCGAAGGTCATGATACATCTTTGTAGAACCGGGATGGATGGAATAGTGGGATCCATGGGCTTCATCAAGGATCCGATCCCTCAATCCATCCACATCAGGAACACACAACCTCCCTTGATACCTCAAAACACTGTCTTCTCCTAAGGAGAATGATTCGTTCGTCTTGCCAAGAACCGACTCCTTTAACTCCATCAATAGTTGATCAAGGTGTTGTTTGGACTTTACCTCAACCACCAATGATGACTCGGAGCTATGATGAATCGTGGCACCTCCATTTAGCGAACACACCAATCGCACTCCCAATCTAGTCAAACGGTGAACATCTTTTACTAGATCTTTCTTGTCTTCTTCGATATGAGACACACTACCCATAGTCATACGACTTAAAGCATCCGCCACCACATTTGCCTTGCCGGGATGATATAGGACACTCATATCATAATCTTTCAACAACTCTAACCACCTTCTTTGTCGAAGATTCAAATCTTTTTGGGTAAACACATATTGAAGGCTCTTATGATCAGTGAAAACATCCACATGAACACCATACAAGTAGTGTCTCCATATTTTTAAAGCAAACACCACGGCCGCTAACTCAAGGTCATGAGTAGGATAATTTCTCTCATGCACCTTAAGTTGCCGCGAAGCATAGGCAATCACCTTCCCATTTTGCATAAGCACACACCCCAAACCTATGCGGGATGCATCACAATACACAATGAACCCTTTAGATCCTTCCGGTAAAGTTAACACCGGAGCGGAAGTAAGCCTATCCTTCAATAATTGAAAACTCTTCTCACATGCCTCTGACCATTCAAACTTTTTGCCTTTTTGAGTCAATGAAGTCAAAGGAGATGCAATGGAAGAAAAGCCTTCTACGAACCTTCGATAATAACCCGCTAGACCCAAGAAACTCCTAATATCAGTTGGGGTCAAGGGTCTAGGCCAGTTTCTTACCGCATCTGTCTTCCTTGGATCTACCTCAACTCCCTCACTAGAGATAATGTGCCCAAGAAATGCCACCGACCTCAGCCAAAACTCACACTTGCTATACTTGGCGAACAATTTTTGTTCTCTAAGGGTTTGCAATACTACCCTTAGATGATCACTGTGGTCAACCTCATTTTTTGAATACACCAAGATATCATCGATAAATACAATAACGAATGAATCAAGGAAATTTCAAAACACTCTGTTCATCAGATCCATAAACGCCGCCGGAGCATTTGTGAGACCAAAAGACATAACGACGAACTCATAATGCCCATATCGAGTCCGAAAAGCTGTCTTTGGAATATCTTCATTTCTCACCCTAAGCTGGTGGTACCCTGACCTCAAATCAATCTTTGAGAAGTAACTCGCTCCTTGGAGTTGATCAAATAAATCATCAATCCGAGGAAGAGGATACTTGTTCTTGATAGTAACCTTGTTGAGTTGTCGGTAGTCAATACACATTCTCAAGGACCCATCCTTCTTTTTCACGAACAAGACCGGAGCACCCCATGGAGAAATGCTAGGCCTTATAAAGCCCTTGTCTAGCAAATCTTTAAGTTGTGCCTTCAATTCCTTTAACTCGGCCGGAGCCATTCTATAAGGAGGAATAGAAATAGGATTTGTTTCCGGTAGCAAATCGATACCGAAATCGATTTCCCGTTCGGGAGGAATGCCAGGAAGGTCATCAGGAAAGACCTCCGTAAATTCACTCACCACGGGGACTGACTCTATAGGAGGAACTTCGGAATCCACTTCTTGGACTCTCACAATATGGTAGAGACACCCCTTCGAGATCATTTTACACGCCTTTAGGCATGTTATGAAACGACCTCTAGGAAGAGAATTTCCACCCTTCCACTCAATAACGGGTTCATTTGGGAAACAAAACCTCACAACTTTGGTCCTACAATTGATGGAAGCGAAACTAGCATGCAACCAGTCCATACCTAATATGACATCAAAATCAATCATATCTAGCTCAACTAGATCAATATGAGAAACTCTATGAGGTATTGAAATAGGATAATTTCGATAGACTCTTTTTGCTACCACTGATTCACCAACCGGAGTAGACACCAAAATAGGTTCATGCAAAACATCGGGTAATGTACTAAACTTCTTAGCTACCAATGGAGTAACGAAAGACAAAGTAGCACCCGGATCAAGTAATGCATACACATCAATGGCAAAGATTTGTAACATACCAGTCACCACATCGGGAGAGGCCTCTTGGTCATCTCTCGAACGAAGAGCATAAAAACGGTTCTTTTTGGGAACATCATTTGAACCACTTGACTGACCACCCCTCTCTTGTCCCTTAGCATTTGGACAATCCCGCACCTTGTGACCAATCTTTCCACAACCAAAGCACTTGTCCGAACCTAGGAGGCAAACTCCTAAATGCTTCTTCCCACATTCCTTGCAAGTTGGATTCTTATTGGGCGAATTTCCACTTTTTCCTTTTTGAGCTCTTGGCCTAGGAACCTTCCCATCCCTAACCTTGGGAAATTTGGATGGAACGTGGTTTGAGAACCGCTTCTTGAATCTAGGCCTGTCTTGAATTCCCAACCTATCTTTAGCAGTTTCACTCTCAGAAGACCTTGTCCTCCTTGAGTCCTTATCCTTATCCTTCATTTTTGCTCTAGCCTCCTCAACCCTTCTTGCATGCACCATGAGACGACCAATGTTCATGTTATCATGTAGCATAGCCGATTGACACTCCTCTTGTAAATCGCCCGATATACCTGTCATATATCGACTCATTTCGTCTCTAGGATCGGAGACCAAAGACGGAGCATATTTGGCCAATTGAGTAAATTTCAGAGAATACTCATGAACACTCATCGTTCCTTGGCGGAGATTGATGAATTCCACCATCTTCGTTTCCCTCATCTCTCTAGGGAAGAACCGATCAATGAAGGCCCCTTTGAATAACTCCCACGTCACTAACCCACTTCCAAGTGGCCTGTTGTCCTTCCATTGCGCATACCATATCTGAGCGACATCCTTGAGTTGGTATGAGGCCAACTCGGCATTCTCGCTAGATGACAGCCCCATAGCACACAAAATCTTGTGAACCTCATCAATAAATTCCTGAGGGTCTTCATCAACCTTCGACCCATAAAAGACAGGAGGATTCATTCGAGTGAAATCCCTAAGTCTGGAGGCCATAGTCTGTTCATGGACTCTAGGTGCCAAATCCCTATTGGCTTGGGCAGTCATAGCTTGGGCTTGCACTGTTGCGGCTTGAGCTTGAGTAGTCATGGCTTGAGCCATTTGAGCAATAATAGCTCTCATCTGAGCTTTTGTCATCGGTGGAGGATCAGCAGGAACCTGATCATCAATAGCAACCTCTTCAAGAGGAGGAGCAGGTTCGTCACGAGGAATTCCCGCAGCAGCCATCTCTTCCTCAAGTCTTCGAGCCGCATTTCTTCTAGTATTCATCTCCTATAACCAAAACACAAGGTTCAGGCGAAAGCATATACGACGTACATTCTAGGGGCACGATATGGATTTCCAACAATGAGAATGATTCCTAATCATCAAATAAGTTCCTATTCATAAGTGTGGCGCGCTTCACAATTATGAATACAAACTTAAATAACGTGGTTGAGAGAGAGACGTTAACATCAAGGATATTCAACCTCATGCTCTGATACCAAGTTTGTCACATCCGGGTTTACCCCCTAGACGTAACCGGCGTCGTCGTCCTCTCGGAGGACTAAGACAAGCCTCTTAGCTTCGTCATAGCATTCATCGACTAAAAATCAGAAAGAATTTAAAACTTTTTATCTAAAACTACTCGGAGGTTTACATAGACCTCTACATACACATAATTATATATATCAAGTATACATAGACTTGTTCATATACGAAGATTACTTAGTCTTCTACTTTTATTTCATACACTTATATATTTAGAAAATAATAGTCATAAAACCGTCTCATCTCATAAACCATCTATCGATTACAATAAGTCTTGGGCATAGCCCTACATCAAATGAAAGAAGCCGCATATAGGCTGTCTACTACATCGTCTCAAGAGAATAACGGAGTCAACATAGAATCATAGTATCTACACATCATAAAAGAGAGATATCGGCCACGTCCTCGAGAGAGTGAGGACCTACCACTTGGATGGCAAAATACCCAAGTCTTCCTTCCTAGCAATTTGGATCAAGCTCAACGACCCGAACCTAAAATGTTTGGGAAAAGGGAAAGAAAAGGGATTAGTACTCCACATGTACTAAGTATGGAATCTCATATACAATTACCAATCAAATATATTTAGAAAGGGACATTTATGAAAACATAATAGACTACATATGCAATTAAACCATAGCAAAGCAAAGCATACTAATGATAACCTTCAATAAGTCACAAGTGCAATGATCAAGTAAAATTACCATATCTCCTACTCAATCAAGTAACCTACCAAGACTACAATTAGCAATTTACTTACCAACATACTCGTCATGTCATGATACATCCTTCTTCAAGCAAAGACAACAACATTATATTCATAAGCATGTTACTCAACATACCAACCATTTACATCATACTATCGCCTTACATGCATAATATTGACCTCTCAAAGTTCCTATCAAGGCAAACTAGTGCAAGGCGTAGGTAGAGTCCCATACCCCTACCTAAGCTATAGCCAACCTCTCAAGTTACTTTGATTAGCCTATACCTTATTCATTCATTCATTTTTAGTTTAGGGAACATTTACCTTAACCGACATAGACCACATAATCGAATGTGGAATCCGGTGTCATGAAACCTTACACCGATGGAAGGTGGTCTACCGGCCAAGGTAGAACCTAACGTGAACATAGCTATCTAGGTGGATCCACTAGCTAGTATCCTATGGTGACAACATAGTTAATGGAGCTTGAGGGAAAGAACCACGGACATATCAACTCTACACCCTACTCGGGTCATGAGGCTATCCACCCCGTGAGGACCGTAATGAACCCTGTCTTTCTTCTTACAAGAAAGTGTCACCCCTCACATACAAGCTCACTCGGTGCTAAGCTAAGTTCCCTTTTTGTAGAGAAGCCTTTAATCTTTATTAATCTTCTCAATTTAATTAGATAGAAGGGTCAATCCCTTGTATATCATTATTATAGCTCAAATAAGAATTGTATGAGAATTAGTCCTTTCATAACAATCCATATAGGTGAAGTCAACCCTCGTACATCTCATCATAATAGGGAACATCGTACAACTTCCCCATGTTACATTACACCTAGCAACCTGACAACCAACCTAAGCATATAAGTTCATGTACCATATCAACTTATCACATCAATCAAAGCATACTTCAACATAACATTATCACTTGATGACAATTAACCATAATTTGAAGTAAAGGCTAGGATCATCAAGACTTAACAATACTCCTCCCTAGTCCATCAATAAACGGCCTTACCATCAACCCATAGATCAACCAATCTTAGATCATCACATCGATTTAATTCAATAATAAATCACAAGAACTAATCAAGGAGAAGCACTATACTATGAAGCAATACTACATCAAAGCTTAGTAACATGATCTCAAGTGTATCTTCTTAACTTAGATTCAATATTCAAGAACATAGGTGTGAAGAACTTCAATTCATCATAATAGATCCATAATCAATGCAATAACAATCATTAAAGACCATTTAACTAATTATGAGATCAATTCTATCAAACTCAACCTAATCCATATCAATTCAACATTTAGGGTTAAGGGTTAGGGGTCATCACCCACAATCTAGATCAAACTACATCAATTCTCCATAGTCAAGTTACAATTCATGATAATCTATTCATTCTAACCCAAAGAATACATAATTAACTCAATTCACATGATCAAATTCGGATTTGGATGAAACCCATAAGAAACTCAACTTTTTTGGAAAAAGCTTTGAAGGAACCCTTTGAGGAAAGAATCTCAAAGGTGAATTAGATCCCATACCTGAAGGTTTGATGACGTTTTGATGGTGAATTTCGTGCTAAATCAACCCCCAATGATCTCCCCAAGTTGATCTCCAATGGAGTCTTCCAATAGAGAGAGAAAGTAGAGAGAAGGAAGAGAGTTTTGTTTTTTTGAGAGAATGATTAGGCTAATGAGGGTTGGGTATTTATAGTGGGGTCTTAAGTCACTTAATTAGTCTCTCTTAAACCCCTAATTACCCCTAAGACACTTAATTAATTAACTAACTAAAAAAATAACTTTTCCATAACTGCCACAGACCTTCCACGATGGATCCCCGACGACGGTCCGTCGTGGGCGTGACGGACTGACATCCCTCCGTCCTGCACATCCGTCACGTTGGTCAGAGACTTGTGCAGGCGGAGGCTTTCTCCCCAAGCGCACGACGGTTCCACGACGACGGACCGTCGTGGCCGTGACGGACTGGCTTCCCTCCGTCCTGCACATCCGTCACGCTGGTCAGAGACTTGTGCAGACGGAGGAAAAGTCCAAGCGCTAAGGCTGGCATGACGGAGGCCTCGATGCCCCGTCGCGCCTGTGACGCCCCGTCATGGGGTCCGTCATGCCCTGGTGCTTCAAGGGTCCTCCTCGAGGGTCCTTCTTTGGTCCTTGGGGAGTCGTCCCCCGACTTTTCCAACATGATACCATCCCACACAATATTTTACACCTATAGTTACCACCGTTTACTAAATTCCGACTCTTTAACTAGGTTAAATCAAAAGGACACTCTAGCCCTCTTATGAACCAATTTGCCGGACGTTTAAGAGTTTCAGTTCCAATACCACTTCAAAGACTCTAAATATGCCTAATTGGCTAGGAACACTGGTTTAGATCCTAAGGAGTTCATTTAAGTCTTATCTCATGACCTCGATATTTCAAAATGTTACAGGAACAATCCGTACTAAATTTCACCCTCAAACCATCCCCCGAAAAATCACTACAAAACACTACGACACACTAGTGCAACTTCAACTAGTTTCCCAACGTCTTGGACGTTTGACCTCCAAACACTTCCAAGCATCATATGCTGCATATAAACACCATTATTAACCATTTTAAGACTTTAAAACATCATGAAACACACGTTAGGATCTAGTTCAACCTACCTCATTTTTAGGGTGTAACATAAGGTGTGCATTTACGTTAGAAACGTCCGGGAAAGACTCCCCAAGGGTCTTGCCAGAGGAACTTAAGGAGGACCTAAAGGTTGTCAAGTCACTGCCTTGGCTGTGTCAATCGATGAGCCCCAATCGATGCCTCGTGCTTGATACGATCCCCCATCGATGGGCGGACGTAGCTCAACACTTAGACATGTGAGCAGGAGCCCCCAATGTACACCCTCAGTCACAATTAATGGAAAAACAGGATGGGCCGTCATTGCATTGACGCCCCGTCGACTGGCGTACGTAGTTGCTGCCTGCAATTGCAGCATGCACGCTGCCAAGCAAGGTGTGAATTGGGAAATTCACCCCACATCCATAAATTAATATAGACGGTTATTTTAAGTGTTTTGGATATTTTAAGTTGACTTATAACATGAAAACCCCATATCCAATTCATTATTCAAATTAGACTTTTCCGTCTCAAACCAAACTCTCTTTAGAAACCTCCATTGGAGATTGAAGCTCAAGAACAACCATAGTGATGGATTCTCAAGCTTTCTTCACCAAGTTTTCATGGTTTTATTCAATATTGAGGTTTTGTGATCCTTCATCTCTAGATAAATTTTCATCAAGATATTACCTTTCAATGTTTTCAAAGAGAATTCATGATCATTCTTCCTATCTTCCAATCTAGCCATGGGTTTTTTCTCAAAACATTTTCAAAAGCATTCTCATGATGAACCAATGTGTTTTTGTTATAATATGTGGGTAAAATCTTTCTAAAAACGGCATTCCTAATAACATATCTTTTGTTGTAAATTCAAAATTATACATTTTTTCTATTGTTAGTATTTTATCCCATATTTGTATTTTTATATTTTTTGCTTTATATGTAATCATACTTCCTTCATTGTTAAATCTTGTCACTACCATAGGTGTTTTTAATTTTTCCCATTTATCTTCTGGTAAACAATTATATTTACATATATTTGCTTCTGCTCCTGTATCTATCATGGGGGTATAATATCTGTTGTGGTATCCTTCTACAATAATTTTTGCAAGTATATATATATTCATTATTCATTTTGTTCTTTTAATAATTATTTTCTTATTTTGGTAAGCTATTATTAATTGTTCATTCTCTATATTATATGGTTTAACTTTTTCTAACCATTTTATTCCTAGGGTAATATTCTGACTTCCTTGGTAGATTTTAAATGGTATTACTATTGGTATTCCTCCTATAATTATTTCTTTTTCTGTTACTTCATCGTTTGTGTTTACTATCTCACTAGGTAATCCAAGGCATAAGTGTCCTGTTTTTATAATTTCTGTTTCTAATACTAATTCTCTTGTTATATAATTCTCTTCTTGTCCTGTGTTTATTAAAATTTTATATTTTCTCTGGTCTATTATTCCTGTTACAAATAGTGGTATAATGTTGTCTCTTCTATATTTAATAAATTTTGTGAGTTTTCGTAGTTCCTTTTAGATGTGCTCATTCTTGATGAGTTAGTTCTAGTTAATGTATTGGGTACACTTGAAGTACTCAATCTTTCTTTTACAATTTCTAAATCTTCTTCTATGTCAATTTTTTTGTAGCTATAATCATTGTTGTCTATTATAGTAATTATTTTTTCAAAAGGATTTTCTATTTTTATTTTATCAATTTTATTTCTTGTCGTTACTTTATGTTTTGTTGTTAGTATGTATAGGTTTTTACATCTTGCTGTAAATATTTTACTGCCTGGTGCTAGTTCTATTCGAGACATTTTCCAATATAGAACTAATGATTTATCTATATTTTTATATGTTAATGCCACTGAGTAATTGGCACTTATTATAAATTTAAATTTTTGGTATATTAAGTTCCCTTTTACTGCACTAATTACACTTTTTTCTATAGGGTATATAATCCTATCATCTGCTAAATATATTTCAATAGGTGTATCTATTCCATCTCTAAAACAGGCTTTTATCAATATTTCTGTTCCTCCTAAGTGTACATACTTTATGGGTGTTTTAGCTTTTATATCTTGTATTTCTTTATTTATTATCCTCTTATTTAATATAGGTATTTGTGCTTTTCCTTTTGTATATTTACAATCTATAATGTGTTCTTTTTGGCTAACTACATAGTATTCATCTTTTTGTCTTTTAAACCAGTTTCTTATAATAGGTATTTCAAGTACTTTTTCAACACTTAAATCTAATTCTTTTCCTTTTATTTGTTCAAAGATTGTATTATCAAATATAATTTTTTGTTCTGCTAATTCTTCATTTTGATATTCTTCTTTGGATATTATTTTTATATCATCTTCAGACATTAGTCTTCGTTCATTACTTCATTATCTGGATCAATATCTATTTCTTCATTTTCTAATTCAGTTTCTATATCCGATACTTCATATATACTATCATTTTCACTTAATTCATAGTCTATGTAATCTATCTGCATGTATTCTTCATTATCTATAATTACTTCTGCAATTTGTTTTCCTTTAGGATTTTTAGGTAACTTACAATTTCTAGCTAAATGTCCTATCTTTCCGCAGTTATAACAAGTATAGTCCGATAGTTTTCTCTTTGGTCTATACGGTCTTTTTATTTTATAATTTTTTACATAATATCTTTGTCTTGGTTTTTTATATTTATATCTAGTTTTGGTTTTTCTATAATTTTTGTGTTTTTTAGGTCTTTTATAATATTTATCTGTACAACCAAACTGTGGTGCTGTTTTATCTTTACAACATGCTAGATTTTTAATTAGTACTTTTTCCATTTTTATTTTTTCTTTTTGGTTTTCACATAATTGTACAAACCATTGTTGTAGATATATTATTCTAGCTCCTAAATATCTGTTAATCCTTCATTATTCCAATCTTTAATTATTTTTGTACTAAATGGTTCTGGTAGTTTGGTAAAATATTGTTGTCTTATTTCTTTTGCTTCATTTATATCATATCTTGCTTTGTAATAATATTCTTTAAATGCACATGTGTATTCTTCTATATGACACATTTTACATATAGTTAATTTTGTCATAAGTTGTCTATTTATTATTTTTTCTCTATTTTGTTCTTTTGTTTCTGTAGTCATGCCACCAAATTCATTTCTTATTGCTAATTCATATTTATCTAGTATGTCTATATTTGTTGTTGATGGAGATCCATCTATTTTCTTATCACTCCTAAGTTTTTCTAAACTTTCTGGGGGTAAATTTTCTATCCATAATTTTGTTGTTCCAACAAATGTTCTTTCTATATATCCTGACGTTTCTTTTGTTGTTATTTTGTTATCAATTAATTGTTTAGATATATTTCCTACCCATAATAAGATTACTTTATTTATATCTATAACACAATCTAGATCTAAAAAGTTATATTGTTCAGTTATTGGTCTAGGTATCCATTTTTTATTTAGTCTACTATTCCATATTACATTTGTTCTATCTGATCTTTCATAATTATCTGTATAATAAGTTGGTGCTGTCCGTCTAGGATTACTTCTAGGACTATTATCCGGTGTTTTAACTTTTGATGTGCTAGGTTGATTTATATCTTTTGTATTTATTTCTAATTTTTTCGGCTTATTTACTTGTTCTAGAATTTCTGTGTATGTTTCACTTATATCACTTATTTCTGATTTTTGATCATTCATTGTATCTGATTCATTCATTTCGTCTATTTCATCTATTTCAAGATTTTCATTTAATTTTTGTTTCATTTTATTTGTTTCATTGGTCAATTCAAGTTCTTTCTCTTTTTCTATCTGTTTCTCTTTTTGTTTGTTTTCATATAATAATTTTAGTTTAGCTAATTCTTTTTCTAATTCACTTATTTTTGTATTTTTTAATTCTTCTAGATGTTGTACTTCCTGCTTTGCTTGTATTTTTATTTTTTCAATCTCTTTTGATTTATCTATTTCTTCGTTTTCCTTTGCTATTCTTATCATAGCTATTAAACTATCTTCTAATTTTGCTATTTAAGTGTTGGGTTATATAATTTTCATTTGGATTTTGGGTATTCTTAGCTCTGGGGTTTAGATTCAAAAAGGTTTGGATTTTGTGTATATTTTCTATATACGTCCTGGTGATGTAGTTATATATTTGTTTATGTGAATCCAAACTGGTTTTGTAGGTATTTACTTGTGGAGGTACAAATATGTCTTTTTGGGTATTTCCTGAAAGGTATGGTTTTGAAAATAGCTTGTTCATATTGGTATTTGTGTATTTTGTCTTACCATCTTCCTTTTTTGTAGTTGATCCTCCTGTAGATGTGCTACCTCTAGTTGCATATATCATTTTGTTATGGGTTTTAAGGTGTTTCCCAACGTCACCTTCTAGCTCCGCATGTTTTGAGTCATGCTGCTGACTTAGCTCCGCATGTTTTAAGTCATGCTGCTGACTGTTAACTTTTAGTATTTGTACTTCTCTTTCTATTTTTTCCATTTTCTGACAAAGTATTGTCATTGTAGCTAGTATTTTCTCCATTGTATCTTTCTCTGGAGAGATAATCTGCAATGAGATTTTTGTTAGTCTTGATTACTTCAATTGTAAATGTAAAATTTAATATATTCAATACTAATCTCCTTATTTCTTTTGTTGTAACTGAATCTTGTACCTTTTTGGTTATCCACTACTTTACCTGTGTATTGTCTGTTCTCACAATAAATTTATTGTAAACAATATATGGTTCAAATGCTAATAAACATTTATATAGTGCAAATAATTCTTTTCTATTTATTTCCCATTTTATTTGTGCTTCTGTATATGATCCTGAGTGGTATCTGCAATGGTGTTCTATTTTTTCTTTGTCATATCTATATTTTAGGACTCCTCTGTAACTGTGATTACTCGAATCTGTTTCAACAATATAAGTAAATGATTTATTTTCATTGGGAAAATATAGTTTTGGTAGTTTCTTGCATAAGTTTTTAATATGCCTTATATGTTCTTTATCTTTATTGTCAAAATGATATTCGACATCTTTCTTAAGTTTTTTGTGTAATGGTTTTAAATATTCTGATAATTTTGGTATATATTCTCTTACTTGGTTTACTAAGCCTAAAAAGGATTGTAATTTCTTTTTTGTATCTATATTTTCATTAATAGTGATTATTTTTTGTACTATGTGGGTTTGCATTTTTATCCCAGTTTTATCTATTTGTATTCCTAAAAATTCTATCTGAGGTTTCATAATTTCTGCTTTCTTTTTACTTAGGCTTATACCAGAATGTTTAATTATGTGTATAAATTTTTCTAATAACCTGATATGTTCATCTTGTGTTTTTGAATATAATAATATATCATCTATATAGAAAATGCAATTTTCTAATTGATTAAAATAGTTATCCATAAAATATTGATATCTACCTGGTGCATTTTTATATCCAAATGGTAGAACATTTCATTCATAAAATCCTTGTGGTACAGTAAATGTTGTTAGTTGTTTAGATTCTTCTTCTAGTTTCAAGTGATAAAATCCTGATTTACAATAGAATTTACTGAAATAATTATATCCTTGTATCTGTCTTATTTTTAGTATCTTAGTTGGTATTGGGCAATTATATGTTTTAGTTTTAGCATTCAAATTGGGATAATCTATGATCATTCTACTTTTACCTCGTTTTTGTACACTATGTTTGTTAACTATAAATGCTGGACTTGTATGTTTACTATTGCTTTCTTGTATATAATTATTCTTCAATAGTTCATTTATATGCATTTTAAATTCTTTTAAATCATCAAAATTATATTTTAATGGTTTTTGTGTTATTATACTATTTTCATCTATTAATTCAATCTTTACTTTTATCTTATGTTTTTCCCATCCTTGTAATGGGTTTTCACTATATAATAATTCTAGTTGTTCGTTAATTATTTTAACCTTATCTATTGTAAATATGATGATTCCTAATTGTGTTATTTGGTTTTTACTTATATTTTCCATTTCCTGGTTTATTTTTTCACTTCCTTTTATCCATTCTGTAGGTTTTCTTTGTTTATTATTTACTCTTTTTGCTCTTATTTTATTTCCGCATGGTGTAGTAAACCACCAATGTGTTTTTGTTATAATATGTGGGTAAAATCTTTCTAAAAATGGCATTCCTAATAACATATCTTTTGTTGTAAATTCAAAATTATACATTTCTTCTATTGTTAGTATTTTATCCCATATTTGTATTTTTATATTTTTTGCTTTATATGTAATCATACTTCCTTCATTGTTAAATCCTGTCACTACCATAGGTGTTTTTAATTTTTCCCATTTATCTTCTGGTAAACAATTATATTTACATATATTTGCTTCTGCTCCTGTATCTATCATGGGGGTATAATATCTGTTGTGGTATCCTTCTACAATAATTTTTGCAAGTATATATATTTTCATTATTCATTTTGTTCTTTTAATAATTATTTTCTTATTTTGGTAAGTTATTATTAATTGTTCATTCTCTATATTATATAGTTTAACTTTTTCTAACCATTTTATTCCTAGGGTAATATTCTGACTTCCTTGGTAGATTTTAAATGGTATTACTATTGGTATTCCTCCTATAATTATTTCTTTTTCTGTTACTTCTTCGTTTGTGTTTACTATCTCACTAGGTAATCCAGGGCATAAGTGTCCTGTTTTTATAATTTCTGTTTCTAATACTAATTCTCTTGTTATATAATTCTCTTCTTGTCCTGTGTTTATTAAAATTTTATATTTTCTGTGGTCTATTATTCCTGTTACAAATAGTGGTATAATGTTGTCTCTTCTATATTTAATAAATTTTGTGAGTTTTCATAGTTCCTTTTAGATGTGCTCATTCTTGATGAGTTAGTTCTAGTTAATGTATTGGGTACACTTGAAGTACTCAATCTTTCTTTTACAATTTCTAAATCTTCTTCTATGTCAATTTTTTTGTAGCTATAATCATTGTTGTCTATTATAGTAATTATTTTTTCAAAAGGATTTTCTATTTTTATTTTATCAATTTTATTTCTTGCCGTTACTTTATGTTTTGTTGTTAGTATGTATAGGTTTTTACATCTTGCTGTAAATATTTTACTGCCTCGTGCTAGTTCTATTCCAGACATTTTCCAATATAGAACTAATGATTTATCTATGTTTCTATATGTTAATGCCACTGAGTAATTGGCACTTATTATAAATTTAAATTTTTGGTATATTAAGTTCCCTTTTACTGCACTAATTACACTTTTTTCTATAGGGTATATAATCCTATCATCTGCTAAATATATTTCAATAGGTGCATCTATTCCTTCTCTAAAACAGGTTTTTATCAATATTTCTGTTCCTCCTAAGTGTACATACTTTATGGGTGTTTTAGCTTTTATATCTTGTATTTCTTTATTTATTATCCTCTTATTTAATATAGGTATTTGTGCTTTTCCTTTTGTATATTTACAATCTATAATGTGTTCTTTTTGGCTAACTACATACTATTCATCTTTTTGTCTTTTAAACCAGTTTCTTATAATAGGTATTTCAAGTACTTTTTCAACACTTAAATCTAATTCTTTTCCTTTTATTTGTTCAAAGATTGTATTATCAAATATAATTTTTTGTTCTGCTAATTCTTCATTTTGATATTCTTCTTTGGATATTATTTGTATATCATCTTCAGACATTAGTCTTCGTTCATTACTTCATTATCTGGATCAATATCTATTTCTTCATTTTCTAATTCAGTTTCTATATCCGATACTTCATATATACTATCATTTTCACTTAATTCATAGTCTATGTAATCTATCTGCATGTATTCTTCATTATCTATAATTACTTCTGCAATTTGTTTTCCTTTAGGATTTTTAGGTAACTTACAATTTCTAGCTAAATGTCCTATCTTTCCGCAGTTATAACAAGTACAGTCCGATAGTTTTCTCTTCGGTCTATACGGTCTTTTTATTTTATAATTTTTTACATAATATCTTTGTCTTGGTTTTTTGTATTTATATCTTGTTTTGGTTTTTCTATAATTTTTGTGTTTTTTAGGTCTTTTATAATATTTATCTGTACAACCAAACTGTGGTGCTGTTTTATCTTTACAACATGCTAGATTTTTAATTAGTACTTTTTCCATTTTTATTTTTTCTTTTTGGTTTTCACATAATTGTACAAACCATTGTTGTAGATATATTATTCTAGCTCCTAAATATCTGTTAATCCTTCATTATTCCAATCTTTAATTATTTTTGTACTAAATGGTTCTGGTAGTTTGGTAAAATATTGTTGTCTTATTTCTTTTGCTTCATTTTTATCATATCTTGCTTTGTAATAATATTCTTTAAATGCACATGTGTATTCTTCTATATAACACATTTTACATATAGTTAATTTTGTCATAAGTTGTCTATTTATTATTTTTTCTCTATTTTGTTCTTTTGTTTCTGTAGTCATGCCACCAAATTCATTTCTTATTGCTAATTCATATTTATCTAGTATGTCTATATTTGTTGTTGATGGAGATCCATCTATTTTCTTATCACTCCTAAGTGTTTCTAAACTTTCTGGGGATAAATTTTCTATCCATAATTTTGTTGATCCTACAAATGTTCTTTCTATATATCCTGGCATTTCTTTTGTTGTTATTTTGTTATCAATTAATTGTTTAGATATATTTCCTACCCATAGTAAGATTACTTTATTTATATCTATAACACAATCTAAATCTAAGAAGTTATATTGTTCAGTTATTAGTCTAGGTGTCCATTTTTTATTTAGTCTACTATTCCATATTGCATTTGTTCTATCTGATATTTCATAATTATCTGTATAATAAGTTGGTGCTGTCCGTCTAGGATTACTTCTAGGACTATTATCCGGTGTTTTAACTTTTGATGTGCTAGGTTGATTTATATCTGCTGTATTTATTTCTAATTTTTTTGGCTTATTTACTTGTTCTAGAATTTCTGTGTATGTTTCACTCATATCACTTGTTTCTGATTTTTGATCATTCATTGTATCTGATTCATTCATTTCGTCTATTTCGTCTATTTCAAGATTTTCATTTAATTTTTGTTTCATTTTATTTATTTCATTGGTCAATTCAAGTTCTTTCTCTTTTTCTATCTGTTTCTCTTTTTGTTTGTTTTCATATATAATTTTAGTTTAGCTAATTCTTTTTCTAATTCACTTATTTTTGTATTTTTTAATTCTTCTAGATGTTGTACTTCCTGCTTTGCTTGTATTTTTATTTTTTCAATCTCTTTTGATTTATCTATTTCTTCGTTTTCCTTTGTTATTCTTATCATAGCTATTAAACTATCTTCTAATTTTGCTGTTTAAGTGTTGGGTTATATAATTTTCATTTGGATTTTGGGTATTCTTAGCTCTGGGGTTTAGATTCAAAAAGGTTTGGATTTTGTGTATATTTTCTATATACGTCCTGGTGATGTAGTTATATATTTGTTTATGTGAATCCAAACTGGTTTTGTAGGTATTTACTTGTGGAGGTACAAATATGTCTTTTTGGGTATTTTCTGAAAGGTATGGTTTTGAAAATAGCTTGTTCATATTGGTATTTGTGTATTTTGTCTTACCATCTTCCTTTTTTGTAGTTGATCCTCCTGTAGATGTGCTACCTGTAGCTGCATATATCATTTTGTTATGGGTTTTAAGGTGTTTCCCAACGTCACCTTCTAGCTCCGCATGTTTTGAGTCATGCTGCTGACTTAGCTCCGCATGTTTTAAGTCATGCTGCTGACTGTTAACTTTTAGTATTTGTACTTCGCTTTCTATTTTTTCCATTTTCTGACAAAGTATTGTCATTATAGCTAGTATTTTCTCCATTGTATCTTTCTCTGGAGAGGTAATCTGCAATGAGATTTTTGTTAGTCTTGATTACTTCAATTGTAAATGTAAAATTTAATATATTCAATACTAATCTCCTTATTTCTTTTGTTGTAACTGAATCTTATACCTTTTTGGTTATCCACTACTTTACCTGTGTATTGTCTGTTCTCACAATAAATTTATTGTAAACAATATATGGTTCAAATGCTAATAAACATTTATATAGTGCAAATAATTCTTTTCTATTTATTTCTCATTTTATTTGTGCTTCTGTATATGATCCTGAGTGGTATCTGCAATGGTGTTCTATTTTTTCTTTGTCATATCTATATTTTAGGACTCCTCCGTAACTGTGATTACTCGAATCTGTTTCAACAATATAAGTAAATGATTTATTTTCATTGGGAAAATATAGTTTTGGTAGTTTCTTGCATAAGTTTTTAATATGCCTTATATGTTCTTTATCTTTATTGTCAAAATGATATTCGACATCTTTCTTAAGTTTTTTGTGTAATGGTTTTAAATATTCTGATAATTTTGATATATATTCTCTTACTTGGTTTACTAAGCCTAAAAAGGATTGTAATTTCTTTTTTGTATCTATATTTTCATTAATAGTGATTATTTTTTGTATTATGTGGGTTTGCATTTTTATCCCATTTTTATCTATTTGTATTCCTAAAAATTCTATTTGAGGTTTCATAATTTCTGCTTTCTTTTTACTTAGGCTTATACCAGAATGTTTAATTATGTGTATAAATATTTCTAATAACCTGATATTTTCATCTTGTGTTTTTGAATATAATAATATATCATCTATATAGACAATGCAATTTTCTAATTGATTAAAATAGTTATCCATAAAATATTGATATCTACCTGGTGCATTTTTATTTCCAAATGGTAGAACATTCCATTCATAAAATCCTTGTGGTACAGTAAATGTTGTTAGTTGTTTAGATTCTTCTTCTAGTTTCAAGTGATAAAATCCTGATTTACAATAGAATTTACTGAAATAATTATATACTTGTATCTGTCTTATTTTTAGTATCTTAGTTGGTATTGGGTAATTATATGTTTTAGTTTTAGCATTCAAATTGGGATAATCTATGACCATTCTACTTTTACCTCGTTTTTGTTCACTATGTTTATTAACTATAAATGCTGGACTTGTATGTTTACTATTGCTTTCTTGTATATAATTATTCTTCAATAGTTCATTTATATGCATTTTAAATTCTTTTAAATCATCAAAATTATATTTTAATGGTTTTTGTGTTATTATACTATTTTCATCTATTAATTCAATCTTTACTTTTATCTTATGCTTTTCCCATCCTTGTAATGGGTTTTCACTATATAATAATTCTAGTTGTTCGTTAATTATTTTAACCTTATCTATTGTAAATATGATGATTCCTAATTGTTTTATTTGGTTTTTACTTATATTTTCCATTTCCTGGTTTATTTTTTCACTTCCTTTTATCCATTCTGTGGGTTTTCTTTGTTTATTATTTACTCTTTTTGCTCTTATTTTATTTCCGCATGGTGTAGTAAACCACCAATGTGTTTTTGTTATAATATGTGGGTAAAATCTTTCTAAAAATGGCATTCCTAATAACATATCTTTTGTTGTAAATTCAAAATTATACATTTCTTCAATTGTTAGTATTTTATCCCATATTTGTATTTTTATATTTTTTGCTTTATATGTAATCATACTTCCTTCATTGTTAAATCCTGTCACTACCATAGGTGTTTTTAATTTTTCCCATTTATCTTCTGGTAAACAATTATATTTACATATATTTGCTTCTGCTCCTGTATCTATCATGGGGGTATAATATCTGTTGTGGTATCCTTCTACAATAATTTTTGCAAGTATATATATTTTCATTATTCATTTTGTTCTTTTAATAATTATTTTCTTATTTTGGTAAGTTATTATTAATTGTTCATTCTCTATATTATATGGTTTAACTTTTTCTAACCATTTTATTCCTAGGGTAATATTCTGACTTCCTTGGTAGATTTTAAATGGTATTACTATTGGTATTCCTCCTATAATTATTTCTTTTTCTGTTACTTCTTCGTTTGTGTTTACTATCTCACTAGGTAATCCAGGGCATAAGTGTCCTGTTTTTATAATTTCTGTTTCTAATACTAATTCTCTTGTTATATAATTCTCTTCTTGTCCTGTGTTTATTAAAATTTTATATTTTCTCTGGTCTATTATTCCTGTTACAAAATAGTGGTATAATGTTGTCTCTTCTATATTTAATAAATTTTGTGAGTTTTCATAGTTCCTTTTAGATGTGCTCATTCTTGATGAGTTAGTTCTAGTTAATGTATTGGGTACACTTGAAGTACTCAATCTTTCTTTTACAATTTCTAAATCTTCTTCTATGTCAATTTCTTTGTAGCTATAATCATTGTTGTCTATTATAGTAATTATTTTTTCAAAAGGATTTTTCTATTTTTATTTTATCAATTTTATTTCTTGCCGTTACTTTATGTTTTGTTGTTAGTATGTATAGGTTTTTACATCTTGCTGTAAATATTTTACTGCCTCGTGCTAGTTCTATTCCAGACATTTTCCAATATAGAACTAATGATTTATCTATGTTTCTATATGTTAATGCCACTGAGTAATTGGCACTTATTATAAATTTAAATTTTTGGTATATTAAGTTCCCTTTTACTGCACTAATTACACTTTTTTCTATAGGGTATATAATCCTATCATCTGCTAAATATATTTCAATAGGTGCATCTATTCCTTCTCTAAAATAGGTTTTTATCAATATTTCTGTTCCTCCTAAGTGTACATACTTTATGGGTGTTTTAGCTTTTATATCTTGTATTTCTTTATTTATTATCCTCTTATTTAATATAGGTATTTGTGCTTTTCCTTTTGTATATTTACAATCTATAATGTGTTCTTTTTGGCTAACTACATACTATTCATCTTTTTGTCTTTTAAACCAGTTTCTTATAATAGGTATTTCAAGTACTTTTTCAACACTTAAATCTAATTCTTTTCCTTTTATTTGTTCAAAGATTGTATTATCAAATATAATTTTTTGTTCTGCTAATTCTTCATTTTGATATTCTTCTTTGGATATTATTTGTATATCATCTTCAGACATTAGTCTTCGTTCATTACTTCATTATCTGGATCAATATCTATTTCTTCATTTTCTAATTCAGTTTCTATATCCGATACTTCATATATACTATCATTATTCACTTAATTCATAGTCTATGTAATCTATCTGCATGTATTCTTCATTATCTATAATTACTTCTGCAATTTGTTTTCCTTTAGGATTTTTAGGTAACTTACAATTTCTAGCTAAATGTCCTATCTTTCCGCAGTTATAACAAGTACAGTCCTATAGTTTTCTCTTTGGTCTATACGGTCTTTTTATTTTATAATTTTTTACATAATATCTTTGTCTTGGTTTTTTGTATTTATATCTAGTTTTGGTTTTTCTATAATTTTTGTGTTTTTTAGGTCTTTTATAATATTTATCTGTACAACCAAACTGTGGTGCTGTTTTATCTTTACAACATGCTAGATTTTTAATTAGTACTTTTTCCATTTTTATTTTTTCTTTTTGGTTTTCACATAATTGTACAAACCATTGTTGTAGATATATTATTCTAGCTCCTAAATATCTGTTAATCCTTCATTATTCCAATCTTTAATTATTTTTGTACTAAATGGTTCTGGTAGTTTGGTAAAATATTGTTGTCTTATTTCTTTTGCTTCATTTATATCATATCTTGCTTTGTAATAATATTCTTTAAATGCACATGTGTATTCTTCTATATAACACATTTTACATATAGTTAATTTTGTCATAAGTTGTCTATTTATTATTTTTTCTCTATTTTGTTCTTTTGTTTCTGTAGTCATGCCACCAAATTCATTTCTTATTGCTAATTCATATTTATCTAGTATGTCTATATTTGTTGTTGATGGAGATCCATCTATTTTCTTATCACTCCTAAGTGTTTCTAAACTTTCTGGGGATAAATTTTCTATCCATAATTTTGTTGATCCTACAAATGTTCTTTCTATATATCCTGGCATTTCTTTTGTTGTTATTTTGTTATCAATTAATTGTTTAGATATATTTCCTACCCATAGTAAGATTACTTTATTTATATCTATAACACAATCTAAATCTAAGAAGTTATATTGTTCAGTTATTAGTCTAGGTGTCCATTTTTTATTTAGTCTACTATTCCATATTGCATTTGTTCTATCTGATATTTCATAATTATCTGTATAATAAGTTGGTGCTGTCCGTCTAGGATTACTTCTAGGACTATTATCCGGTGTTTTAACTTTTGATGTGCTAGGTTGATTTATATCTCCTGTATTTATTTCTAATTTTTTTGGCTTATTTACTTGTTCTAGAATTTCTGTGTATGTTTCACTCATATCACTTGTTTCTGATTTTTGATCATTCATTGTATCTGATTCATTCATTTCGTCTATTTCGTCTATTTCAAGATTTTCATTTAATTTTTGTTTCATTTTATTTATTTCATTGGTCAATTCAAGTTCTTTCTCTTTTTCTATCTGTTTCTCTTTTTGTTTGTTTTCATATAATAATTTTAGTTTAGCTAATTCTTTTTCTAATTCACTTATTTTTGTATTTTTTAATTCTTCTAGATGTTGTACTTCCTGCTTTGCTTGTATTTTTATTTTTTCAATCTCTTTTGATTTATCTATTTCTTCGTTTTCCTTTGTTATTCTTATCATAGCTATTAAACTATCTTCTAATTTTGCTGTTTAAGTGTTGGGTTATATAATTTTCATTTGGATTTTGGGTATTCTTAGCTCTGGGGTTTAGATTCAAAAAGGTTTGGATTTTGTGTATATTTTCTATATACGTCCTGGTGATGTAGTTATATATTTGTTTATGTGAATCCAAACTGGTTTTGTAGGTATTTACTTGTGGAGGTACAAATATGTCTTTTTGGGTATTTTCTGAAAGGTATGGTTTTGAAAATAGCTTGTTCATATTGGTATTTGTGTATTTTGTCTTACCATCTTCCTTTTTTGTAGTTGATCCTCCTGTAGATGTGCTACCTGTAGCTGCATATATCATTTTGTTATGGGTTTTAAGGTGTTTCCCAACGTCACCTTCTAGCTCCGCATGTTTTGAGTCATGCTGCTGACTTAGCTCCGCATGTTTTAAGTGATGCTGCTGACTGTTAACTTTTAGTATTTGTATTTCGCTTTCTATTTTTTCCATTTTCTGACAAAGTATTGTCATTGTAGCTAGTATTTTCTCCATTGTATCTTTCTCTGGAGAGGTAATCTGCAATGAGATTTTTGTTAGTCTTGATTACTTCAATTGTAAATGTAAAATTTAATATATTCAATACTAATCTCCTTATTTCTTTTGTTGTAACTGAATCTTATACCTTTTTGGTTATCCACTACTTTACCTGTGTATTGTCTGTTCTCACAATAAATTTATTGTAAACAATATATGGTTCAAATGCTAATAAACATTTATATAGTGCAAATAATTCTTTTCTATTTATTTCCCATTTTATTTGTGCTTCTGTATATGATCCTGAGTGGTATCTGCAATGGTGTTCTATTTTTTCTTTGTCATATCTATATTTTAGGACTCCTCCGTAACTGTGATTACTCGAATCTGTTTCAACAATATAAGTAAATGATTTATTTTCATTGGGAAAATATAGTTTTGGTAGTTTCTTGCATAAGTTTTTAATATGCCTTATATGTTCTTTATCTTTATTGTCAAAATGATATTCGACATCTTTCTTAAGTTTTTTGTGTAATGGTTTTAAATATTTTGATAATTTTGGTATATATTCTCTTACTTAGTTTACTAAGCCTAAAAAGGATTGTAATTTCTTTTTTGTATCTATATTTTCATTAATAGTGATTATTTTTTGTACTATGTGGGTTTGCATTTTTGTCCCATTTTTATCTATTTGTATTCCTAAAAATTCTATCTGAGGTTTCATAATTTCTGCTTTCTTTTTACTTAGGCTTATACCAGAATGTTTAATTATGTGTATAAATTTTTCTAATAACCTGATATGTTCATCTTGTGTTTTTGAATATAATAATATATCATCTATATAGACAATGCAATTTTCTAATTGATTAAAGTAGTTATCCATAAAATATTGATATCTACCTGGTGCATTTTTATATCCAAATGGTAGAACATTCCATTCATAAAATCCTTGTGGTACAGTAAATGCTGTTAGTTGTTTAGATTCTTCTTCTAGTTTCAAGTGATAAAATCCTGATTTACAATCGAATTTACTGAAATAATTATATCCTTGTATCTGTCTTATTTTTAGTATCTTATTTGGTATTGGGTAATTATATGTTTTAGTTTTAGCATTCAAATTGCGATAATCTATGACCATTCTACTTTTACCTCGTTTTTGTTCACTATGTTTATTAACTATAAATGCTGGACTTGTATGTTTACTATTGCTTTCTTGTATATAATTATTCTTCAATAGTTCATTTATATGCATTTTAAATTCTTTTAAATCATCAAAATTATATTTTAATGGTTTTTGTGTTATTATACTATTTTCATCTATTAATTCAATCTTTACTTTTATCTTATGCTTTTCCCATCCTTGTAATGGGTTTTCACTATATAATAATTCTAGTTGTTCGTTAATTATTTTAACCTTATCTATTGTAAATATGATGATTCCTAATTGTGTTATTTGGTTTTTACTTATATTTTCCATTTCCTGATTTATTTTTTCACTTCCTTTTATCCATTCTGTGGGTTTTCTTTGTTTATTATTTACTCTTTTTGCTCTTATTTTATTTCCGCATGGTGTAGTAAACCACCAATGTGTTTTTGTTATAATATGTGGGTAAAATCTTTCTAAAAATGGCATTCCTAATAACATATCTTTTGTTGTAAATTCAAAATTATACATTTCTTCTATTGTTAGTATTTTATCCCATATTTGTATTTTTATATTTTTTGCTTTATATGTAATCATACTTCCTTCATTGTTAAATCCTGTCACTACCATAGGTGTTTTTAATTTTTCCCATTTATCTTCTGGTAAACAATTATATTTACATATATTTGCTTCTGCTCCTGTATCTATCATGGGGGTATAATATCTGTTGTGGTATCCTTCTACAATAATTTTTGCAAGTATATATATTTTCATTATTCATTTTGTTTTTTTAATAATTATTTTCTTATTTTGGTAAGTTATTATTAATTGTTCATTCTATATATTATATGGTTTAACTTTTTCTAACCATTTTATTCTAGGGTAATATTCTGACTTCCTTGGTAGATTTTAAATGGTATTACTATTGGTATTCCTCCTATAATTATTTCTTTTTCTGTTACTTCTTCGTTTGTGTTTACTATCTCACTAGGTAATCCAGGGCATAAGTGTCCTGTTTTTATAATTTCTGTTTCTAATACTAATTCTCTTGTTATATAATTCTCTTCTTGTCCTGTGTTTATTAAAATTTTATATTTTCTCTGGTCTATTATACCTGTTACAAAATAGTGGTATAATGTTGTCTCTTCTATATTTAATAAATTTTGTGAGTTTTCATAGTTCCTTTTAGATGTGCTCATTCTTGATGAGTTAGTTCTAGTTAATGTATTGGGTACACTTGAAGTACTCAATCTTTCTTTTACAATTTCTAAATCTTCTTCTATGTCAATTTCTTTGTAACTATAATCATTGTTGTCTATTATAGTAATTATTTTTTCAAAAGGATTTTCTATTTTTATTTTATCAATTTTATTTCTTGTCGTTACTTTATGTTTTGTTGTTAGTATGTATAGGTTTTTACATCTTGCTGTAAATATTTTACTGCCTGGTGCTAGTTCTATTCCAGACATTTTCCAATATAGAACTAATGATTTATCTATGTTTCTATATGTTAATGCCACTGAGTAATTGGCACTTATTATAAATTTAAATTTTTGGTATATTAAGTTCCCTTTTACTGCACTAATTACACTTTTTTCTATAGGGTATATAATCCTATCATCTGCTAAATATATTTCAATAGGTGTATCTATTCCTTCTCTAAAACAGGTTTTTATCAATATTTCTGTTCCTCCTAAGTGTACATACTTTATGGGTGTTTTAGCTTTTATATCTTGTATTTCTTTATTTATTATCCTCTTATTTAATATAGGTATTTGTGCTTTTCCTTTTGTATATTTACAATCTATAATGTGTTCTTTTTGGCTAACTACATAGTATTCATCTTTTTGTCTTTTAAACCAGTTTCTTATAATAGGTATTTCAAGTACTTTTTCAACACTTAAATCTAATTCTTTTCCTTTTATTTGTTCAAAGATTGTATTATCAAATATAATTTTTTGTTCTGCTAATTCTTCATTTTGATATTCTTCTTTGGATATTATTTTTATATCATCTTCAGACATTAGTCTTCGTTCATTACTTCATTATCTGGATCAATATCTATTTCTTCATTTTCTAATTCAGTTTCTATATCCGATACTTCATATATACTATCATTTTCACTTAATTCATAGTCTATGTAATCTATCTGCATGTATTCTTCATTATCTATAATTACTTCTGCAATTTGTTTTCCTTTAGGATTTTTAGGTAACTTACAATTTCTAGCTAAATGTCCTATCTTTCCGCAGTTATAACAAGTACAGTCCGATAGTTTTCTCTTTGGTCTATACGGTCTTTTTATTTTATAATTTTTTACATAATATCTTTGTCTTGGTTTTTTGTATTTATATCTAGTTTTGGTTTTTCTATAATTTTTGTGTTTTTTAGGTCTTTTATAATATTTATCTGTACAACCAAACTGTGGTGCTGTTTTATCTTTACAACATGCTAGATTTTTAATTAGTACTTTTTCCATTTTTATTTTTTCTTTTTGGTTTTCACATAATTGTACAAACCATTGTTGTAGATATATTATTCTAGCTCCTAAATATCTGTTAATCCTTCATTATTCCAATCTTTAATTATTTTTGTACTAAATGGTTCTGGTAGTTTGGTAAAATATTGTTGTCTTATTTCTTTTGCTTCATTTATATCATATCTTGCTTTGTAATAATATTCTTTAAATGCACATGTGTATTCTTCTATATAACACATTTTACATATAGTTAATTTTGTCATAAGTTGTCTATTTATTATTTTTTCTCTATTTTGTTCTTTTGTTTCTGTAGTCATGCCACCAAATTCATTTCTTATTGCTAATTCATATTTATCTAGTATGTCTATATTTGTTATTGATGGAGATCCATCTATTTTCTTATCACTCCTAAGTGTTTCTAAACTTTCTGGGATAAATTTTCTATCCATAATTTTGTTGTTTCTAAAAATGTTCTTTCTATATATCCTGGCATTTCTTTTGTTGTTATTTTGTTATCAATTAATTGTTTAGATATATTTCCTACCCATAGTAAGATTACTTTATTTATATCTATAACACAATCTAAATCTAAGAAGTTATATTGTTCAGTTATTAGTCTAGGTGTCCATTTTTTGTTTAGTCTACTATTCCATATTGCATTTGTTCTATCTGATATTTCATAATTATCTGTATAATAAGTTGGTACTGTCCGTCTAGGATTACTTCTAGGACTATTAGCCGGTGTTTTAACTTTTGATGTGCTAGGTTGATTTATATCTCCTGTATTTATTTCTAATTTTTTTGGCTTATTTACTTGTTCTAGAATTTCTGTGTATGTTTCACTTATATGACTTATTTCTGATTTTTGATCATTCATTGTATCTGATTCATTCATTTCGTCTATTTCGTCTATTTCAAGATTTTCGTTTAATTTTTGTTTCATTTTATTTATTTCATTGGTCAATTCAAGTTCTTTCTCTTTTTCTATCTGTTTCTCTTTTTGTTTGTTTTCATATAATAATTTTAGTTTAGCTAATTCTTTTTCTGATTCACTTATTTTTGTATTTTTTAATTCTTCTAGATGTTGTACTTCCTGCTTTGCTTGTATTTTTATTTTTTCAATCTCTTTTGATTTATCTATTTCTTTGTTTTCCTTTGTTATCCTTACCATAGCTGTTAAACTATCTTCTAATTTTGCTGTTTCTTTTTCTAACATTAAATACAAGTTATCTCCTATTTTTTTATATCGTCTTCCTAAATTTGAAAATATTATTTTTATTACTAATCCATCCTGATTTTCATATGTTTTTTCGTCTACTGCAAATTCTTCTTTATTCATTATGATTCATATTGTAACTTATATCATGTTGTAATAGTTCATATTCTATGTATAAGGTTTTTAAATTTTTCTGTGTCTTTCGTATTTTTCTTTCTATCTTAGTTTTTGTTATGGTAGTCACTTTATTTGATGGTGGATTATTCTTCATAATTTTAAGGAAAAAATATTTTTTCATAATATTCTTTTTTTATTAGATTTAATCTTTGTATTTCATTAGCGTTGTTTTCTATATATTCTAAATATTCATTTTCTCTAGTTCTTAAATATTTATATAAATTTTCAATTAGTAATTTTTCAAGTAGATCTATTTCTTCTTTAGTTTTTCTCCATAATTGTAAGTATAAATAATCTATCATTGATCTACGAATAATTCTAGATCATCATATAAATCTATGTCAAAATCATCTGGTATAATTAATTCTGCCCAACCTTGAATTGTTTCTTCGATTATCTCGTATGTCAATAATTTTTCATAAATTGTTCTTTTTATATCGGTATTAAGATCTTTTAATATATAGAGAATTAATATTTTGTAGTTCAAATCATCTTCTAATAAATAAGAATTCATTTTAACATGTTTTTACTAAAATTTTATTCCTTCTAACCTCTTAATATATTATACTTATTTATTATATAATAATAATAATTTGATAATCATCTCGTCTAGTCACTACTACGGTTTTCTTCTTTGATTAGTTACCCTAACAGTGCCTCAACTCTGTTTACTCCCCTAATTGGCCTTCTTGCCTAATGGTTTCAACTTTAGGATGGCATAGTTTGGGCATACTTACTCTTCAGAATATTTCCGTAGCAAACTCTCTAAAGATGGTTATTATAACATTATTAAAACATAATAAACAATTATAATCAATAAGAGATTATTAGGAATAAATTAGTTTAGCTACTCATGAATAAAAATGGGTATACCTGTTTCTGTAGATTTGTCAATTCTTCTTTGTTTTCCATAGATCTTTCGTTGTTGTTAACTTCTTTTATACCTGACTGCTCTGATACCAATTTGTGGGGGGTGGAAGCGGAATTAAGAAGAAGAGAGAATTATTTGGAAAGGCTTATCTTATTATGAGGGGAAACCCTCTATTTATACAAAAAAAAACTTATATCTTTGGCCAAGTGGCCAATATTACTTTACACATGGCCTTTTTTAATTCGGCCGACACAAAAAACAAAAAACTATTACATAATATTTTGTAGTTAACATCATCTTCTAATAAATAAGAATTCATTTTAACATGTTTTTGCTAAAATTTTATTCCTTCTAACCTCTTAACATATTATACTTATTTATTATGTAATAATAATAATTTAATAATCATCTCGTCTAGTCACTACTACGGTTTTCTTCTTTGATTAGTTACCCTAACAGCGCCTCAACGGTGGAAGCGGAATTAAGAAGAAGAGAGAATTATTTGGAAAGGCTTATCTTATTATGAGGGGAAACCCTCTATTTATAAACAAAAAAATTACATCTTTGGCCAAGTGGCCAATACTACTTTACACATGGCCTTTTTTAATTCGGCCGACACAAAAAACAAAAAACTATTACATGATGGCCTTTACTTTTTACATATGGCAGACATACTACTATTCATAAATTTATATCTTGACATAATGGCCTTTACTTTTTACATATGGCCGACATACTACTATTCATAACTTTATATCTTTACATAATGGCCTTTACTTTTTATTCTAGATGTACTTCTGGGATATAGTTGTCTTCTCCGTCATATTTTGTGCATAGGTGATCTGGGTATTTTTGGCCTACTAATTTACAGTATCTAGTCATCAGGTTTGGCGAAATAAAATTTTTTCTGATAGCTCTTGTGGTAGGTGGCTGCTCTGGCTTCAGCAAGCTTAATATCAATTAGCGTAGTTCTTCCATATCTGCTATTTTTAACTCTCTGCAATTGGAGTATATCATCGTCTGATCTCCATTATAGTAGCTCCAAATTACATTCTCATTTAGATAATTGTTTGATAATTCATTCAAAATGGCAGTTATCCCAATAGTCCTTTTATTTGCATAGAATTCTGGAATATTTACTCTTTGTATTTCTTCTTGTACTTCTATTTTTTCCGGAATTATCATTTCTTTGGTTAAACCTATTTTGATAACTTGTATGATAGGTTTAATTTCGTCGTATAATATCTCTGAAGTTGCTGAGTAAATCTTTATATAAAATAAATTTCCTTTAGTTATTCTTTTATAATGTAGAAATGCTTTATGTAGTTCTAGTATCTTAGCTATTTCTTCTCCTGTTGTCGTGTATACTGTACTCAAAAGTCCATAATTGTAGCAAGTTGCTACTAGATTTGAATTGGTACCTGGTTGTGCTATAAGTTTATTATATCCCTGTAAGTGTTGGGTTATATAATTTTCATTTGGATTTTGGGTATTCTTAGCTCTGCGGTTTAGATTCAAAAAGGTTTGGATTTTGTGTATATTTTCTATATACGTCTTGGTGATGTAGTTATATATTTGTTTATGTGAATCCAAACTGGTTTTGTAGGTATTTACTTGTGGAGGTACAAATATGTCTTTTTGGGTATTTTCTGGAAGGTATGGTTTTGAAAATAGCTTGTTCATATTGGTATTTGTGTATTTTGTCTTACCATCTTCCTTTTTTGTAGTTGATCCTCCTGTAGATGTGCTACCTGTAGCTGCATATATCATTTTGTTATGGGTTTTAAGGTGTTTCCCAACGTCACCTTCTAGCTCCGCATGTTTTAAGTCATGCTGCTGACTGTTAACTTTTAGTATTTGTACTTCGCTTTCTATTTTTTCCATTTTCTGACAAAGTATTGTCATTGTAGCTAGTATTTTCTCCATTGTATCTTTCTCTGGAGAGATAATCTGCAATGAGATTTTTGTTAGTCTTGATTACTTCAATTGTAAATGTAAAATTTAATATATTCAATACTAATCTCCTTATTTCTTTTGTTGTAACTGAATCTTGTACCTTTTTGGTTATCCACCACTTTACCTGTGTATTGTCTGTTCTCACAATAAATTTATTGTAAACAATATATGGTTCAAATGCTAATAAACATTTATATAGTGCAAATAATTCTTTTCTATTTATTTCCCATTTTATTTGTGCTTCTGTATATGATCCTGAGTGGTATCTGCAATGGTGTTCTATTTTTTCTTTGTCATATCTATAATTTAGGACTCCTCCGTAACTGTGATTACTCGAATCTGTTTCAACAATATAAGTAAATGATTTATTTTCATTGGGAAAATATAGTTTTGGTAGTTTCTTGCATAAGTTTTTAATATGCCTTATATGTTCTTTATCTTTATTGTCAAAATGATATTCGACATCTTTCTTAAGTTTTTTGTGTAATGGTTTTAAATATTCTGATAATTTTGGTATATATTCTCTTACTTGGTTTACTAAGTCTAAAAAGGATTGTAATTTCTTTTTTGTATCTATATTTTCATTAATAGTGATTATTTTTTGTACTATGTGGGTTTGCATTTTTATCCCATTTTTATCTATTTGTATTCCTAAAAATTCTATCTGAGGTTTCATAATTTCTGCTTTCTTTTTACTTAGGCTTATACCAGAATGTTTAATTATGTCTATAAATTTTTCTAATAACCTGATATGTTCATCTTGTATTTTTGAATATAATAATATATCATCTATATAGACAATGCAATTTTCTAATTGATTAAAATAGTTATCCATAAAATGTTGATATCTACCTGGTGCATTTTTATATCCAAATGGTAGAACATTCCATTCATAAAATCCTTGTGGTACAGTAAATGCTGTTAGTTGTTTAGATTCTTCTTCTAGTTTCAAGTGATAAAATCCTGATTTACAATCGAATTTACTGAAATAATTATATCCTTGTATCTGTCTTATTTTTAGTATCTTATTTGGTATTGGGTAATTATATGTTTTAGTTTTAGCATTCAAATTGCGATAATCTATGACCATTCTACTTTTACCTCGTTTTTGTTCACTATGTTTATTAACTATAAATGCTGGACTTGTATGTTTACTATTTCTTTCTTGTATATAATTATTCTTCAATAGTTCATTTATATGCATTTTAAATTCTTTTAAATCATCAAAATTATATTTTAATGGTTTTTGTGTTAGTATACTATTTTCATCTATTAATTCAATCTTTACTTTTATCTTATGCTTTTCCCATCCTTGTAATGGGTTTTCACTATATAATAATTCTAGTTGTTCGTTAATTATTTTAACCTTATCTATTGTAAATATGATGATTTCTAATTGTGTTATTTGGTTTTTACTTATATTTTCCATTTCCTGGTTTATTACACTTCCTTTTATCCATTCTGTGGGTTTTCTTTGTTTATTATTTACTCTTTTTGCTCTTATTTTATTTCCGCATGGTGTAGTAAACCACCAATGTGTTTTTGTTATAATATGTGGGTAAAATCTTTCTAAAAACGGCATTCCTAATAACATATCTTTTGTTGTAAATTCAAAATTATACATTTCTTCTATTGTTAGTATTTTATCCCATATTTGTATTTTTATATTTTTTGCTTTATATGTAATCATACTTCCTACATTGTTAAATCCTGTCACTACCATAGGTGTTTTTAATTTTTCCCATTTATCTTCTGGTAAGCAATTATATTTACATATATTTGCTTCTGTTCCTGTATCTATCATGGGGGTATAATATCTGTTGTGGTATCCTTCTACAATAATTTTTGCAAGTATATATATTTTCATTATTTATTTTGTTCTTTTAATAATTATTTTCTTATTTTGGTAAGTTATTATTAATTGTTCATTCTCTATATTATATGATTTAACTTTTTCTAACCATTTTATTCCTAGGATAATATTCTGACTTCCTCGGTAGATTTTAAATGGTATTACTATTGGTATTCCTCCTATAATTATTTCTTTTTCTGTTACTTCTTCGTTTGTGTTTACTATCTCACTAGGTAATCCAGGGCATAAGTGTCCTGTTTTTATAATTTCTGTTTCTAATACTAATTCTCTTCTTATCCTGTGTTTATTAAAATTTTATATTTTCTCTGGTCTATTATTCCTGTTACAAAATAGTGGTATAATGTTGTCTCTTCTATATTTAATAAATTTTGTGAGTTTTCATAGTTCCTTTTAGATGTGCTCATTCTTGATGAGTTAGTTCTAGTTAATGTATTGGGTACACTTGAAGTACTCAATCTTTCTTTTACAATTTCTAAATCTTCTTCTATGTCAATTTGTTTGTAGCTATAATCATTGTTGTCTATTATAGTAATTATTTTTTCAAAAGGATTTTCTATTTTTATTTTATCAATTTTATTTCTTGCCGTTACTTTATGTTTTGTTGTTAGTATGTATAGGTTTTTACATCTTGCTGTAAATATTTTACTGCCTGGTGCTAGTTCTATTCCAGACATTTTCCAATATAGAACTAATGATTTATCTATGTTTCTATCTGTTAATGCCACTGAGTAATTGGCACTTATTATAAATTTAAATTTTTGGTATATTAAGTTCCCTTTTACTGCACTAATTACACTTTTTTCTATAGGGTATATAATCCTATCATCTGCTAAATATATTTCAATAGGTGTATCTATTCCTTCTCTAAAACAGGCTTTTATCAATATTTCTGTTCCTCCTAAGTGTACATACTTTATGGGTGTTTTAGCTTTTATATCTTGTATTTCTTTATTTATTATCCTCTTATTTAATATAGGTATTTGTGCTTTTCCTTTTGTATATTTACAATCTATAATGTGTTCTTTTTGGCTAACTACATAGTATTCATCTTTTTGTCTTTTAAACCAGTTTCTTATAATAGGTATTTCAAGTACTTTTTCAACACTTAAATCTAATTCTTTTCCTTTTATTTGTTCAAAGATTGTATTATCAAATATAATTTTTTGTTCTGCTAATTCTTCATTTTGATATTCTTCTTTGGATATTATTTTTATATCATCTTCAGACATTAGTCTTCGTTCATTACTTCATTATCTGGATCAATATCTATTTCTTCATTTTCTAATTCAGTTTCTATATCCGATACTTCATATTACTATCATTTTCACTTAATTCATAATCTATGTAATCTATCTGCATGTATTCTTCATTATCTATAATTACTTCTGCAATTTGTTTTCCTTTAGGATTTTTAGGTAACTTACAATTTCTAGCTAAATGTCCTATCTTTCCGCAGTTATAACAAGTACAGTCCGATAGTTTTCTCTTTGGTCTATACGGTCTTTTTATTTTATAATTTTTTACATAATATCTTTGTCTTGGTTTTTTGTATTTATATCTAGTTTTGGTTTTTCTATAATTTTTGTGTTTTTAGGTCTTTTATAATATTTATCTGTACAACCAAACTGTGGTGCTGTTTTACCTTTACAACATGCTAGATTTTTAATTAGTACTTTTTCCATTTTTTTTTTTTGGTTTTCACATAATTGTACAAACCATTGTTGTAGATATTTTATTCTAACTCCTAAAGTATCTGTTAATCTTTCATTATTCCAATCTTTAATTATTTTTGTACTAAATGGTTCTGGTAGTTTGGTAAAATATTGTTGTCTTATTTCTTTTGCTTCATTTATATCATATCTTGCTTTGTAATAATATTCTTTAAATGCACATGTGTATTCTTCTATATAACACATTGTACATATAGTTAATTTTGTCATAAGTTGTCTATTTATTATTTTTTCTCTATTTTGTTCTTTTGTTTCTGTAGTCATACCACCAAATTCATTTCTTATTGCTAATCCATATTTATCTAGTATGTCTATATTTGTTGTTGATGGTGATCCATCTATTTTCTTATCACTCCTAAGTGTTTCTAAACTTTTTGGGGGTAAATTTTCTATCCATAATTTTGTTGTTTCTACAAATGTTCTTTCTATATATCCTGGTGTTTCTTTTGTTGTTATTTTGTTATCAATTAATTGTTCAGATATATTTCCTACCCATAGTAAGATTACTTTATTTATATCTATAACACAATCTAAATCTAAGAAGTTATATTGTTCAGTTATTAGTCTAGGTGTCCATTTTTTATTTAGTCTACTATTCCATATTGCATTTGTTCTATCTGATCTTTCATAATTATCTGTATAATAAGTTGGTGCTGTCCGTCTAGGATTACTTCTAGGACTATTAGCCGGTGTTTTAACTTTTGATGTGCTAGGTTGATTTATATCTCCTGTATTTATTTCTAATTTTTTTGGCTTATTTACTTGTTCTAGAATTTCTGTGTATGTTTCACTTATATCACTTGTTTCTGATTTTTGATCATTCATTGTATCTGATTCATTCATTTCGTCTATTTCGTCTATTTCAAGATTTTCATTTAATTTTTGTTTCATTTTATTTATTTCATTGGTCAATTCAAGTTCTTTCTCTTTTTCTATCTGTTTCTCTTTTTGTTTGTTTTCATATAATAATTTTAGTTTAGCTAATTCTTTTTCTAATTCACTTATTTTTGTATTTTTTAATTCTTCTAGATGTTGTACTTCCTGCTTTTCTTGTATTTTTATTTTTTCAATCTCTTTTGATTTATCTATTTCTTCGTTTTCCTTTGTTATCCTTACCATAGCTGTTAAACTATCTTCTAATTTTGCTGTTTCTTTTTCTAACATTAAATACAAGTTATCTCCTATTTTTTTATATCGTCTTCCTAAATTTGAAAATATTATTTTTATTACTAATCCATCCTGATTTTCATATGTTTTTTCGTCTACTGCAAATTCTTCTTTATTTATTATGATTCATATTGTAATAGTTCATATTCTATGTATAAGGTTTTTAAATTTTTCTGTGTCTTTCGTATTTTTCTTTCTATCTTAGTTTTTGTTATGGTAGTCACTTTATTTGATGGTGGATTATTCTTCATGATTTTAAGGAAAAAATATTTTTTCATAATATTCTTTTTTTATTAGATTTAATCTTTGTATTTCATTAGCGTTGTTTTCTATATATTCTAAATATTCATTTTCTCTAGTTCTTAAATATTTATATAAATTTTCAATTAGTAATTTTTCAAGTAGATCTATTTCTTCTTTAGTTTTTCTCCAGAATTGTAAGTATAAATAATCTATCATTGATCTATGAATAATTCTTGATCATCATATAAATCTATGTCAAAATCATCTGGTATAATTAATTCTTCCCAACCTTGAATTATTTCTTCAATTATCTCGTATGTCAATAATGTTTCATAAATTGTTCTTTTTATATCTGTATTAATATCTTTTAATATATAAAGAATTAATATTTTGTAGTTAACATCATCTTCTAATAAATAAGAATTCATTTTAACATGTTTTTGCTAAAATTTTATTCCTTCTAACGTCTTAATATATTATACTTATTTATTATGTAATAATAATAATTTAATAATCATCTCGTCTAGTCACTACTACGGTTTTGTTCTTTGATTAGTTACCCTAACAGCGCCTCAACTCTGTTTACTCCCCTAATTGGCCTTCTTGCCTAATGGTTTCAACTTTAGGATGGCATAGTCTGGGCATACTTACTCTTCAGAATATTTCCGTAGCAAACTCTCTAAAGATGGTTATTATAACATTATTAAAACATAATAAACAATTATAATCAATAAGAGATTATTAGGAATAAATTAGTTTAGCTACTCATGAATAAAAATGGGTATACCTGTTTCTGTAATGTACTTATTGTAATGTGAATTTCAATCCAATTACATGATGAACCCATGTTCCCACAAATTCTCAAATTAGCCTATGTTATGTACATTGTGATCTAGATTATGTGTTGATTGAATTATGATTCTAGCATGTTGAATTGCTTATTTCTACTTCCTATTACGTATATTGATGGTGAATTGCTGATGACTGATCCATGTGGATAAAGGTTTGAAGGTTTGAATAAGATTAACCTATAATTCTGCTATCTTCTATAGATTGCTAATGTAGTTTCAATGTGATCTCGATTCTATGGCAAATTGAGGTAGGATTTCATTCGGTTATGATCCTTTTATATACTGCCTTATATTGATATTATTGATGAATTTTGTGTATTTATCATTAAGGATCAAAGAACGGGAGGTTTGTAAGTGATCTATGTCTCTCTACTCTACTATTGGTGATGTAGTGTACATGTTAGTATAATGATCTTGTTGTGGTTTATGCATGATTTCGTCCATGTTAATGTACATTTAGCTACTTCCCTATGCTTGAGTTGTTGATAAAAGATAAATATTGGTCAATGATGATCAAAGGTTAATGGATTGGTTAGAATTGCTCTATTCCTCTACTTCTCTATAGAATTGCTAGATGATTGGCCTTGTATGGCATTGCATGGTATGGTCCACTTATGGTGGCGGTGTTTAATATATTGTCATTATATATTTGATTTGAACATGGCCTTGAAGACAATTGTATTATGAAGGTGTGGTGGTGACGATCACCAAATGTGAGGCTTATGCCTAGTTTCCATTCTAGTTGTGATCTAGGTTGTATTGCTAACGTAATATGTATGTGAATGGTTAATGACCCCTTACCTATGTTAGGGTTGGTTTAGGTGCTGTCATTGATGATCTATAAATAGTTAATGACCCCTTACCTATGTACCCCTATATGAATGTGTGATTAAATATGGCTTGAAGTTTTGAATGCAAGTGTTGTAGTTATGTTGTCTCCTATGCTATATGTGTTGTACGGTCTATGCTTGAGTGTGCATTGTGCTCCTAAGAGGGTGGCTGCCTCAATGTGTTTTTGATAGCCATTACGTGATCATGTTGACCAATGTACATACACTCACACTTCATGCATTTTTATGAGTAGTATAGGTTCATGGTGTCTAATGAAAGGTTATTCTCATATGCACTAATGTCTACTACAATGCATGTTAAGTATATGTCCATGAAGTATGTTTTGTAACTCTTTACTAGGATTACTTGATAGGTGTACTAATATGGATGAGGGTATGGGACCTTGTCCATGCATTGCACATATGTGCCTTGATAGGATAGTTCCTAGGTGGTTGTCTATGTTTATGTATATGAATATATGGTTAAGTGATGAACATGTCTTATATGAATTAATAAAGTAAAGTATGAATATGTGTGATCTAAATGTATTATGTGAAAGGTTTGCTCACATGTATGTACACACACACATCTGTATGATGATCTAGTCAATAGAGGGGCCTCAAAAGGTGTTCTCAAGTGTACCCTAAACTAGATTGTGCTTTACATATGCTATGTCCATGTGAAAGGACTTCTCACATGAATTAGGTTGATTAAATCTCATCTATGACCCATGAGCTAAGCATATGAGGAGTGAACTCTCTTAAGACTTCATTTTATAAAGTAATGATAATAATGGCTTTTCGATAAAGGGAACTTAGCTTAGCACCGAGTGAACTTGAATATGAGTGGTGTACCTTCCTAATGTGGGAAGGTAGATTCAACATAATTATTATGAGGTGGATAACTATAATGCCTCAATAGGCATAAAGAGGGTTTCCATATATGCCTCCAAGTTCCATAAACTATGCTTTCCCCATAGGATCTAGCAAGTGATATAACTTAGTATGCTAGCATGTGTTAATGTTGTACTTTGGCTAAGTAGAGCACCTTCCCTTGGTGTAAGGCTCTACAACACCAAATTCCATCTTAGCACCCATGGTCGTAATGTCGGTTAAGGCTGTAGTTTCCCTAAAGTAAAATGGACAATGGAAGTAAAGTAAGTACCCTATCTAGGATAACTTAAGGGAAGTTTCTTAGTGTAGGTGGGCGTAGGGACTTTACCTATGCATTGAACAAGTAGCTCTTGAAGGTAGTTCTAGGAAGGTGTTCCAATGTATGTGATTATGTTTATGTCATTATGCATGACATTGTAGTGTTGTCTAATTGTTGTGACGAAATGCATGGGCTGAGTCTATATGATGAGGTCTCTTATTATGTGTATAATGTTAGTATTGGTGACTATATGATGAAGGCATTATTTGATTTGAATGAAGTGTTGATACTTGCTATGTTGTTGTATGAAGTTTATTGTTAAGGATTGTGGTCTCATGATAGGTTTACTAACTATGTGTCGAGTTATGGGTCTTCACATGTACATTGCACTAGTAGATTTAGATTGGGGTTATGAGTAAGGTCTTATAATGTTGTATGTGAAGTGAAGTTAGTATATGTGCAAATTGACTAGGGCTTACTGTAATGTCATTAGGGTCTTGACTTAAATGTGTCTATGATGCACTATACTTCTATGAATATATGTGTTGACTTAGGAAAGTTATATGTATGAGTACCTTATGGCCTCAAGGTGATGCAATGCATCAAGTATCACTAGAGGGTCACTTAGGAAGCTAAGAAGTTAAAAGAAAGAAAGCTTACTTAAAATGAACTCCCTGTAATTGAAAATGTGCTTAATGTAAAGTGGTGACTTATATGCCTTAAATGCAATGTGTGGTTTTATGTGGTGTTATCACTATTGTATATGCCTAAAATAAGTATGCAAATGACATGATGATTATTTTATCAAGTTTTATGAAGTTTTCACAAAAAGGCATGTTGCATGGTTTTAAAGCAAAATGTCCCTTTTAAATGCATGTTTTTGCATGGTTGCCATACTTAGTGCATTATTGTACTAACATCATTCTTCTTTAACTTTTTACACAAAGTGTAGGTTATGGATGCTTAGATGATGTCGTTATGGTGAAGAGCTTGATATGTGATTCACAAGCTCAAGGAAAGGAATCCTTAAGTTCAAGGATTTCCTAAGTCATGTCTTACTGTAAAGTTTTGTAATAGCTTAGTTAATGTTTTATGTTGAAAGGGCCGTGTACCTAATATACTCTAATGATGATGAGTTTAGGATGGCACAAAGAGACTAGAGTCTTTCACTATGTATTATGATATTTTATATATAACGAAAGTGATGTTCTAGCATATGATGTGCTATGAAAGTTTAAATTTTTCCGCTAAATTTACCTATGAAAATGCGATGAATGATAATTATGGGGTTGTATAAGATCTCCAAGAGGTCAAACACACCATGTTACTTCTAGGGGGTGCTTCCCGGTCGTGACAGAGTCTATGTAAAATCCATATGTAGTATTTGAGAAGTCTATGTAAACCTCACTATATATATATATATATATATATATATATATATATATATATATATATATATATATATGAAAAGTTTTAATTCTTCCACATTTTTAGCCTATTATATGTAATGAGGAATGCTAAAAGGCTAGTCTTAGTCCTTTCCGAAGATGACGACACCAGTTACGTTTAGGGGGTCTCCCCAGTCGTGAAAAGAGCCCCCCAAACCCCACATAAACCAAATAAACTAGCAAAGAAACCATAATTATTGTCTTTGCCTCATATAACAACATGACAAGTGCAGTCAACATCATGTACATCAAGTGAAACCTACATCATACAAGGCCAACATCATGTATATCATTCATACATAAAGAACCCACCCTATAACTCCCTCAAGGTCCACTCGTGAAATATATAGGTAAAGTCCAATACCCTTACCTACATTAAGTAACACCTCTTAAGTAGTCCTAGTTAGTGTTCATATTCTTACTTTCATTCATTCATTTTACTTTCGGAAAACATTGCCATAACCGACGTTAGACCATGTGAGATAAACATTAAATCCGGTGTCAACCCCTCACACCAAAAGGAGAGAATCCTACTTGCCAAGGTAAGACATCAACATCATCATAGCATCTAGGTGGATCCACTAGCTAGGTTTCCTATGAGGGCAAATAGTTAAGGAACTAGGAGGTTGTTACTAGAAACCCTCTTTATGCTAATTTGCATTGTAGTTTCCACCTCATGAAAACATCGAGGGAAGCTTCCTCGTGAAGGGACCCCTCTCATTGTCAAGTTCACTAGGTTCTAAGCTAAGTTCCATTTTTCTTGAAGTATCTTTAAGTCTTTCTTAACATTGATACATATCATAGGTCTGAGGAGTTTAACACCTCATTTAACATGTTCATATCTCATAGGTTCTAGGATGAGAAAGTCCTTTCATCACAAACCAAACATCATGTGAGAACATTACATCATTGCATAACCATAATATATACATAGGAATTACCTTCAACCCCTCATCATAGTAAACCTATCATCATCCCACAATCATCACATTCATAGCATGATCATACATTCATAACTTCATAATTCTTATTTTACTCAACCAACATTACCAAAGATAAGCCAACAATATTACAACAACAAGTTCATGACCTTGGAGGTCTTACCAATGGCCTCCATGAAACCCATACAAGAATCAATCCCAAACTGATTATATGTAGGCATCAAATCAATTATCATCATCATAGGCTACTCAATTATACAAGAACACACTCAATTACATCACCTCTAGTCATTAATCAACACAATTCAAGAATTAGGGTTATGAGGAGAGGGATATTCAAGGATTCTTAAAGAATTAGATCAAAAACCCTATCAATACATGATATAAGGAAGTCCATGAAGTAATAATACAATTAACACCAATATAACACTTGGTATGATCATCATCTTCAAGCAATTCTTCAAATAAGATCTAAAATTTATGAAATTAGGGAAGAACATGGGTCCAATCGAATCTCAATTAAAAAACAACAATTTCCCATCAATATGCACTTATAAAACCCCAAGTAATCTTAATTCATCACAATTGATCCACAATTTAGGTTTTAAAAGAAGACCCACGTGTAGAGAAAACCCTTGATTTTGGGGGGATTTGAAATCATCTTGTAATTGACCTCTTGGGGAAAGGAATCCCAAGAGTAAAAAATTTCATACCTTAATGAAGACGTTATCCATGAATTTGAGTAGAAAACTTTGAGAATTGGTCTTCTTCTTCAAGCTCCAATGCTATTCAATAGAGGTTGGGTAGAGAGAGAATTTAAAGACAAGTGAGAGTGATTAGGTTTTCAATTCGGGAATTTGGTTTGGGTGGGTAAAAGTGATGTAAATCTGACTTAAAATCAATACATACCCCTCCCCAAAAATACGCAAAAGTCCCTTCAATTAATTAGACCTATTTGTGAAGTCAACTAGACTTTAAAACGAGGAGACCAAATCTGGGACATGGTTGCGCGTCGCAGGGTCACTTCCAAATTTTGTTTATGAAATATTATATGAGGCATAAAGGTTCATGACAAGCTCTCTTTGCATGTCAACTTTTGTCTTTTACGTGTAAGGGGTGCGATGCGCCAGCACCTCCAAAAAGAGGTTTCTCGCTTGCTGCCTTGGCAACCTCCTTGCAATGCTTGGACCCTCTTCAAGGACACCTAAGATGGTTATTGGGGGTTTGTAACTGGAAATTTTGATCCCTAAAACAATATTTTACCTATTTGAAGTATTTTTACAAGTTTTACTCTTCAAACGACACTCCTAAACCTTCACAAGACATAAGGACATTTGCTAGTTCAATTTCACTAGTTTCCGGAAGTCATGGTCGTCCCCTAACGTTTAGGCCCTAATACTTATAAATAAAGTTAATTACATTAGTTTAGGTCAGGAAACATCACTTTAAAAATTATTCATTAGGTGAGCCTCTATCCTAGGTCATTGGATTTCCAATGTATAATAGGGCTACAATCAAATCACTATAGCTTCAGTAAACCAAGAGAAATCCACCTTCACTTGCCCCTATGGGACCTTCGCCTTCAAACGCATGCCATTTGGGTTGTGCAATGCTCCGGTGACCTTCAGGTGTTGCATGATGTCAATTTTGTCCGACATGGTGGAGGACACTATTGATGTGTTCATGGATGATTTCTCGGTGGTTGGTGACTCTTTTGATAGGTCTTTGGATAAATTTTCTGAGGTACTGAATAGGTGTAAAGAGTGTAACTTTGTGCTAAATTGGGAGAAGTGTCACTTTATGGTAAAAGAAGGTATAGTGTTGGGGCATTAGATCTTTGAGAAAGGTATTGAGGTGGATAGAGCTAAAGTCGAGGTAATAGAAAAGCTTCCCCCACTTATCTCCATTAAAGGTGTGAGAAGTCTTCTTGGGCATGCGCGATTCTATAGGAGGTTCATAAAATATTTCTCGCAAATTGCACATCCTTTGTGCAAGCTGCTTGAAAATGAGATAAGGTTTGAGTTTTATGATTCTTGTCCAATAGCATTCGGAAGGTTGAAGAAGAAGCTAGTCTCTGCGCCCATCATTATTGCTCCATATAATGGGGAACCATTTGAGGTCATGTATAATGCAAGTGGGGTAGCGCTTGGCATGATATTTGGACAAAGGCGTGAGAAGATATTTCACCTTATTTACTATGCAAGTAAATCTCAAAACGCAGTCCAAAAGAACTACATCATAAGTGCAAGAGCTTATCGTAGATGTATTTGCATTTGAAAAATTTTAATCCTATTTGCTTGGTACTGTGGTCATAGTGCATACTGACCATTTAGCATTGAGTTATTTGATGGCTAAGAAGGATGCAAAACCATGACTAATTAGGTGGGTGTTGTTACAATAATTTGATTTTGTCGTGAAAGACCGAAAGGGAACAGAGATCCAACTTTTCAATCACTTGTATATATTGGAGGATGAATCATTGCTTAAGCTTGGTGATAAGACTGAGATTAATGATGCATTTTCGGATGAACTAGTATTGGCTGCTTTTCACGATATCATTCCTTGATTTGCCGACTTTGCTAATTATTTTGATAGTGAGTTGGTGCCACCAAATTTATCTTTTCACAAAACAAAGACGTTTATGCATGACGTAAAAATGTTCTTTTGGGATGAGCCTTGCTGATGGGATTATTCGTCGTTGTGTGCCCGAGGTTGAGATGTTAAGTGTTCTTGAGGCGTGTCATTCATCACCCATTGGTGGACATCATAGTTGTATCCTTACTGCACATAAGATTTTGTAGTGTGGATACTATTGGCCCACCATCAACCAAGCCGCTCATGAAATTTCCATGTCATGTGACCGTTGCCAAAGAGAAGGTGGGATTTTGAAGAGGCGAGAACTTCTAATGCATCCAGTTATGGTAATTGAGCTATTTGATGTGTAGGGCATTGATTTTATGTGGCCATTCGTGAGTTCATACGAGATGAAGTATATACTTATTGCGATCGATTATTTATCGAAATGGATGGAAGAAATTGTGCTCTCTGACAATGAAGGTAAGAGTGTCACCACATTTTTGAAAAAGAATATCTTCTCCATATTTGGTACCCCAAGAGAAACTATCAGTGATGGAGGTTCCCACATTTGCAATAAGTTGTTTAAAGGATGCTTCAGGAATATGGTGTCCGCCACAATGTAGCCACTCCTTACCATCCACAGACTAGAGAACAAGTTAAGGTATCCAACAGAGAGATAATGCAAATCTTGGCCAAGACTGTGAATGCCAATAGAACGGATTGGTCAAGGAAGCTTGATGATTCTCTATGGGCCTATCTCACTACCTACAAGACTTGCACAAGTATGTCTCCTTACCTACTTGTATATGGGAAATCTTGACATTTGCCGATAGAGCTAGAGCATAAGTCTATGTGGGCAATGAAGAATCTATATTTAGATAGGGGCGCCACATCAACCCAAAGAGTGAATGATCTGAATTTGATCGATGAGTTTCACCTAAAAGCCTATGAAAGTGAAGCCTTGTATATACAAAATATGAAGAAGTATCATGATCAAAGGATTTAAAAGCAAGATTTGTTGTTGGAGATCTTGTGCTTCTATTCGACTCTAGGTTGCGCTTATTTTTGGGCTCAAGTCCAAATGGTCTTAAATTCTTGTTATGTGGTTATAACTGATGTATATGAGTATGATGTTGAATATAAAATGAGTTTTTGCCATTTGGATTGAAGCATGTGAGTTTTGTAGCATAACGAGTTATAGAATTATCTTCTAGTTCTTGTTGTGTTGTGAATCTCTTGATTATGTGAAATTGATGGTTTTTTCTTAGATATGTGTTGTATGGTTTGGTTATATTCTGCTAGTTTAATCTCTAATCTTGGAAGTGTTCGAAGAGTGGCAAGTGTCATTCGAGGACGAATGTGTCCAAGTGGGGGAGATTGTAAGACCTCGAAAATGACATAGGTTAAGTAGAGCCTAAAATGTTGGTCTTGGTGTTCTAAGGTCCTAAGTATGTTTAATATGTGGTATAGAGGCAGTAGCTAAAATATTAGAGGTGTTGGAAGTCAAACGTCAAGGGACGACTAAGACGTTTGACGACTAAGTCACCTAAATATCTCTTATGTGGTTTTATGTGTTTATGTGTGTTTCATGGTGTTTAAAGGTTCTTAATAGAGTTATTATAGCATGTATAGGTAGTGGTTAAAGTTTCGTGAAGTTTGGAGGTCAAACAACTAAGAACGTCCAAGGCATTCGAAAGATATGCCTTGAGTCGACCTTGTACGTCTAGGCGAGTTTCCTTGAGTTTTATGTGTTCGTTTTGGATGAAATTCATGTGAGAGGTGTTAAACTCATATATGATCATATTTGGGTTGGAAACGTCCGGAAAATTATCCCCAAGGACCATCAAAGGGTCCTTGAGGAAGGACCCAAAACCTGATGGCAGGCTGTCCCAGGCAGCCTTGGCGACGGAGCAGTCAACGACCAGTCATGGCTGTGACGCCCCGTCACAAGGGATTCGTCGTGGGGGAATTGTCCAAGGGTGTAGGGGGAACCCTTGGCAAGCCACTGGAGCTTGCAACGGAGGTCCATGACGGGCCGTTGCACCCGTGATGCCCCATCACAAGCAGGTCGTCGCAGCCAATGTCTCCTGCACAGATTTTCTGCCAAGTCAGGGGTGAATTGGTAAATTCACCCCACTTCCAAATAAGAGTTTAGGCGATTTATTAAGGGTCTTATGGGTATTTTAGATGAGTATATAAGTGTTTAACACTTAGAATAATTCATTCTTCTAAAATCAAAACCCCAAAGTCTCTTAGAAATCCCAAAACCTTCATTGAAGACTCCAATGAAGAGGCAGCTTGGTGAAGGGTTCTTGAGTGGAAATTCTTCATCAAAGTGAAGAATTATCATCCTTGAGGTATGGATTTTGATCCTTGAAACTTATTTCATCAAGGAGCCCAATCCTCAAAGTGTTTTACAAAGTTTTCTAAAGTGAATTGTCCAATTTCGGGATTCTACCATGGGTTCTTGCATAAATGATTTCTAAACATTGAATTATTATCTAATTGATATTGTATTGATGATTTCAACATAAATTACCGATGAACCCATGTGAATTGATGAGCCCTAGTTTTGACTACTTTTTGGGTTACTTGATATTAAGCTTATATTGATGAATTGTTGTGTAGTTTCTTATGAGCTTTCTAATGATATAAGAATTGTATTCAATTGATCTTAGATTGTTAAACCTCGATTTAATTGATATAGATTCATTGAGTTTTATGGTTATTGCTTTGAATTATTATTCATGGCCATGGGTAAGGGCCTTGTGATGTTGAATTGGTTGATTTGGCATTGAATTGAGATGTGGATAAGGGGATGAAGGTATGCTGCCCCGTTTTCCTTAATTTGATATTAATTATACTTCGATATTATTATGATTGGTATGGTCCACTTATGGTGGCGGTGTTATGTGTGCTATTTGCAATTGATGTGGCCTTGTCGGCGTTACTTTATGCAATTTTATGAGCATGGCCTTGTTGGTAATTACTTGAAGTTATGTGGCTATTTGTGTAGTTGATGATGTGAATATGACATTACTTATCTACATGTGAGGTTATATAGTCATGTATGTATTCTTCTAGTTATGTTGCCTTAAAGTGATCTTGTTAGACTTTGACTTGATATCACGAATGTAGTATTAGGTTAAGTCTTGGTTATTCCTACTTGACTTTATGAGTCTGTATGAAGTATATGGATGATGTTATGATGATATATAGTATGACTTGAAGATGATAGGTTGTTTTAGAAGTGTTTCTAGAATGACTTGTATTATGGGTTAAAAGTGAAGTATGTGATGTCTTGTCTTGGTTGACTTGTATCTCTTGCTTGATGTATATATGATTATGGATATGTGATGTCTTGATATAGGGTGTCATAACTCTTAGTCTTGAATAAATAAATATAGGTGAGACCTTAATGATAAGAATGTCAATGTTATGTGGAACCTTGAACTTAGTGGCGAGGTTATGAATTGTGAAGTAGTTAGCCGTAATGGTATCCTTCATGTTATGAGTGATGGATTTAGGGATGGTTGGCTGGAACGGCATCATATCATACCTTAGGAACATTTCTATGAGCTTCTTGTCGCTAAAGTGAGATATGCCCTAGTGGAACTTGCTTTGGTAGGGTGAATGTAAAGGGGGTCATGAACTAGATAAGGACCTATTTATATGAACCTTAATATGAATTAATCTATGAGAATAAAGGCTAGCACCGAGTGAGTATGGCAAGGGAAGTAGTTCTAGTTAAGTGTGAGACTAGAATACAAACAAGCCCTTCATATTCCTTAACCATGTGCCTACATGGGATGTGTCCAAGTTCTACCATTGGCAAGTAGAACAACCTCATCGAAGTAGGATAGAACTTTGGATTCCATGTCTTGCTACCATGGTCTATGTCGGTTATTGTCTATTCTCATCATGTGTAATACCTATTAGCATTAGATAAGTTTATGAGGTTTAGGTTGTGGTATGGGACGCTATCTAGACATTGCACAATAGACTTTGAAGGTGTTATGTGGAGTTCCTAGGTCTTGTCCAAAGACCATTATGTGATGCATTATGTGAGTGTCTTATGTGATGTATGAGTCTTAATGAACTAATGAACTAATGACCTATGTACTAACTATGTAAATGGTTGAGTACCTAATCTAAAGTGACTTAAGCATTCCTTAGCTAAAGTGTGAGGAGGACATGAAAGGATGGTCTCTTCATGTCTTATTTTTGGAAGTCTTGAGGATGACTCTAGTTAGGGAAGTTGGTTAATCTTGTTGACATGATCTAAACCTTAGGAAGTCTTAAGGACTATTTAGGTAATCTTGGAGAGGTCATTGTACTATGGACTTTATCTTCTCGATTTACTTAAGTAGGTCTTTTGATAGGCTTTGGAAGGAGAATGTCTTATCATTTAAGTGTTGGTGTGTTTAGTGAGAATGATTCTATTTGAGGTAGTCTATAGGATCTCTTGTGTGTGTGTGATAGAGATTGTATGGGCGGTCGCTCCACACTCACTCAAGTGAACCTTGGAATTGACCTTTGGTAGATGAATCTTACCTTCATGTTTATGATTGTTTTCTAAGTATGTATGTGACTCATCATAGGTAATCTTAAGGGTCGTTTAGGCACATCTAGAGAGGGTGTATGGGCGGTCTCTCTTTGTGTGACTTAAGTGAATCTTAGGATGACTTTAAGTGAGGGAATTACATGCTAGGAAGACTTAAAGTGAGTGATGAAGTTATTCACTGTAACAGTGAATTAATTCACTGTACAGTGAATATAGCTCACTGTAAAGTGAGTCCTTTAAATGTTCTCTTTGGTTAATTGTTATCTTATGTGTTTCTTAATTGCTAAATGATGTTCTTATGTTTAATCTATGATTTCTAAATGAAAAGATGCATATTTCCAATAAAGTCCGTTTTCATGATTTTATGCATATATCCATACTTAGTACATGTGGTTGTACTAATTCCATGCTTTATTTTCTATCTATAGTCCTTGGTAGGTAAGGAGCTTTTGGAGAAGTAGACTTGGGCTTAGAAGAATCGTCCGAGTAGAAGAACTGAAGTATGTCCTCATTTGTATCGAGGGCATATATGTCATCTTATGTTTGTTTTATGAAGTATTGTAATAAGACTATGTTATTTCTATTTTTGTATTAAAGTAATCTTGTGTCTTCATATGATGAGATTGAGACTTAGCATTTCTATTACTTTTATATGAAAGAGGTTTTTAAAGACTATATTATGTTTTTGTGAAAAGTTTTAATTCCCCACTACTTTTCACTATGTATATGCAATGAATGATATGAATGAGGCTTGTCTTAGAACTCTGAGAGTTCGATGACGCCGGTCGCAATCCGAGATTGCACCCTATCTTCTAGGGTATGGCTTCGGGTTGTGACATAGGGAAAGCGCAAAGTGTGCAAGAAGTGATTGAGTCCTACTATCCTGATGAAGCCTAAGTAATCAATATGCATGTGTCGTGCCGTGACATTAAATCAAGAGTTTCTTAGGAGGACCCCCAAGGTATAAAATCTAGCAAATAATAGGTTTAAGATTTCAAATGAGTAGTTTTCATTGCGCATTTGATTATTTTTACTAGTGTTGGGTAGATATAGCATAGGGTCCGTGTCTAGAAAGTGTCTAGAAAATACAAAAAGAATTGCCTACGCTGTTACATGTGCAGATGTACAAGGCAAAATGTGCATAAAAAGGTCTAGTGTAGAGGTCTACGGATAACATCGACGGTCGTAAGTCATTCTACAGACCATAAATGGTGCCCGTAGATCCAAGGTAAGTTCCTAAAAATTTCTAAGTGTGGAGGAGATCTACGGTCCCGACCTACAAACCGCAAGAGGGGTCTCGTAGATCCAAACCCTAGTTTGACCAACCTGACCCAGATTACCTCTAATTTAAAAAAACCCCACTTTCAAATCATTTACCACTTCTTCTAAAACACCCAACTGTTCCTCCAAAACCCAAATTCCCAAATCTCACTCCTTCCCACCATCAATACATGACAAATAACAATGAAATCATCCCACATATTTACATATTTTCAGCTTTATCCCAAATTCTCCAAAACTTTCATTATCAAAGAATTTAGGTGTCCGGGTACGGTGCAACTAGGTGCTTTGTGGTCTTGTATTTTAGATCATAGTGTTAACATACAATCACACCACTGCCCGTTGCTTGTAAGGTAATAGACTTTCCCATCACTTTAAATTTGATTCATATATTGAATAGTGAATGTCGAGAGTTGGGTCTTGACCTTGGGTAGTTAATCGTCCATAAATGCATGATTATATACGAAGTATAAACCCCCTTGGGACCATGTTCAGTGATTGTGTGTAATTCTAACATAAAATCAGTAAAACAAATGGTCTATATGTATGCTTTGACTTAGGGTTCCATATCATGTTCTCAAATGAGTATGAAATTGTATGTGTGGAACTCTTGGAATGACAATATAGCAAGCATTATGTTGAAATGCATGATTAGAATACGATAGTATCGTAATTGGCCTCAAACTAGGTTTCAAAATAAGGCAAAATCTTAGACGTGGCACATCTCATCTATGAGAACCCATTTACGGACCGTAAGTTAAGTTACGGACATTACATCAGGTCCGTAGATGGAGGACCTTGTAAGAATTCACTAACACTTTGTTTGGATCATTGTTACCCATTGTTTCATAATATATTGTATTGTATTTTACTCTATTGTACTGTATTGTATGGTAGATACAATATTTGGCTAGACTTTATTGCTTGTTGTTGTTTAATAACATTTTAATTGTTTGGTTTTATTGTATCGTAATGTATTGTAATTTATAAATTTACTAAAATATCTTAATTATTCTAGGGTAGGAGGTTTGACTAGATTTAAATAATTAATATAAAGGGTAAAATAGAATTTTGAAATATTATGTAAATATATAATTGGAAAAAGAAATTAAGTAACAATCGGAACACACCAAATTGGTTGTTCCATAAAATAGGGTTTTCATTGTTACGTAACAATGAAATTTAACAATACAATACAATACATTTTAAGTAACAATCAAAACAAACATTGTAGGTATAGTAACAATACAATACAATACAATGGATAACAATGATCCAAACATAGTGTAAGTGTGAGTCTATGGAGGTGGACTACGGTTTATAGATCGATCTACAGACCCTTCTGCTCTCCATAGATACCATCACAGACAAAGTCTTTTGGTACCTCTAACCTACGGAGGTGTTCTACGGACCATAAGTCTACGTACGGAATATAAGTCCTTACCATAGGAGGTCACCGTAACAGGCTGTATTCATTTTTTACTTTTTTATTATTAGTTCCAAAATTATTTCGGGTGTCTTTTAAGTTTATTTTGGGTACTAACAACTCCTCTACAGGTACTATGGCACCCAAGAAGGAACAAATCACCAAGGGGGAGTCCAAATCAACTCTACCTTCCCACAATTTAATTTTCAATAATCGGGGGTATGACAAAAACCCTGAGTACGTCCCCTCCATTGGAAGGAATCCCCCTACAGCAGCCCGAGAAAATCAGAACCATCCCAAGAAGGTGAAATTCGATTTAGTCACTACCACCCAGTCTGATGAGGAGGATACACTGATTGGGCCACCATAAAGGTCTTCTTTCGGTTCTTCCACAAATTCTGTTCTCGGATCTACTTCAAAATTTGCTTTTGGTTCAAGTTCCTGGAATTAATTTGCGTCGTTTTATGAGGCCACTTTCTTTAAAGAAGCTCCAATACCTCTGAATGATCAACCAGATCCGGTACCTGGGAAGCCTAACCGATGGTGTGTCGAGGGTTAATGGTAAATCTATCACTGAGGAATGTAGAGTTCTCACACGCAATCTATATATGGTGCCATAGATCCACTGGTTGTTTCAATGACATAAATGTGACGACGTGGCTCGTGACCCCGGGACATACAGTGAGGAGATTGTGTGGGAGTGCTACGCTTCCTATGCTACCATTATTTGAGGTTCGGTTCACAAGAAGGAGAATCCCACAACCCGTGACCCCCCCACTTTCACCATGGTCCGAGATTTTTTCCCAATACATCTCCCACAACACCTTAATCATATTCCTCTACGGCCCCAACCCTCACCATATTTGGACAAGCAACACGGTTGATTTTGACTATATGTGGGACATCGTGTAAACATGAGACTTCACACGAATGCGGAACAATTGGAGGTTATTTTATTATGGATGTCTAGGCATATGGATATGGATGGTGAGAGAGATAGGTAGGTTACTTCACCTTGGGTAGGCATATGGAAGGCCACCCTCACTTTGGTGGCCAAGTTCTTTTTTCTATTGGTCTGCTACAAAATGTCACCAACTATGGCAGACAATCTAGTCACCTGGATAGAGCAATCATGGTTGTTTCACTAGTTGCTAAGATTGAAATCGACTTCCCCCACCTTCTATTGGCGGAGATACATGAGAGGGAATTCAAGACCACCATTAATTACCCATTCTCGTGCATGATTTTTTCAGATTTATAGGGATTTTGGAGTGACAATCTGGCACAGTGACAAGTAGGTGCATTCTACAGGGGCATTGGTTATTGGGCTGATACAGGATGAAGCCAATGTGGAAGAACCACTAAGAGGACCTCGAGTCAACGTTCCTTTAGGCACTGATCTAGTTGATGTGGAAAAGATGCAGGTTGATGGGCCTGCATCCCACACTGATGATGCACCGGCTTCCTCCTCACAGGTAGCTAGCCAGGCCCCGAGCTCATCTAGAGCCACTCCGTCTTTTGGAGCCACTATGATACCATTGGGTGACTCTAGAAATTAGAGGTTCAGATGGCCACCCTGCTGCACCACATTAAGCCCTAGATACAAAATTTTATGTTTTTGTCTGAAGAGAGATTTGAAAAGAGGATGGAGGCGGTAACAGACCAAAAGTTCCAAGCGGTTCACAAGCTGCTCGATGCGTTTGACTTGAGAGTTTTAGAGAGGCCGAACCCTACCATTTATATGTCCTCTTTCCAGACTGATCTATCTAGTCTCTGGGCCGATGTTGACGCTATCCTTGCCATGCGAACTATTGACCCAAAGGCAGCACCATCTGCACTTGGCGATAATTCAATCCTTGGTCCTCTATTTAATGGACAATATGTTAAAGAGCAGCCCTACTCCGCACGTGTCTGAGGTAAAAGGCACCTATCTAGTTGGAAATTTGAGTGCACGGAGGAGGAAAAGGCCAGCAAGAGGTAACACATGGTGGAGAAGAAGTCAAAGAATGAATCTATCCTTGATGAGGAGCTGAGGCAATAGATAATCCGCGACATGGTTGCAAGGGAATCAAGTTCCATGCCCATTATTGAGGTTTGGCCTTCTGTGGCAAAGGATGTGAGCACTACTTAGGGTGTAGTGATGGAGATGATGGTACTACTGAGGGTTGCCCCACTATTGTAGCGGAGTCTGCGAAACCAGACCAACCCTCTTGTTGATGATTCCTTGGTGCTATGCGCCATAGGTTTGCTTCATCCAAACCATGATTTTTATCACCTTTTTGTGCATTGGGGACAATTGCACCTATTTTTGATTGGGTGGGATAGATAGATTTTGAGGGATAGGGCGAATTCTTAGCAACTCAACTCGCAGTCCTCTCTTAGGGTTTTCTTGCCTGTGTTCTTTTGCCCCAAGAGACTGTTGAATTTATGTCGAACTGTTATGTATTAGGATTGTATGTTTAGAAGCATGAGAAGGAATAAAGAATGATGACATAGTCAAATGAACATAAAAATTACACATGTCAAAAACTTTTGAATTATGTGCTAAAATTATGTTGGTTAAAATAAGTTGAATATGTTGGCTGTGAATATGACATGATAATAAACCAAATTAAGATCTCATGACTTAATCTCTAACTTGAACTGTGCAATATGATAATCTAATAATGAAACGATGTGGCAAGAGTGCGTGAGACAAATTGATTGTTTAAACAGTTTTGTGCCAATCTAGAACTTGCATGGTTAGTCATGCAAAGATAGTCCACTCTAGTATATTTGAAGTGAACATATGCCCTTGTTCTAAAAAGTCCTCTAAATGCCCAAATGAATCCAACCAAATGACATGAATGTTCCCATTGATCCAAATGCTTTGAGCCTTAATGAGACCACTTCTTTCAAAAAAAAACTAGCTCACCTTCTCTTAATCTATTGTTTTGGCGCTGGTCCCTACTTGGACATGTTCACCTCAACCTAGGCAAAAAATCCTATGTTGAGGGTGGCTAATGCAAAAGTGACCTCAATCTTCGCCCTGATCCGACATCGCATATTGTGCGCCTCAACTCATGAAAAATGCATAAGTTGAGGGTGGCTATGAGGGAGAAAATTGAAAGAAAAATGGGTATGAAAAGAGTTTGGTATTGAAAAAGAAAAATAAGAAGAGGATGTGATATAATGTGAGTGAAATTGAGGAAAATTGATTAAAGTTAAAGAAAAGAAGTAAATGTAAGAAAAAGAAGAAAAGGGAAAAATAAAGAGCTAAAAAGTCTAAAAGTCATATTCATGGTTGAAAAGAATCAAGGGAAAGAAGAGAAAAAGGTAGTATGTATAAAAAAGGGCAAAAAGAAGTATAAAAGCCTAATTTAATGTCAAAGAGAAGGAAAAAAAGTCACTAAAAGTACCCAAAAGTACCACACCTTACCCTGACTCTACATTACAAGCCAAGAGAGTTCTATAGTGATCCTAGAACCTAGTTGGAGAGTCTAAAAAGTGAAAATAAGGGCAAGCCTATGGTATTGAGCACTAATTGTGACTTCAACTTCTGAGTGTGATTATTGAATGAACCCTTGTACTAAAAAAATTAATATTAACTACGAGAAAAAGAGGTTTCGTTTGGAGTGAAGGCACTAAGGAAATTGTTGGAAAATTGGTACCTAGGTGATAGTAAAATAGTGCATGTTGTGTGTTGAGTGGTGAATCTTCGTCATATTTGGATCCGCACAAATTAGATTGTTGAGTCCATGAGAAACGATTTTCATGCAAAAAGAAAGTCAAGATAGAAAGTCATATGATTGCTTGTGCTTGTATTGCTTACTTCTATACAAGTGTCGTTTAGAGTCATAGTTTGTTGTTTGAGGACAAACAACAATTTTAAGTTGAGGGTGTTAATGTAAAATGAACCTATGGTATTTCTAATACATTTCACTTGAGAGTAGCCATTTTGCATTGGTTTTATGTGTTTTTCTTGTATTAACAGGAAATAGGTTCAAACACGGAGAATTTAAGACACAATGGATAGAAGTGTAGAAAATGAGACCTACGAGGCAACCTACGGATCGTAGTTCGAGTTACACCCCGTAGATGATGATCTTAGAAGGGAAGGCATGCATTCTTGAAGATCAGAGAATCCTTGACTAAGTTTAGAACCACAATGGTGACCTACGGACCATAGAGTGATCTGCGTACCGTACTACAGCTTTGTCAAACTGATCAGATAAGGGGTTCTAATATCAAATGATGAAGGGTTTAAGTATGGAGTGACGGACCATCGTCTGACATACGGTTAATACTTCTTGATTGTAGACCATCCAAGATTTTTAAAACTGAAAGTTTTTCTAAGTCCTGAGCCACGAAAATGACCTACGGATCGTAGAATGACTTACGGACCGTAGGTAAGTCTCATAGATCAAAGATACTTCTTGAAAGATTATTTCTTTATTTTTTTCCTTTTAAGTTAGGAGTTTTTTTTATATATATATAAATAGGATAAAAACCTCATTTTGGAGGTTAGACATTATTACTCTTGTTTAGTTTGTGCTTTTGGAGATTAACATGCAAACGTTTGGGCAATTGTTGATTTTTAAAGTACGTTTTGAAAATTTTTGCTTTGAAATCCAAGTGGAGATTCTGGGTTTATTCTTATTCTTACATAAGTTCATGATTCTTTGATCTAAAACTATGAATTGTGTTATTGCAAATATGGGTAACTAAAACCACAACTAGGTTTATAGGAACCATGAAGGACTAACAAAATATGAATATTAAATAAGCAATCTTTGAATAATTTTGTTGCATTCATTGATAATTCTTTCATTTAGACGTATATTTAACGGTGGCCAACATTAGATCTCTACTTGTTGCTACTTTCTAGACTAAGGAAGTAGTTAATAATAAAAGAAATATCAGCATAGATTTAGTGTGATACTATCTAATAGTCTAAATGAGGATTGGTGCAAGAGTGAAAACTAAGCCATACATCGATGTGATGTCTATTATGAGGTAAAGGTAACAGCTAGTAAATTGTACACACGTAGCTCGACCAAGTGCGAGGTGAAATTCTTTAGATTCTAGACCAATTATTTAAAGATAGCGAACTTATCGCTTTGCATGTAATATGTCACATTCGGGAAACACCCCCTAGAAGTAACATGGCGTGCTCGACCTCTCGGAGGTCTTATACAAGCCCATAGTTATCATTCATCGCGTTGACATAGTAAATTTAGCGAAAAATTTAAAACTTTATTAGCACATCATATGCTATAACATTACTTCATAAATATAAGACATAAGTCATAATACATATATAGACCTTAAGTCTCTTTGTCATATTAGACTCAACAACATTCGAGTACATTAGGGACACGGCCCTTAAGACACATTACATCACTATACAATATTGAAACACTTTACAGTAAAGACATAAGTAGGAGATCCTTGAACTTAAGGATTCCTTTAATTGAGCTTGGGAATAATCTATCAAGCTCTTCACCATTCAAAACATTCTTTAAGCATCCATAACCTACACTTTGTGTAAAAAGTAGAGAAGAATAGGATTAGTACAAGAGTGCACTAAGTATGACAACCATGCAAAAACATGCATTTAAAAGGGACATTTTCTTGAAATCATACTTCATGTCATTTTGAGTAAATCTTCATATACCCTTATACAATAAAATTTATATCATTCACATACTTCATAGAAACATAATTAAAGGCCAAATATCATATAAAATCACATATAGAATTTAAGCCATAATTGATGTCACTTTACAGTGAACTCTTTTACCTTAACTGTGAGCTATCTTTCCTTTTATTTATTAACCTCCTAAGTAACCCTCTATTGATACTTGGTGCAATGCATCACCTTAAGGCTACAAGGAAACATGCATACACTTACAAAAGCCAACACATATCAATATAGAAGTATATACCATTACAGGACACATTCAAGTCAAAGATATAGGACATTACATTAAGCTACATCAACTTAAACATACTTTTACTTCTTTTCATATTCATCATTATAAGACCTCATTCATGACCTTAATCTTAGTCTACTAGTGTAATGTATATGTGAAGCCCCATAACCCCACACATACTTAGTAAACTCTTCATGAGACCACAAACCTTAACATACAATTCATACATCCTCATACTAAGTAAAGACAACTTCATTCATATCAATACAAGACCTTCATCATATAGCATTTAGACAAACAAAGTGCATATAAGGATAAGATCACATCACATAGATTCATACCATGCACATCTTCTTAACAAGTAGACAACTTCTACAATATCATACATATAGACATAAGCATACTCATATACATTAGGTGACCTTCCTTGGACTTCCTAAGGAGCTACTTGTGCAATGTCTATATGGGTTCATTACTAACACCTATATTAAGTAACCTATATTAAGTCATCCTATTTAGGATCCTAGTTCTTTACTTCCATTGTCCATTTTACTTTCAGGGAAACTATAGCCTTAACTGACACTAAGACCATGGGTGCTAAACATGAAATTTGGTGTTGTAGAACCTTAAACCAATGGAAGGTGTTCCTACCTAGCCAAGGTAGAACATTAATATATATCCTAGCATCCTAAGTGAATTCACTTTGCTAGATCCTATGTGGCAAGCATAATTTATGGAACTAAGATATAGGTAGTAACCTCTACATGCCATTGGACAATTGGGGCCTCATGTCATGACAAAACATGTGTGAACCCTTCTTCAAAGGGAAGTCAACACCTCATATGGGTCCATAGGTGAGTATTCCCCTAAGGGAAGTCAACACTCTATAAGGGACAAATGGTAAATCCTCCTCAAAGGAAAGTCAACACCTTTCAATTTCAAGTTCACTCGCTACTAAGCTAAGTTCCCTTTATTGAAAAGCCTTTAATTACATTTTGATAAAACATAGGCTTAAGATATTCATTCTTTATATGCTTATAGCATATTCAAGCACCTATTCTAGTTATAGAGTATTCTTGGGCACCCCTCTTAAGGACCCTCTATATACTAGATCATTATTTATATGTGTGTGTTCACATATATGTGAGCAAACCTTTCACATAACACATAAATATTACACATAAACCATACATTCATATTCATGTACATAGAAACCAAACCTAGGAACTATCCTATCAAGGTACACATATACAATACATAAACAAGGTCCCATACCCTTGACCATACTAGTACACCTATCAAGTCATCCTAGTTAAGTAAACATACCATACTTCACATACATATACTTTACATGCATAGTAGTAGACACTAGTGAATATGAGAACAACCTTTCATTAGACAATATAAACAATTACTACATTGTAAGCATGCATGAAGTGTGAGTGTGTGTGTACATTGGTCAACATGATCACATAATGATTATCAACAACTCATTGAGTCAGCCACCTTCTTAGACCACATTAAACTTTGAAGTATAGACCACACAACACAATTTAGCATAGGACACAAGACAATCTTCATATCAAACTTTAAGGCTCCTAAAATTAGCTATTCAAACATTCATATAGGGGTACATGGGTAGGGGTCATCAATATTTAATAAATTATTAATGGCAGCACCTACACATGATATTACCTAACCCTTACATTCTCATAACCATAGCAACATAACCTAGATTCCCAACTCAAGTACAAGACTAGGCACAAGTTACACATAAAGTGATCATCATAGCCACTCATTCATATATTCATCAATTTGCCTTCAAGGCCATGTTCAACACATATAATGACATAAAGTAAACACCTCCACCATAAGTGGACCATACCACACAATGACATACAAGGCTTCATCAACATTACTATACAATAATAGAGAAGTAGAAGAGGAGAGCAATTCTTACCAATCCTTTAGCCTTTGATCATCATTGACCATTACTACTCTTTCATCATAATTCAAGAATATGGCAGTAGCTAAAACATAATAATCATATACGAAGTCATGCATAAGCTACTACAAGGCCATACTACAAACTAGTACCACACATCGTTAACATGCTAGAATGTAGAAGTACATAGACCATTAGCCAACTTCACTTGCATGAATTATAAATCAAGTTTCATTAATATTATCAATCTAGTACAGTAGCTAAATATGCACTCAACATATAGAAATCATGCTTACATCACTACGAGATCAAGGTACTAACATAGGCATTAAACTATCAATTTAATGTAGAGTAGAGAGAATAGCCCATCTTACTAATTTTCCCAAAGTATGGATCATCAATTCTATTTTACCAATTAAGTACATGCTAGGCAGTAGCTAATGAGATAAGAATAGATTCTTATTCATACTTTATTCATCTTAGAATATAGATTACATCACCTATATAGCATTATCAATTCATAGACTAAAATAATCTAGATCAATTCATGTGAGCCTTTATTTAATTTGATCATCAAGGATTTATACCCACAAATCATCCATAATACCAACTAAAGGCAGTAGCTACAATGATGCTTTGCATAATCGAAATCATACACAATTGCTATAATCGAAACTCATTATAACACTTAGAAACATAGGCTATTCATACTCAAATCATCATACATTGATCCTCATGGATCGTTCATCATCCATTAATAATCAGTTAACGTAAATAATAGTAGATATAAGCAATTCAACATAAGAGAATCACAATTCAATCATTAACAAGCCATGATCACAATGCCCATGCAAGGGCTAAATCAAGTTTGGGAAGAGACATGGGTTCATCTTGTAATTGGATTCAAAATCACGTTAAAACCAATATATTAACTTCAATTAATCATGATTTAATCATTAAAAACGTTTTTAAAAAGAACCCACGGCTAGATTGAAGAAGGAGAAGTTTGAGCATAAAATATCTTTTGAAACTTTGAGATTATGTAACATTCCATAAAAATGTACATGTCTAGTAAAGAGCCTATTAGGTTTTAAGAATGCGTATTGGGGTACATAGGAATCCCCATGCCCAATATTCAGAAATATTGGGCATGTTATAGAATATTGGCTTAAGGGTGTTAGCCAATTTTCTACGTATACACAAGTATGTATAATATAATCCAAGCTAGTTTAAGAAATGTACCTGCAATGAAGACCCTAAACTAATAATACACATATTGATTCTCAACCGAACACATTAGGTACTAGGCATCCAAGTGTCAAGCCTAGGTACCATAGCACATAACCATTTAAAATGATCATGTAGATTAAGCAGTGCCCAAGGACATAGTAAGGATCCTTGGGACAATAAGTAAACATCCCTAATGAATAGTTAGTTGGTAAAGTTCACGCAACACATGTGCAAACACACGTGCAATCGGCCAAGGGACCACTCTAACTGATTCGGTTAGAACGGTTAGGGACAGGCGCGCATCCGGGTCAGACCACGTGGGGCCAGGATCCCTAACTGGTCCTAGACCCTAACTAACTGACCTATATAACTAACTAACCTAGGACAAACCAAAAATAACTAACTAAGGGACCCGACAATCAAAGACCTAGTCGGGTGGCACCAAACCGTATAACTAAATAAGAGACAACTTAGTACCTAACCTAGGATGGTCCAAAGGGTTGGTTATGGTCCTAACAACTTAGGGGTACTTTAGTAATTACCCTAGGTTACTTAATTAATTAATTTAGCAACTAAATTAATTAATTTAATTAGTCAAAACCAAAACTACTAAACAATTTCCAGATTTTGGTTAAGTCAAGCGTTATTCTATTCCTAGTAAATTTAGGAGGGGGTGTTTTGGTAATTAGCTAATTAAGTTATTTTAGTTAAGTTATTTAATATAAGTTGAACTATGTAATATTCAGTTCCTAAAGACTTAGACTCACGTTATTCATCATAAACCCTAAGACTGAAAAGCATTGAGAAAACGTAAGATACCCTAGGCAATTTCAAGCATTCTTCAAGGTTTTCGTGCAAAGTGCGAGGTGATCTTCGTAGATTTAATTCTACAGTAAGGTATGGGTTTTATATCCTGGAATTCTTTCTCCAAGAGTCTTTCAAACGTTTTAACTTCAAGAATATCAAAACAAGGGTTGTTCCTAATGAATCGCATGTTCACCTCCCTAGTTCTCCCGATTTCCGATTCCCGTAGTATCTATAGTGTAATTCTCAATGCATGTAGTTTATATGTGGTGTTAACTAATAATTATGTGTATGTTTTAGTAATTTATATGTCGAATGAAACCTACATGTTAGATCCGCATACTTAGGGTGTTATTTACATGAGATGTTGAATGTTGTAATGCCTACTTGTGTTCGAGAAGATGAAATTGTTATGAGTTGTTTGTTGAATTGTTTTATAGGTTAATCAAAGTTAAAAGTTGGCTCGTTTAACATGTTAATAATACTATAATGTATTTATGAACAATTTGTATGGCTAGTGATAACATTATGACAAGTATATAGTGAAATTGTGATTGATGCCAACAAATTGGCTAACAAAACTATGTCCAATCATATATCTTCCAAAAGATGCAAAGTCATGCTAATCTCTACATCAATAAACTCATAACATAGGGTATGCCAATCAATGGGACAAGTCCAAACATACCCTATCCACACAAACTTGTGAACGTAATAGCATTGAATAAGTAATCACAACTTTCATAAAGAATTGTACAAGACTATCAATAAACGTTGAACAAGTTAAGGTGAGTAATGAAATAACTAAAATCTTAAGTTATGAAATTGACCTAATATAGAGTGTTAAAAATAAGTGAGACAAGTCTCAAATACACTTAATCAATTACGTCAAAGATACTAACAAAGAGGGTGCTAGAATCCGTGAGACAAGTCTCACTCGCACCATGATGATAATGTTAGACTTAAGTTCATGTTCATCAAGTAAAGAGAGGGATGACCAATCATCCATAGAGTTAAGTAAACCTCATAACTAGAAGCAATCTTCAATAATGTTTGAGTCAGATCTAAAAGATAATAAAGTAAAATAGATCTGAGCTTAACACTGATAGGCTAGCAATGACCTTGTGCCATCACATGTAAGCCTCATGAGATGAGATCACCACCCAGGTGGACTAGGGTCTCCGTACGTCTCCTAGTCTTCGAATTATGTTGCCAGAATAGGGGCACTAGAAAGTGGATGCCTCCCACTAGGAACGCTAGCAGTTCGGTTTCGCCTTGGATGGTGATTCCACCTCTTTTCGGTGTGGGGGAGACACCAGATTTCATGTTAGCTCGCATGATCTACTTCCGCTAATGCTCAGGAAAGTATCCTGTTTACTTCAGCCGTGAACCCCTCCTTTCGGTGTGGGGAAGACACTGACTTGGTTTTACTTTAGTCGGTGAACCCCCCTTTTAGGTGTGGGGTTGACACAGAACTTTGTTCACCTTAACCGGTGAATCAACTCTTTTTGGTGTGGGGGAGACACTAGATTTCATGTTAGCTCGCATGATCTACTTCCGCTAATGCTAAAGAATTCTTGAAGAGAGTAAGAAAGAATAAAGTAGCATGTTCAAAGTGAACAACAGAGCAAATAAATAGAAACGTAAGTTCATAGTGAACTAAGTAAACAAGAGCTTAAGAATGTCAATCATTAATGTTGATCAGAGTGAAGTTTTCAAAAGTTAGTAGTTTATACCAATATTGGAGTATCAATACATGCCTCAAAGATTATAATATTAGGTTAAAAACCAATTAATGGGCATAGCCAATAATTATTGGCTTATAAATATATTCACCTCCATTTAACAAGAATAAAGAAATCTAACTTGTAAGTGATGTAGCCAAATCATTTCCTTAGTCTCGTGAATTACTTACTCGATTCATTGTAGTTATGGGACTAAAATGAATTATTTCACTTGTAAGTAAAACATAGGATCAAAGTAGATCATTTAACTACACAACAAGAAGAGGAAAAGACTGAAAAATAATCTAAGTTTGAGAATAGGAGCTCTCGGCCTAAGAGGGTCAAAATAATAAACTTTCTTTTAAGTTGTTCTAAAATTATGTTCATGATTCCAAGGTCTTATGTTCATATATAAAATGAGTTGTGTGCCTTAATTGCATGAGAACATGTCATATTTATATCATAAATCACAATTATCGATTTAAGAAAGTAAAGTGAATTAACTTTCCACAAACGACATGTTTCTTTAGGAAGAGCTTTACTTGATCATGCATAGTCCTTATGTGTTTATGTGTATACACCCATACTTAGTACAAGTCTGTAAAACCCCCATATATTATTACTATTTTTATAGGCGCAGGTTCGAGAGAAGATTGAAGTTTCGAAGCGATTTGGATTAGCGATCTCCGGACTTTGGTAGGTCCTCCTGAGTTCGAGGATGCTAAATTTATTATTCTAGCTTAGTACATTAGACATATCTAGTGGATATAGTCCCTAGCGTTCCAATTCAACCATTTTTACAAACGTTGTAATAAGGCCGATTGGCAAACTATTATTATTATTATGTTTTATCGTTTCATTTATTTAATCTTTAGTAGATGGTTTTTTACTTTGAGCTATTTGAATATCACTCTTATGCAACACTATATGAAGTCTATGTATACTTTGATAAGTATTAAAAAGTTTTAAATTTTTCGCAAATTTAACTGTATGATAGTGATGAAAGCAAAGAAGAGGCTTGTCTGCGACCTCTGAGAGGTTAACAACGCCGGTCATATTAGGATTCCAGAATCCAGGTGTGACAAACTTGGTATCAGAGCATGAGGTTAAATTACCTAGTAACTAAGGCGCAACACAACCACATTGCGTAGTTTCTAACTTATGGCTGTGAAGTGCACCACAATCATGACTTAGAGACTTTGTGATGATTAGGAATTTTCCATTCTTCTACTCTTTATCGTGTTGTCTAGAGCTTTGACATTTTGTGTCATTCTAGTATCTAACTTCTGTCTTGTGTATACGTGTAGAAAATGAACACAAGAAGAAACACAAATAGAAGAGTTAAAGAAGCAGCTGGTGGAGGCAACCAAGCTCCTCCTCAAGCCCCATCTACTGAAGAACAAGTGCCTCTCAACCCAATTACGATGACGGATGAAGAAGTGAGGGAGGCACTGCTTCAAATGGCCCAAGCAATAACTGTGCAGGCACAGGCCATCATGGCCCAAGCCACTAGAGAGGGTGACCCAGGGAGAACCAGCATGCTAGCACCATGGCTAGTAGGTTGAGGGATTTTACCAGAATGAATCCTATAGTCTACTATGGGTCCAAGACCAATGAGGATCCTCAAGAGTTTGTGGATGAGGTTCATAAGATTCTCTGTGCTATGGGTGTTAGTGAAGAGGAAAAGGTTGAGTTGGCTGCTTACCAACTCAAAGATGTGGCTGAGGTGTGGCACAGGATGTGGGGAGATGGTCGAGCACCAGGGAAAGTCCCCATCACTTGGGATGTTCTCAAGACTGCATTCCTGGAGAGGTTCTTTCATAGAGAGAAAAGAGAGGCTAAGGTTGAGGAATTCATTAACTTACGACAGGGAGGTATGTCAGTTAGGGAATACTCGTTGAAGTTTGTTAAGCTTTCCAAATATGCTTCTTCTCTTGTGTCTAATATTAGGGATGAGATGAGCAGGTTTGTGACTGGTGTGTCGGAGGATTTAGAAGAGGAATGTCAGGCAGCGATTTTGCATGATAACATAGATCTTGGTAGGTTGATGGTCCATGCACAACAGTTTGAGGAGAGTTGTCGGAGAAAGAGAAGCTGAGAGAGCAAGAAATCTAGGCTCTCGGATCAGTCCGATTCGAACAATGGTAAAAATTCGTTTGGATTTCGGGATAGGACCAAGTTCAAGAAGGGGAACAAACACTCAAGTAATCCTACTCCTTCGAAAAACACTAATGCCAAGAAGGGCAATGATAAAAATGGCCAGCGTGACCAAAGGACATGTGGTAAGTGTGGTCGTGTGCATGGAGGTGAGTGCATGGTAGGTTTTAATGGATGCTATGGGTGCGGTAAGAGTGGGCTCGTGGTTAGGGACTTCCCAAATGTGAAGAATCAGGCTAAGGCAGATAATCAGACTCGGCCTAATTCCACTGCTGTAGCCGAACCTCCCAAGAGAAACCGGTTCTACGCATTGAAAGAAAGAGAGGAGCAAGAGAAGTCCACGGATGTGGTTACTGGTAACTTTCTTGTCTTTCCTTATCCTGTTTATGCATTATTAGATCCAAGATCTACCTTGTCTTTTGTTACTCCTTTAGTAGCTAGTAAATTTGAGTTGCTTCCTGAGATTTTGCATGAACCATTTCTAGTTAGTACTCCCATAGGAGACAATGTTAGGGCCGAAAGAGTTTATAGAGATTGCCCAATAAATGTTCTAAATAAAGTTACTCATGCTGATCTAATAGAATTAACCATGCTTAATTTTGATATAATTTTGTGTATGGATTGTCTTCTTAAATGTTATGCTACCATAGACTGTCGAAACAGGGTAGTAAGTTTTCACTTTCCAAATGAGTTAGAGTTACAATGGGAAGGGTGTGGTTCAAATCCAACAGGCCAAATAGTTTCCAATCTAAAAATCAAATAAGATGTTATCTAAGGGATACTTATTACACTTAATAGAGTCAAAGACTTAGAACAAGAAGACCCTTCCATAGACTCTGTGTCCGTAGTAAATGAGTTTCAAGATGTCTTTCCGGAGGATTTACCAAGGATCCCTCCAGAACATGAAATTAATTTCAGTGTTGACTTAGATCCCAACACCAAACATATTTCCATTCCCTCATATAGGATGTTACCAGTCGAACATAAAGAGTTAAAGTAGCAGTTAAAAGAATTACTTGATAAGGGGTTCATCCAGCCGAGCATATCCACATGGGGCGCTCTAGTGTTGTTTGTTAAGAAAAAGGATGGAACTCTTAGAATGTGTATCGATTATCGACAACTCAACAAAGTCACTATAAATAACAAATATCCTCTTCCCAGAATCGATGATATTTTTTATCAACTTCAAGGTTCAAGTTTCTTTTCTAAGATAGATCTTCGGTTGAGTTATCACCAACTTATGGTAAGACAAGAGGATGGTCCTAAGACTGCCTTCAGTACTAGGTATGTCCGTTACGAGTTTCTTGTCATGTCATTTGGTCTCACCAATGCACCAGCCGCGTTTATGGACCTTATGAATATAGTCTTCCGTGAATATCTTGATTCGTTCGTCATAGTATTCATAGATGACATTCTCATATACTCTAAGTCCATAGAAGAGCATGAACAACATTTGAGAATGACATTGCAAGTACTCAAGGAACATTAGTTGTATGCAAAGCTTAGCAAATATGAGTTTTAGTTAAGATCTGTGACCTTCCTTGGTCATGTTGTGACCGATCAGGGTGTTGAGGTTGATCCAAAAAAGATAGAGGCGGTAATGAATTGGCCGATACCCCTCACTCCTACCGATATTCGAAGATTCTTCTATTTGTATACTTATTATCGCAGGTTTATGGAGGGATTTTCCGCAATTGCTGCTCCAATGAACACTTTAACAAAGAAGAAGGCAAAGTTTGAGTGGTCTGAAAAGTGTGAAAAGAGTTTTCAAGAGCTCAAAGGCCGACTCACTTCGGCCCCAGTCCTAACATTTCCGAGAAATGGTGAAGGGTACGTGGTGTATTGTGATGCTTACCGATTAGCTTTGGGATGTGTTCTTATGCAATATGGTAAGGTCATTTCATATGCATCAAGACAATTGAAAATCCACTAGAAGAATTACCCTAATCATGATCTTAAATTAGCCGCAGTGGTGTTTGTGTTGAAGCTTTGGAGACATTACTTATATGGTTTACATGTTGATGTATTTACTGACCATAAAAGTTTTCAATATGTTTTTACACAAAGAGAATTGAATCTTCGTCAGAGAAGATAGCTAGAGTTACTAAGGGATTATGACATGAGTGTCCACTATCATCCGGGTAAGGACAACGTAGTGGTGGATGTGTTAAGCTGATTGAGCATGGGCACCGTGTCTCATATCGATGATGAGAAGAAAGAGTTCATTAAAAAAAGTACACCGATTGGATAGGTTAGGTGTACGGCTTGTGAATGCACCAGATGGGGGTCTTACGGTCCATTCACGATCCGAATCCTCATTTGTTGTAGAAGTTAAAGCCAAGCAGCATCTCGACCTAGTACTCATGGAGTTGAAAGATTCAGTGTTGGGTAAGATGAATGAATCATTCTCCCTAGGAGGGGATGGTGTACTTAGGTACCAAGGAAGATTGTGTGTACCAAATATTGATGCTTTGAGGCCAAATATTATCGCAGAGGCTCATGGTTCTAAGTATTCCATTCATCCAGGTTCCACCAAGATGTATCATGATCTGAAGTAAATTTATTGGTGGGAAGGTATGAAGCGAGACATCTCTAGGTTTGTGGAAGAGTGTCCAAATTGCCAACAAGTTAAGGCCGAACACCTTAAGCCTGGAGGTCTTACTCAATCAATTGAAATTTCAACATGGAAGTGGGAGGCTATTAATATGTATTTTTGTGGTTGGACTGCCTAGAACCCGAAAACTACATGATTCTATTTGGGTCATTGTTGATAAGATGACTAAGTCTGCTCACTTCATTCCCGTAAAGTCTACCTACAGAGCCGAAGATTATGCCAAGCTTTATATTGATGAGATCGTGAGGTGGCATGGTATTCCTTTATCTATCATTTCAGATAGGGGAGCCCAATTCACTTCTCATTTTGGGAGATCTTTTCAAAAGAGTTTGGGTACACAAGTAAAGCTCAGCACTGCTTTTCACCCTCAAATCGATGGGCAAGGAGAACGTACCATTCAGACCCTTGAAGACATGTTGAGAGCATGTGTTATTGACTTCAAGGGGAGTTGGGATGACCACTTGCCACTAATTGAGTTCTCTTATAATAATAGCTATCATTCCAGTATTGGAATGACTCCTTTTGAAGCACTGTATGGTAGAAGATGTAGGTCCCCAGTTGGATGGTTTGAAGTGGGAGAAACTGCCATCCTTGGACCCGAGATCGTACATGAGGCTTTGGAAAAGGTGAGAATCATCAGGGATAGATTGTCTACTGCTGACAGTTGTCAAAAATCATATGCTGATAATCGAAACAGATCTCTTGAATTCGAAGTAGGTGATCAAGTATACTTAAAGATATCACCCATGAAAGGGGTAATGAGGTTTGGTAATAAAGGGAAATTGAGCCCGAGGTATATAGGTGCTATGAGATCTTACAACGAGTAGGAAATGTTGCTTACGAACTAAAGTTACTTGGCTTCTGTTCATCCACTATTTCACGTTTTGATGCTTAAGAAGTGTCTAGGCGATCCAGCGTCCATTCTACCCATCGAGGGGTTAGGAGTCGATGAGAACCTTTCTTATGAAGAGGTTCCCATTGCAATTTTAGATAGTCAAGTGAAGCGACTGAGGAACAAGGAGGTTCTCACCATGAAAGTGTTATGGAGGAACCACCTTGTTGAGGGAGCAACATGGGAGGGCGAGGCCGATATGAGATGATGTTACCCTCACTTGTTCAGTTCTTGAAGTTAGATATAGTCTTCCTAAGTCTAATCTTGTTTATGAAACTCTAAACTTTTAGTACATTAGGTGGTTTTTGGTGTTTTAAGTCCATAACTGTGCGTTTTATACTTGCACTATATGATTTAATATGAGTTCATGCTTGCTTTCATGTTGCTGTTTTTGTATAGCTTTTAGGTGATTTGTGTGTTGCATGAGAGTGATGGGCATTAAGTTAAAGTTAATAAAAAGAATTGGGAAGGGAGTTCCTCAATCTCAAATATGAAGCTTCAGATAAGCTTAGAGTAATGTAATTATCAGAGTAAGCTATGAATCAGATATTCACAAAGATAAAGTCTCTAGTATGTTAATGTGCTTTTCGGAAATACCCTCTTTGATTTAAAATGATGAGTAGTGTCATTCGGGGATGAATGTTACTAAGGGGGGATAATGTAATATTCCATAAAAATGTACATTTCTAGTAAATAGCCTATTAGGTTTTAAGAATGCGTATTGGGGTACATAGGCATCCCAATGCCCAATATTGAGAAATATTGGGCATGTTATAGAATATTGGCTTAAGGATGTTAGCCAATTTTCTATATATACACAAGTATGTATAATATAATCCAAGCTAGTTTAAGAAATGTACCTGCAATGAAGACCCTAAGCTAAAAATACACATATTGATTCTCAACCCAACACATTAGGTACTCTGCATCCAAATGTCAAGCCTAGGTACCATAGCACATAACCATTTAAAATGATCATGTAGATTAAGCAGTGCCCAAGGACATAGTGAGGATCCTTGGGACAATAAGTAAACATCCCAAATGAACCTCCCAGAATAGTTAGTTGGTAAAGTTCACGCAACACATGTGCAAACACACATGCAACCGGACAAGGGACCACTCTAACCGATTCGGTTAGAATAGTTGGGGACAGGCGCTCGTCTGGGTCAGACCACGTGGGGCCAAGATCCCTAACCTGTCCTAGACCCTAACTAACTGACCTAGATAACTAACTAACCTTGGACAAACCAAAAATAACTAACTAAGGGACCCGACAACCTAAGACCTAGTCAGGTGACACCAAACTGTGTAACAAACTAAGAGACAACCTAGTACCTAACCTAGGCTGGTCCAAAGGGTTGGTTATGGTCCTAAAAACTTAGGGGTACTTTAGTAATTACCCTAGGTTACTTAATTAATTAATTTAGCAACTTAATCAATTAATTTAATTATTCAAAACCGAAACCACTAAGGAATTTCCAGATTTTGGTTAAGTCAAGCGTTCTTCTATTCATAGTCAATTTAGGAGGGGGCGTTTTGGTAATTAGCTAATTAAGTTATTTAAGTCAAGTTATTTAGTCTAAGTTTAACTAGTTAATATTCAGTTCCTAAATACTTAGACTCATGTTATTCATCATAAACCCCAAGACCGAAAAACATTGAGAAAACGTAAGAGGCCCTAGCAATTTGAAGCATTCTTCAAGGGTTTCATGCAAAGTGCGAGGTGATCTTCGTAGATTTAATTCTACAGTAAGGTATGGGTTATATCTCCTGGAATTTTTTCTCCAAGAGGCTTTTCAAATGTTTTAACTTCAAGAATATCGAAACTAGGGTTGTGCCCAATGAATCACATGTTCATTCTCGATGCATGTAGTTTGTATGTGGTGTTAACTGATCATTATGTGTATGCTTTAGTGATTTATATGTCGAATGAAACCTACATGTTAGATCCGCATATTTAGGGTGTTATTTACAAGAGATGCTGAATGTTGTAATGCCTACTTGTGTTCGAGAAGATGAAATTGTTATGAGTTATTCGTTGAATTGTTTTATAGGTTAATCAAGGTTAAAAGTTGGCTTGTTTAAAATGTTAAGATTACTATAATGTATTTGTGAACAGTTGGTATGGCTAGTGATAACATTATGACAAGTATATAGTGAAATTGTGATTCATGCCAACAAATTGGCTAACAAAACTATGTCCAATCATATATCTTCCAAAAGAATTGTTAACGTACCCTATCCACACAAACTTGTGAACGTAATAGCATTGTATAAGTAATCATAACTTTCAAAAAGAATTGTTCAAGACTATCAATAAACGTTGAACAAGTTAAGGTGAGTAATGAAATAACTAAAAGTTTACGTTATGAAATTAACCTAATATAGAGTGTTAAAGACAAGTGAGAAAGTCTCAAATACACTTAATAGATTACGTCAAAGATACTCACATAAGAGGGTTGTAGAGTCCGTGAGACAAGTCTCACTCGCACCATGATGATAATTTAAGACTTAAGTTCATATTCATCAATTAAAGAGAGGGATGACCAGTCATCCATAGAGTTAAGTAAAACTCATAACTAGAAGCAAGCTTCCATAATGTTTGAGTCAACTCTAAAAGATAATAAAGTAAAATAGATCTGAGCTTAGCACCGATAGACTAGCAATGATCTTGTGCATGCACATGTAAGTCTTATGAGACGAGATCACCACCCAGGTGGACTAGGGTCTCCGTTCGTCTCCTAGTCTTCGAACTATGTTGCCTGCATAGGGGCACTAGCAAGTGGATGCCTCCCACTAGGAACGCTAGCAGTTCGGTTTCACCTTTGCCGGTGATTCCACCTCTTTTCGGTTTGGGGGAGACACCAGATTTCATGTTTAGATCACATGATCTATGTTGGTAAAATCTCAGTAAAGTATTCAGTTCACTTCAGCCATGAATCCCTCCTTTCGGTGTGGGGAAGACACTGACTTGGTTTCACTTTAGCCGGTGAACCCCCCTTTTCAGTGTGGGGTAGACACAGAACGTGGTTCACCTTAACTGGTGAATCACCTCTTTTTGGTGTGGGGGAGACACTGTTTCATGTTATGATCTACTTCCGCTAATGCTAAAGTATTTTCCCTTTCTCCTTTACTCTCCTTCACTGCCTTGAGGTCGTGGGTTCGATTCCAACGCCTCACATTTCTTTTTCCTTCATTTTTCTTTGACTCTCATTCGCTGCCTAGAGGTCGTGGATTCAATTCCCATGCCTAACATTTTATTTTATTAATTTTCTTGTACTTTACTTTTCAGCCAGCACACCCGAGATCAATTACCCTTGACCCCCGTTTCCCCTTTTGTGATTTTAAGGCATCATAAGGGTGAGGTCGCCTCATTTTTCACTCAATTAATTTTCCATATTTGTTCATCTACACTTAGCCTAAACTAAACTTGTAAGTTTTTTGGAAATTTGGTTATTTTTCAGCTCATTTTCACCAACATTTTCACTAGAACTCTTAGGGAAATCATAGATTATTTTACACGTTTTGGGGTGCATTTTTCATAGATTCGTTTATCCAAAAGATTGATACTCAAATCAGCCACAATTCCATTTTAATGAAAATCCGATTTACATAGGTTTATGCATGTAAAATAACAACCATAACATTATCAATTTTGGATCCTCAAGCCGAGAACACATAGTCACTGCCACATTTTTGCACACACATGCACATAGTTTCGGAACACATAGGTTGTCATTCATACGATTTCCAATACACAAACATAAACATATTCATCAAGAAAACACAACATACACCTAAATCTACCAGCAATCATACCCAACCTACGAATCATTGGGAGCTAGTTACAGGGACATGCAACGGGGAACAACCCTAGTTTTTTCGGATTGAATAATCTGAACATTAAGGGATATCTTGGGAAAGGGACCAAGAAAGAAGAGAACCCATACCTTTTTAACGTTAAACCCTCGACTTGATTCCCAAAAACTCCACCCAAGATCACGTCTAAGTCTCCTCAATGTCAACACCACTCGACGGACAACCTCCCTTAGCCTAATATACGATTAACGTTTGATTTATGGAGATTTCGTGTGAGTTCTTCAAGTGTGAAGAACTTTGGTTATTTTTCTGTTCTTAAACATTATTTTTGGAAGAGAGAAACAAGAGAGATTGAACGTGAGAGTAGAGAGATAGACGTGAGAGAGAGTGGGAGTTGTATGAGGCTTAGGAGTCTAGTTTAGGACTTAGTCAATAAGGTTTTGTTTAATTATAAAAAAATCTGATTTCTATTTTATTTTAAATCAGTTAATGAATACTAATTATTAATTAATTACATTAATTTAATAACTTAAATAAAAACCACTTTAATTCATTGCTTCCACCTAGGTTCGAACCCGGGTGGCGCAAGACTTCACTTCAAGAGCCCATTTTCGTCCCTCTCTTCCCCTCCACATTATTAATTAAATAATTAATTATATATTTAGGGTAATTACAATACCACCCTTATCCAGGAAAAAGACCATTTTACACCTAGACCCTCCAAACCTAAGATTTCCCTTTTTTAAGTCCGGTAAAGACTCATTCGAGTAAATCTTCGTATTCGAGAGCCCTAAATGGTTGGACCCAACTTTTCCAAGCTCAACTAACTCCCCAAGTTAGTTGTCTTGGCTGTAGCAAGGGTTCCGAGGTCTGGTTCTATGCGCATCAATCCGTGTGAACCCTGGTTTAATCGTAGGCATTCTTGACACAGTTAGCATTACTTATCATATCCATTTTTAGGGTTGTTACATTATCCCCCCTTAGGAACATTCGTCCCCGAATGACACTACTACTATCCAGCGTAATGCTAGTCAGATCATAACATAATCACTATGCACAGTCAACCAATAGCAACAAAAATGGAGAGATAAGGAAACATAGACTTAAGAGTAGGAAGTCTAACCTCAAGAGCTGAAAAGATAAGGGTAGCGGGATCTCATATCGGCCTCGGCCTCCCACGTAGCACCCTCAACAAGATGATTCCTCTACAATACCTTCATGGTGGCCTCCTTGTTCCTTAGCCGCTTGATCAGTCTGTCTAAGATCTCAACAGGTACATCCTCGTAGGACAAGTCTTCATCGACCCCCAAACATTCCACAGGTAGAATCGATGTTGGATCACCTAGGCACTTCTTTAACATGGATAAATGAAAGACTGGATGGACAGAAGCTAGCTACGCAGGCAATGCCAACTCATAGGCCACCTCACCCACACGCTGTAGGATCTCGTATGGCCCAACATACCTCGGACTCAACTTCCCCTTCCTGCCAAACCTCATCACCCCCTTCATAGGTGATATCTTCAGATAGACCTGGTCACCAACATCAAACTCTAAGGTCTATTTTCTGTTATCTGCATATGACTTCTGCCGACTGTAAGCAGTAGCCAACTTGTCCCTAATCACCCTGACCTTCTCTAAGGCCTCATAAATGATCTCTGGACCCAAAATGGATGACTCTCCAACCTCGAACGACACAACTGGAGATCTACACCTCCTACCATACAGTACCTCAAACGGTGCCATCCCAATGTAGGAGTGATAGCTATTATTATACGAGAACTCTATCAAAGGCAGATGGTTATCCCAGCTACCCCTGAAGTCAATCACACACGCTCGTAACATGTCCTCCAATGTCTGAATGGTGCGCTCTGCCTGCCCATTAGTTTGAGGATAAAAGGCAGTACTAAGCTTTACCTGCGTGCCCAAGCTCTTCTGGAAAGATCTCCAGAAATGTGAAGTAAACTGAGCTCCTCTATCTAAAATGATAGACAAAGGAATCCCATGCCATCTCACAATATCATCAATGTAAAGTCTCGCATAATCCTCGGCTCTGTAAGTAGACTTCACAGGGATAAAGTGGGCAGACTTAGTCATCCTGTCCACAATAACCCATATGGAGTCATGCTGTCTCTTAGTCCTTGAAAGACCAACCACGAAGTCCATATTAATGGCCTCCCACTTCCAAGTCAGAACCTCAATAATCTGAGTAAGACCGCCAGGCTTAAGATGTTCTGCCTTAACCTGCTGATAATTAGGACACTTGGCCACATATTCTGCAATGTCCTTCTTTATTCCATGCCACCAATAAATCTGCTTAAGATCATGATACATCTTGGTGGAACCTGGATGTATGGAATATCAGGAACCATGGGCCTCTGCAACAATCCTGGTCAGCAAATCATCCACATCTGGTACACAAAGCCTGTCCTGATACCTAAGTATGCCGTCACCTCCCAAAGCGAAAGACTCATTCATATTTATCAACTCTGAGTCCTTCAGCTCCATCAACATAGGATCGAGATGCTGACCCTGCTTGACTTCAACTACCAAGGATGATTCAGAACTAGGATGAACTGAAACACCCCCACTAGTAGAGTCAACCAATCGCACACTCAGTCTGTCCAGTCTGTGTACATCTTTCGCCAACTTCTTCATCTCATCCTCAACGTGGGCTGTACTTCCCATGCTCATCCTGCTCAAAGCATTAGCTACAACATTAGCCTTACCTGGGTGGTAGTGAACATTCGTGTCATAGTCCTTCAACAGCTCCAGCCATCTCCGCTGACGTAGATTCAACTCTCTCTACGTGAACACGTACTAGAGACTCTTGTGGTCTTTGAACACATCCACATGCACTCTATACAAGTAGTGCCTCCACAGCTTCAGTGCAAACACCACAGCTACCAACTCCAGGTCATGAGTGGGATAATTCTTCTCATGAACCTTGAGCTGTCTGGACGCATAGGCTATCACCTTACCAACCTGCATAAGAACACAACCCAAGCCAACCCTAGATGCATCACAATAAACAGTGTAATTCTCACCACACTTAGGCAAAGTAAGCACCGGGGCTGAAGTGAGTCTGTCCTTGAGCTCCTGGAAACTCTTCTCACAAGTCTTCGTCTATTCAAACTTGGCCTTCTTCTTAGTCAAAGCTGTCAGTGGGGCAGCAATGGAAGAAAAGCCCTCCACGAACCTATGGTAGTAACCAGCCAATCCCAGAAAGCTACGGATGACAGTGTGAGTAAGAGGTTTTGGCCAGTTCTTTATAGCCTCAGTCTTCCTGGGATCCATCTCCACACCCTGATCGGACACAACATGACCCAGGAAGGTCACTGATCTAAACCAGAATTCACACTTGCTGAATTTGGCATACAGCTGATGTTGTCTAAGTACCTGCAAGGTTAGTCTAAAATGTTGTTCATGCTCTTTCTTGGTCCTAGAGTAGATGAGGATGTCATCAGTGAATACTATGATGAAAGAATCAAGGTATTGATGGAAGACTCAGTTCATGAGGTCCATAAATATAGCAGGTGCATTCGTGAGACCAAATGACATAACTAAGAACTCATAATGACCATAACGGGTACGAAAGCCTGTCTTTCGGATATATCCATCCCTAATCCTAAGATGATGATACCCTGAACGAAGATCAATCTTAGAGAAGAAACTAGACCCTTGGAGATGATCGAACAAATCATCTATTCTGGGAAGTGGATACTTATTCTTTATAGTGACTTTGTTGAGCTGCCGATAATCGATACACATTCTAAGGGTTCCATCCTTTTTTTCACAAATAACACTGGAGCGCCCCAAGCGATATGCTCGGCTGAGTGAAACCTTATTAGTGAGATCTTTTAACTGCAGCTTCAACTCCTTGAGTTCAGATGGAGCCATCCTTTAGGGACGAATTGAAATTGGTTTAGTATCGGGTTCTAAGTCGATACCAAAGTCAATCTGTCGAGGGGGAGGGACTCCTGGCAAATCATCAGGAAATACATCCAGGAACTCATTCACTACAGGCACTGAGTCTATGGAAGGGATGTCATGGTCTAAATCATTAACACTCACAAGATGACACAATAACCCCTTGCACATCATTTTATTGTCCTTAAGGTTCGAAATCAAGGGATTAGGACGACTCGAGTTGTACCCCTCCCATACTAGCTCCTCTTCATTAGGGAAATGAAATGTCACCACTCTACTACGACAATCCAAACAAGCATAACAACTGTGAAGCCAGTCCATGCCAAGAATAACATCAAAATCATGCATGGGTAACTCAACCAAGTCTGCACACATAGTCTTACCACTTACAACTATTGGGCAATATTTGTATACTCTATCAGTTCTTACATTTTCTCCTAAAGGTGTACTAACCACTATAGGATCATGCAGAACCTTAGGCAATATCTCAAAAGTGAGAGCAAGCAAAGGAGTTACAAAGGAAAGCGTAGACCCTGGATCAAGTAAAGCATAAACAGAAGTTGAGAATACTTCCAGCATACCTGTGACCACATCAGCGGACTTCTCCTGCTCCTCCCTGCCCTTCAGGGCATAGAACCTGTTCCTCTTAGGAGGCTCGGCTGCTGCTGCACCCTGTGAATTAGGCCTAGGCTGAACATTACCTCCAGCCTGACCTCTATTCTGTGGGCAGTCTCTAACCATGTGCCCACTCTTACCGCAACCGAAGTAGGCATTAGTGCCCTGTCTGCACTCTCCATTGTGAGCACGGCCGCACTTAGCACAGTTCTTTTTGGGACGCTGCATCTCACCTCCATTGCCCTTCTTGGGCTCAGGTCTTCCTCCTTTAGGTGTTGTACTCCTCTGAGAATTATAGTTCCCAGAACTCTGCTGCCCCTTCTTGAACCTGGGCTGCTCACGGACGCCAAAATTATTTCTGTGGCCTACATGGCTGTGACCTGCCTGATCTTGAGGCTTAGGCCTCCTAGCCTCACGAGCGCCTCTCTTCTTGCGGCTGTCCTATACCTACTGGACATGCACCATCAACCTGGAGAGGTCCTTGTTATCATGGAGCATCGCAGACCGACACTCCTCCTCCAGATCTCTGTTGATTCCTATGAGAAACTTGATCATCTCATCCCTGCTGTTAGATACAATGGAAGTAGCATACCTGGATAATTTAACAAACTTCAGTACTCATCTCATCCTTGTTGTTAGATACTAAGGAAAGTAGCATACCTGGATAGTTTAACAAACTTCAAGGAATACTCCCTGACTGTCATTGATCCCTGCTTAAGGTTGATAAACTCCTCAACCTTTGACTCCCTCATCTCCCTGGGAAATAATCTCTCCAGGAAGGCTGTCTTAAATAGCTCTCAAGTGACCGAAACTCCGCCCAAAGCTCGGCTATCCTGCCACATCTTGCACCAAGTCTGTGCAACATCCTTGAGTTGACAGGAAGCCAACTCTTCTTTCTAAGTGTATGTGGCCCCCATAGCCACCAAAATCTTATGCACCTCGTCCACAAACTCTTGGGGGTCCTCTGAAGTCTTAGACCCTGTGAAAATAGGAGGATTCATCCTCGTGAAGTCTCTCAACCTGTTAGCCATGCTACGAACTGGTGGGTTCTCCTTTAAAACATCCTGCCAGTTGACCTGGGCAGTCATAGCCTAGGACTGCATAGTGATGGCCTGTGCCATTTGGGCCAGAGATGCCCGCACCTCTGCATCAGTCAACCCAGCTGGGTTAACCGGCATAGCCACTCCTTCAACTGGAGCCTGGGGTGGAACCTGATTGTCCCCAGCAGTTGCACCTCCTCTTCTCTGACCAATGGTTCTCCTAGTATTCATTCTATAAAAAGAACAAAGATTTATGTTAGACACGCTCATAATACCAAGAAATTAGACAGTAGGAAAAGCACGATAAGATAAGAAGAAGGGAAATTTTCCTACGCATCATGCAGTCTCTAATTCAGGATAGTGGTGCACTTCACTACCATGACTTAGAAACTACTCAATGTGGTTGATGTGAACTTATTATTCTCGGCATTCAACCTAGTTCTCTGATACCAACTTTATCACGATCGGAATCTAAACCCCAGACGAGATCGGCGTCGTTGACCTCTCAGAGGTCGTAGACAAGCCTACATACGTCATTCTTACTTCATCTAGGTTAATTTTAGCGAAAAATTTGAATTTTTTGTTTTATTATTTCATGCTAAACATTTTAAACTTAACATCATAGGCGTTCACAAATCAACCATCTAATATAGGGATAATCAAATGAAAGAAACAGTTCATAATTGCATTAAACGTACTTTTGCCAAAACGGCACCAATACAAAGTCTGAAAAGAAAGTGGAAAGAAGCACTAGTTGAATATGCTCCACTAGCTAAAGCCTACATCTAAGCTAGATAATAACGGTAAACATCCTCGAAAGCATGAGGGCCTACCAAGTCCGGGTGAAATCTCCACGTCCGGATAGCTGCAACGTCAACCTGTAAGCTCTAGATCCACCTGTGCCTGCACCTAAAAATACAGAGTTGTATGAAATTAGTACACACTTGTACTAAGTATGGGTAAATGCAATCACACACCAAGGACTTGCATGAGTAAGAATAGCTCCTTCCTAACAACATGATTATGAAAAGTCAAGTCAGTGGACTTGCCAAATTGGGATTAGAAAAGTTAGTGAACTTTCCAAATTTGGATTAGGAAAGTCATGCCATGAGAGTAACATGCATCATCATACTTATCCTGTTGCACACAATACATAACATCTTACACATAGCACATATCATATTGCATATAGCACATTACATCTATCATATCATTCATTCATATGCCATGAGACCTTAAAATCATGGACTTGACATTAAGACTTTACAAAATTAGGGCTCAACATATGGGACCTCAATTAGGGAGTCTTCCTTAGAAAACACAGAATCTGCTTCATTCATTCATACGTACTTCATTTCATTCATTCATAAGCTAGTGTAAACACCAGCTATACCTAGGATGTAGTTTAAGACTCTCATCAGGTTTGATGTGCAATGATCAAGAATAACCTAGTGTCATTACTTGACTCTAGCTCACCTCTTGATTATCCTATCCTAACACATTTGGTATCGTTCATTTCATTATGTGCATCATTTGAGGCTGGCCTCATTCATTCATTGGGAACTTTAACTTTAACAGACATAGATCATGTGAGTATCATGAAATCCAGTGTCTCCCCCACACCAAAAAGAGGTGGAATCATCGGCCAAAGTGACCCAAAACATGATAGCGTACATGGGAATTTAACCCTGCCAGATCCCTATATTGGCAGTATAGGTTCGAAGACTAGGAGATATAAGGAGACCCATACCCGGCATGCCGAACAGTCTCATCTCATGAGAGTTACGTGAACCTCCGCCCTTCCCGAAAGAAGGCATCACCGCTCATAGCTAGTCTATCGGTGCTCAGTATAAAGTTCCATTACATTCAACTCATACGTCATGGAAGATGGCTTCTAGTATGAGGACATCATAGCTCAATAGATGATTTATCATCTCATCATTAGTATTAAGTGTGTTAATCTCAATACTTTCATAAGAGTGTTCATAGAGACTGTTCTCTTCATTAACTTTACACTCTCATAGGTGAGTACGTTTTAGTAACATTTACTTAGGCTCATTTGAGATTATTCTCATCTTTTACATTAGCCTCATATCATGTTGTCACCACATTCATTAACATTAGCACATTTGCTCTTCATAATTATTCACCCCTTTTTACGTGAATGTTCATTTCATCATATTCCAATGCAGTTGGCCATTTGTGTGTTTCACAATCTTACTTAACCCTTCTAGGGTTTCATCATTTTATTACATAATAATCATTTCATCGTATGCCAATGTTCTTGGCCATTTAGTGTATTTTACACTCGTACTTAACCCTTCTAGGGTTACATCATTTCATTACATACATCTTAGGTTCACTTATTTTTAAACGTATGCTAGACTTATGGTTCTATACATACAAGCCATGAGGCTTCATTCATAGTTCGTTTAAGTGATTCATATCTTCGTAAGATTATGTAGTACAAAACTTAAGCATCTTGTATGTATGCCAAGATCTCGATTTCGATCTAAGTAGGCGGCATTATTCTTGAACATTTAATTCACGTATGACTTAGTATCAATACGGAATTTGGGGCAAGGAAACCCGGTTTCGAATCCCTTGGACAACACTTTATATTTTTCTTTGTATTTAATTTCGGTCCATATGACATTGGGACTCTAGATGGAGCCCCAACATCAACGTTTCTTTTTAGTTCCTTTTCTTTAAAAACTCTCTTCCTTAGCCGAGGGGTTGTCGGTTCGAACCCCCACAGCCCCCTTTTATTTTTTTATTTATTTTCCTTGTCTATTTCGAGTTAACCATGAGGTTGGGGGATCAGACCCCCACAACCTCTCTTTATTTTTTTTCTTTTAGTTCGCCTACCCTGCCTAGAGGTCGTGGGTTCAATTCCCACGCCTCACAATTCTTTTATCGTCATTTTTCTCTTAACTCCCTTCACTGCCTTGAGGTCGAGGGTTCGATTCCCATGCCTCACATTTCTTTTCATTTTATTTTCCCTTTCTCCTTTACTCTCCTTCACTGAGTTGAGGTCGTGGGTTCGATTCCCACGCCTCACATTTCTTTTTCCTTCATTTTTCTTTGACTCTCATTCGCTGCCTAGAGGTCGTGGGTTCGATTCCCACGCCTAAAATTTTATTTTATTAATTTTCTTATACTTTACTTTTCAGCCAGCACACCCGAGATCGATTACCCTTGACCCCCATTTCCCTTTTTGCGATTTTAAGGCATCATACGGGTGAGGTCGCCTCATTTTTCACTCAATTAATTTTCCATATTTGTTCATCTACATTTAGCCTAAACTAAACTTGTAAGTTTTCTGGAAATTTGGTTATTTTTTAGCTCATTTTCACCAACATTTTTACTTGAACTCTTAGGGAAATTCATAGATCATTTAACACGTTTTGGGGTGCATTTTTCATAGATTCGTTTAGCCAAAAGATTGATACTCAAATCAGCCACACTTCCATTTTAATGAACACGATTTACATATGTTTATGCACGTAAAATAACAACCATAACATTATAAATTTTGGAGCCTCAAGCCGAGAACACATAGTCACTGCCACATTTTTGCACACACATGCACATTGTTTCGGAACACATAGGTTGTCATTCATACGATTTCAAATACACAAACATAAACATATTCGTCACGAAAACACAACATACACCTAAATCTACCCGCAATCATACCCAACCTACGAATCATTGGGAGCTAGTTACAGGGACATGCAACGGGGAACAACCCTAGTTTTTTTTGATTGAATAATCTGAACATTAAGGGATATCTTGGGAAAGGGACCAAGAGAGAAGAGAACCCATACCATTTTGACGTTAAACCCAAGACTTGATGCCTAAAAACTCCACCCAATATCACGTCTAAGCCTCCTCAATGTCAACACCACTCGACGGACAACCTCCCTTAGCCTAACGTGTGATTAACATTTGATTTATGGAGATTTCGTGTGATTTCTTCAAGTGTGAAGAACTTTTGTTATTTTTCTATTCTTAAACGTTATTTTTGGCAGAGAGAAACAAGAGAGATTGAACGTGAGAGTTGAGAGATAGACGTGAGAGAGAGTGGGAGTTGTATGAGGCTTAGGAGTCTAGTTTAGGACTTAGTCAATAAGGTTTTGTTTAATTATAAAAAAATCTGATTTCTATTTTATTTCAAATCACCTAATGAATAATAATTATTAATTAATTGCATTAATTTAATAATTTAAATAAAAACCACTTTAATTCATTGCTTCCAGCTAGGTTCGAACCCGGGTGCAGCAAGACTTCACTTCAAGAGCCCATTTTCGTCCCTCTCTCCCCAAATTTCCCCTCTACCTTATTAATTAAATAATTAATTATATATTTAGGTAATTACGATACTACCCTTAGCCAGGAAAAAGACCATTTTACATCTAGACCCTCCAAACCTAAGATTTCCCCTTTTTAAGTCTGGTAAAGACTCCTTCGAGTAAATCTTCGTATTCGAGAGCCCTACATGGTTGGACCCAACCTTTCCAAGCTGAACTAACTCCCCAAGTTAATTGGCTTGGCCGTAGAAAGTGTTCCGAGGTCTGGTTCTACGCGCATCATTCCGTGTGAACCCTGGTCTAATCATAGGAATTCTTGACACATTTAGAATTACTTATCATATCGATTTTTAGGGTTGTTACAGAAGATTGGCTTATAAATATATTCGTCTCCATTTAACAAGAATAAAGAAATCTAACTTGTAAGTGATGTAGCCAAATCATTTCCTTAGTCTCGTTAATTACTTACTTGATTCATTGTAGGTATGAGACTACAGTGAATCATTGCACTTTTAAGTAAAAAATAGGATCAAAGGAGAGCATTGAACTATACAACAAGAAGAGGAAAATACTGAAAAATAAGTCTGAGAATAAGAGCTCTCGGCCTAAGAGGGTCAAAGTAATAAACTTTCGTGTAAGTTGTTCTAAAATTATGTTCATGATACCAAGGTCTTATGTTCATATAGAAAATGAGTTGTGGGCCATAATTGAATGAGAACATTTTATATTCATATCATAAATCACAAGTAAAGAGTTAAGAAAGTAAAGTGAATTAACTTTCCAGAAACGACATGTTGCTTTAGGAAGAGCTTTCCTTAATCATGCATAGTCCTTATGTGTTTATGTGCATACACCCATACTTAGTACAGGTCTGTATAAACCCCATATATGCATACTCCTTATGTGTTTGGATTAGCGATCTCCAGACTTTGGTAGGTCCTCTTGAGATCGAGGATGCTACATTTGTTATTCTAGCTTAGTACATTAGACATAGCTAGTGGAGATTGTTCCTAGCGTTCCAATTCAACAACTTGTTCAAACATTGTTATAAGGCCAATTGGAAAAGTATTATTATTATTATGTTTTATCGTTTCATTTATTTAATCTTTAGTAGATGGTTGTTTAGTTTGAGCTATTAGAATATCACTCTTATGCAGCACTATATGAAGTCTATGTATACTTCAATAAGTATTAAAAAGTTTTAAATTTTCTGCAAATTTAACTATATGATTGTGATGAAAGCTAAGAAGAGGCTTGTCTGCGACCTCTGAGAGGTTCATGACGCCGGTCATATTCGGATTCCAGAATTCGGGTATGACAAATTATCTCTCTAGATGGAAGGATAATTAGAGATGAAGGATCACCATACCTTTTTATTCATGAAAACCTTTAAAACTTGATGAACAAACAATAGGAGTCCATGCTCCAAGCTGTTCTTGAGCTTCACCAACAATGGAGGTTTCTAGGAAGAAGATTTTCGAAGGGAAAGGTTTATTTCGTGTTTATGGGATTGGGAATGGGTTGATCACGTTTTTGATCCCTTATATACACCCAAAAATATTTAATCAAACCTACTAGGGTCAGGTTAGGACGTGGGGTAAATTTCCCATTCACCCCTTAAATAAAATAGACGCAAGGCAGCAGTTACAGGCCACCATCGACGGACCCAATCGACTGTTTGTTGGTCAATCGACTGGCCGTTCGGTGAATCGACTGGCCGTCCTTTGGCTTCCGTCGAATAGTCCTTGGCCAATTTTTGGGTTTAGACTTGCCCAAGCTAAGTGTCAATTGAAGATACATCACCTACAGGTCGTTGGCCAACAAACTGGCCATCGTTTGGTCCGTTGATTGACACTGGCAAGGCAGTGTCTCGACCAGCCTTACGTCCTTCTTGTGGGCCCTTTTTCGGGGCCCTTAAAAGTCATACCTAGATGTTTCCCACGTAAATACAACCCTTAACAAGTTGTAGACCTTCCACATAAGTTTCACCCAAAACAAATGCACGTAACTCGTCCAAACATACAAGGCTCCATCAAGACGGACATGAACGTCTCAAGGGCTAACTTTCAAATGTCTTGGACGTTCTTGGACGTTTGACCTCCAAACTTCATGAAACTTCATATAATACCATTAAACATAACTATAATTCATTATAAGACTTCATAAGCTCATAACATACAAATATAATCATGCATAGACACATGAGGCACATAGACGACTAGTCGTCGAACGTCTTGGTCGTCCCTTGACGTTTGACTTCCAAATAACCTCAAACCTTACACACTGCCTCTAAACCATATTATAAGACATTTTAGGACCTTATAACCTTAATACAAACATTTTAGGCTCCAGTACCTAACTCATTTTTGGGGTCTTACAATATCCCCCCCTTTGGAACATTCGTCCTCGAATGACACTTGGAACACTTTAATCACAACAAGGACTCCAATGTATCATAGAGTAGTTCATCTCAATCATAAAATCATCACCTACAAGTTAATGCAAAAACTTACAAGGAACACAACTTCACATTATTTTAACACTCAATTCACACAAGCAACCAAAAAACATTGATTCACTCACTCTTTAATATGTCATAAATAAAGGTTATTATCATGATCATAGGAGTAACATCATTCTCCTAATCATAACATGTCCATTACACTTCAAATCGTTAAGATCTCATCTTGCAACTATCTTTAAGTCACACTTAGGCAGATTTGAACCACACTCAAGAAGCAAGTAGGCACTCATTTTCATGCACTTAGGCTTGAGTACGATACGTTGACAATGGATTCTTATAAGTTAGACCTAGTGCTATGAGGGTCAAACTCAACCTACCGTGCTTAGTTGTGTCCATGGAGGAATGTCCATCTCCTCAACACACTTTACATGTATCATGAGCTCACACCTAAGCAAATGCACAAAGGCCATCTTTACTATAATATGAGAATTCTCAACTTTTTAAACCAAGACATGATCATGTTTCCTTACTAGTAAAGTCTAAATGTTAAGTCACACCAAATAAATCACAACAAATAGGAAGCCATTTAACAAAATTTCAAATTCTAACATAGTACTCACCATCACAGTAAGCACCTTTTGAAAAAAAAAACAGTACAAATTATAGGCACACACATGAACACTTAGCTAAACATGCTTTCACTTTTTCAAGAGTGAGCCTACAATCATGCTTTCCAAACCATACAATTCACATAGTTTTCAAGAGACTATACGCATTTCCTTTTAAAAAGACTCAACTTTTCATTATGAGGCTAAATATTACACCTCACAAGTGATCAGAACCACGTTTCTCATCTTATCTCATGAAGTCAAATGCACAATTAACATGTTAAGATGCAATTCAACATGAGAAAACCATGAAGTTAATAAAAATTCTTTTTCAAATTCTTACAAGTCTTCAAAATGTCCTTCATATGGTGTCAATCAAGACATACCAAACATGTAGAGGTCGTGCAATTCATACTTTATGAAAGACTATATTCATGAACAAGCTCATCAAGACTTCATTAGATTCAAGTTCAAGCAAAATTAGAAGTACAAGGTAGAAGATATCTACAACGTTACTATTTTAGCACCATCCCCCACTTAGGGTAAACCCAATTAAGAGCAACTTAACCCAAATCTTCAAGAGGATTTTAGGTATGAACCAAGGCCTTCTAAACTTTACCACCTAGGCAATTTATCCCCAATCATCAAGTTAGGTCATCTCATTCAACCACATAAGGTTTTCATACAATACAATAGACAGCAAGGTCATACAACATTAGAGAAAAACAACAAGGAGACTTAGCCATAAAATTTCTTCTTTTTCCTTAAACATTACAGTAAGGTGACTTCTAGGTGACTAAAACCCACATCATCACCCTACCAAAACAAACATACTACCTTCACACTTAGGATCAAGTCTATACAAAGGACTCCAATCCATTCTAGGAAACTTATCAATGACCACATATATACAATGGAAACATTGAACACTTTTAGGAACATATTTTTAGGGTAGCATGCTTCCATAGGTAGTCACTAAGCATTTCAAGTTCAAATCATAGTATTAGTCTACCATCAAGTAAAACCTTATTAGAACACGTCATTCCAAAAGAACTCATTTTAACCATAATAACTTCTAACATGCTTTAACTATATCATGACATACATTTCTCAACATCACATGCTTATTCACATAAATCTCATACATAGCCATAATTGGCATCACATCATCAAAACATGCTAAAATTCACCTTCACACATACTCATTCAACCATAAAACCAAGATAAGCATTTAAATTCACCTTTTCTCCCTCAAGCATATAGATACAATCTCATCTAAAAGGCCATCGGACAAGAAAACATAAGAGAGAGATCTTATAGAGTTAAGTTCAATGACACGATATGAGAATTATGAAGAAGGGAAACTCTATCGTCCTATAGCCTCCCGTACCATTTGATGTGTCGCGACTCACCACCAATGTTACGAGACTCTACTAGATGTGGTAATATGAGACTTTTAGGACCTAAAACCACTTTATAACCCTCATGCTCTTATACCACGTTTGTCACATCAAGTAAACCGTAGCATTATACTTACGGAAAAATAGCATGATTGTTCACATATAATATTCATCATTTGGACGTACATAACAGTTCATAAACAATCCAAAACACACACTTTGCACACAATAACAATTATTCCAAAAATCGTCTACCAGAAGTCATACCAACGCATGCAACAATTCGTTCATAGGATCTAATCACATGGGCATGCAACGGGGAACAACCTTAGTTTTTCAATTATACTTTAAACTAAACCTTAGGGGACTCTTGGGAAAGGGACCAAGAGAAAAGAAACCCATACCTTTTTAGGCGTTACAACTAGCCACAACCACACATTTCCACCCCCACACAAACCTTTCTTCCGAGCTTTGATTCTTGTTTGCAAGTGGAGTTCTTTACTTAAAACACTTAGGCGTACGAATTCTCCCTTTTGTTTTTTGATGGATGCAGCCAAGAACACTTTTAGAATAGTGAGTTTTACGTTTATATTCTGGTTTTGAAGTGTGGGATACAGCTGAAAACGTTTTTAGGAGTAAATTAAAGAATTAAGAATGGGCAAGAAGCACACTCCTAGTGGGAGTTGTGCGCCCCTTTTTGTGGGAATTGTTGTTGACTTATTCAACACAATTTAAATTATAAAAAATCAGATTATAAGTATATATTAAGTTATTATAATGTCCCTCCTTATTTTCTCTAATTTTTAATCCTTTAATTCATGCCTTATTATGCTTCCAACTCGGCTAGAACCCGAGTTGTGGAGGTCTAGTCAAATTCGGGTTTGACCACCGAGATTTGACCCATTTTGACTAATTAATCACTTATTTAATCAATTAAATATTAGCCTAGTGTGATTACCATACTACCCCTAGCCCCGAAATTACCTTTATACCCCTAGAACCCTTAAAACCTATGTCTAACCCTCTAAGTCCGGTTAAGACTCATCCGGGTGAATCCTAATATTTGGGTTCCCTACATGGATGGACCCAACCCTGCCTAGCTCAACTAACTCACCAAGTTGGTTGGCTTGGATGGTGCATAGGTTCAGAGGTCTGGTTCCACGCGCATCAATCCATGTGAACCCTGTCTAATCTAGGCATTCTAGGTACGTTTAGGCCTTACTTAGCATAGTCATTTTCGGGTTGTTACATTATTCCCCCCTTAGGAACATTCATCCCCGAATGACACTTCTAATTATCTAGAACAATGCCAGTCATATCATAACATAAGTACTATACACAGTCAAGCAATAACAACAAAGAATAGAGGAGATAAGGAAACTTAGCCTTAAGAGTAGGAAGTCTAACCTCAAGAGCTGAAAAGATGAGGATAGCGGGATCTCATATCGCCCTCGGCCTCCCACCTAGCACCCTCAACAAGATGGTTCCTCCACAATACCTTCACTGTGGCAACCTCCTTGTTTCTCAGCCTCTTCACCTGCCGGTCTAAAATCTCAACAGGAACCTCCTCATAGGACAAGTCTTCATCAACACCCAAACCTTCAACAGGCAAAATCGATGCTGGATCACCAAGGCACTTCTTTAACATAGAGACATGAAAGACTGGATGAACAGAAGCTAGCTCCGCAGGCAACGCTAACTCATAGTCCACTTCACCCACACGTTGTAGAATCTTTTATGGCCCAACGTACCTTGGACTCAACTTCCCCTTCCTGCAAAACCTCATCACCCCCTTCATGGGTGATATCTTCAAGTAGACCTGGTCACCAACATCAAACTCTAAGGGCCGCTTCCTGTTGTCTGCATCAGACTTCTGCCGACTGCAAGTAGTAGCCAACCTGTCCCTAATCACCCTGACCTTATCTAAGGCCTCATGAATGATCTCTAGACCCAAAATGGATGACTCTCCAACCTCGAACCACCCAACTGGAGACCTACACCTCCTACCATACAGTGCCTCAAACGGTGACATCCCAATGCTGGAGTGATAGTTGTTATTATACGAGAACTCTATCAATGGCAGATGGTCGTCCCAACTACCCCTGAAGTCAATCGCACACGCTCTCAACATGTCCTCCAATGTCTGAATGGTAAGGTCTGGCTGCCCATTTGTTTGAGGCTGGAAGGTAATACTGAGCTTTACCTGCGTGCCTAAGCTCTTCTTTAAGGATCTCCAAAAATGCGAAGTGAACTAAGCTCCTCTATCCGAAATGATAGACAAAGGTATCCCATGGCACCTCACAATCTCATCAATGTAGAGTCTCGCGTAATCCTCGGCCCTATAAGTAGACTTCACAAGGATAAAGTGGGCAGACTTAGTGATCATGTCCACAATAACCCATATGGAGTCATTCTGTCTCCTAGTCCTCGGAAGACCAACCATGAAGTCCATGTTAATGGCCTCACACTTCCAAGTAGGAACCTCAATCATCTGAGTGAGACCACCAGGCTTAAGGTGCTATCCCTTAACCTGTTGACAATTAGGACACCTAGCCACATACTCAGCAATGTCCTTCTTTATGCCATCCCACCAATAGATCTGCTTAAGGTGATGATACTTCTTGGTGGAACCTGGATGTATCGAATACCTGGAACCATGGGCCTCTGTAATAATCTTGGTCCGCAAATCATCCACGTCTGGTACACACAGCCTGTCCTAGTACCTAAGTAAGCCATCACCTCCCAAAGCAAAGCACTCATTCATCTTTATCAGCACTGAGTCCTTCAACTCCATCAACACAGGATCAAGATGCTGACCTTTCTTGACTTCAACTACCAAGTATGATTCAGAACTAGGATGAACTAAAACACCCCCACTAGTAGAGTCCATCAACCGCACACGCAGTTTGGCTAGTTTGTGTACATCATTCACCAAATCCTTCTTCCCATCATCAATGTGGGTTGTACTCGCCATGCTCAACCTGCTCAAAGCATCAGCTACAACATTTTCCTTCGCTGGATGGTAGTTGACACTCATGTCATAGTCCTTCAACAGCTCCAACCATCTTCGCTGACGTAGATTCAACTCCCTCTACGTGAACATGTTCTAGAGACTCGTATACTCTGTGAACACTTCCACATGCACACGGTACATGTAGTGCCTCCACAACTTCAATGCAAACACCCTAGCTGCCAACTCCAGGTCATGAATGGGATAATTCTTCTCATGAACCTTGAGGTGTCTTGACGCGTAGGCTATCACCTTACCACCATGCATAAGAACACAACCCAAACCTACCCTAGATGCGTCACAATAAATAGTGTAACTCTCACCATACTTAGGCAACGTATGTACTGGGGCTGAAGTGAGTCTTTCCTTGAGCTCCTAGAAACTCTTCTCACAAGTCTCCGACCATTCGAACTTGGCTTTCTTCTTAGTCAAAGTTGTCAGTGGGGCAGCAATGGAAGAAAAACCCTCCACAAACCTACGGTAGTAACCAGCCAATCCCAAAAAGCTACGGATATCGGTGGGAGTAAGAGGTCTTGGCCAGTTCTTAACAGTTTCAGTTTTCCTGGGGTCCACCTCCACACCCTGATCAGAAACAACATGACCCATAAAGGTCACTGATCTAAGCCAGAACCCACACTTGCTGAATTTGGCATACAACTGATGTTCTCTATGTACCTGCAAGGTTAATCTCAAATGTTGTTCATACTCTTCCTTGGTCTTAGAGTAGATGAGAATGTCATCAATGAATACTATGACAAAAGAATCAAGGTATTCACGGAAGACTCGGTTCATGAGGTCCATAAATGCAGCTGGTGCATTAGTGAGACCAAAGGTCATGACTAGGAACTCATAATGACTATCGAAGTCATTCATGGGTTACTCAAAAGCGTAGACCCTGGATCAAGTAAAGCATAAACAGAGGTTCAAAAAACTTGCGGCATACCTGTGACCACATTAGCAGACTTCTCTGGTCCTCACTGCCCTTCAAGGCGTAGAATCTGTTCCTCTGAGGAGGCTTAGCTGTAGCAACATTCTAGGGATTAGGCCTAGGCTGAGCATTACCTCCAGCCTGACCCCTATTCTGTGGACAGTCCCTGGCCATATGTCCGCTCTTCCCTCAACCGAAGCAGGTTATGCCTAGTCTGCACTCTCCACTGTGAATACGGCCACACTTGCCACATTCCTTTCTGGGACGATGCACATCACCTCCATTACCCTTTTTGGACTCTGGTCTGGCTCCTCTGGATGCTGTACTCCTCTGAGAGTTAGAGTTCCCTGAACTCTGATGCCCCTTCTTAAATCTAGGTTGATCACGAACTCCAAAAATTCTCTTGCCACCACCACTACTTGGACCTGCATCGTAAGAAGATTTAGGCCTCCTGACCTCACGGACTATCCTATTCTTCATGCTGTCCTCAACCTGCTGGGCATGCACCATCAACCTGCCCAGATCCATGTTATCATGCAACATGGCTGCCCAACAATCTTCTACTAGATCCTCCGACACGCCAGTCACAAACCTGCTCATTTCATCCCTGCTATTTGCCACCAGCGAAGAAGCATACTTTGAGAGTTTAACGAATTACAAGGAATACTCCTTCACTGACATACCTCCCTGTCTCAGGTTGATGAATTCTTCAACCTTGGCTTCTCGTTGCTCTCTAGGGAAGAATCTCTCTAGAAATGTAGTCTTGAGAACATCCCAAGTGATGGTAACATCTCCACGTGCTCGGCTATCAGCCCACATCCGGTACCAAATCTGTGCCACATCCTTGAGTTGATATGCAGTCAACTCAACCTTCGCCTCCTCATCTGCTCCCATGGCACAGAGGATCTTTTGGACCTCATCCACGAACTCCTGGGATCTTCATGGGTCTTGGATCCATAGTAAATTGGGGGGTTCATTCTGGTGAAGTCCCTTATCCTGCTAGCCATGGTGCCAGCATGAGGATTCTGTTTGAGAGCACCCTCTCTAGCGGCTTGAGCCGTGATGGCTTGAGCCTAAGTAGTGATGGACTGTGCCATCTGTAGCAAGGCATTCCTCACTTCTCCATCTGTCAACCCAGCTAGATTGACGGGCACTTGATCAGCAGCAATTGGGTCTTGAGGAGGAACTTGATTTCCTCCAGCAGCTGCCTCACCTACCCTCCTGCCTGCATTTCTCCTCGTATTCATTATGTACACGTAGATACAAGAAGAGAGTTAGATTATTAATGACACAATCATGTCACAATTCCACATAGCATGATAGAGAGTAGAAGAAGGGAAAAATTCCTAAACATTATGCAGCCTCTAATTCATGATAGTGGTGCACTTCACTACAATAACTTAGAAACTACTTAACGTGGTTGATATGAGCCTGATGTCTTAGATATTTAACCTAATGCTCTGATACCAAGTTTGTCACGACCCAGATTCTGGAATCCGAATTGCAACCGGCATCGTTGACATCTCATAGGTCGCAGACAAGCCTCTTCTTGCATTCATCACATTCATATAGTTAATTTTAGCGGAAAATTTAGAACTTTTTGTTTATAGTTGAAGTATACATAGACTTCATATAAACGTATATATTTAAGGAAGTTCATTGCTCATACATCAACCATCTACTTATAAGATCATGCAACTTGAAAGAAATGGAATCTCATGTCATAAGTAATACTTGCCAAAACGGCATCATTACAAGCGTCTGAATAAAATAGGAGAGAAACACTAGTGGAACCTACCCCACTAGTTCAAACCTACTACTAAGCAAGACATATAAAGGCAGGCATCCTCGAATGCATGAGGACCTACAAAGTCCGAATGAAATCTCTGAGTCCGAACAACTGCAATGATACCCTCAACGTCCACCTTAGCCTGCACCTAAAGTAGTAATATTGTATGGAATTAGTACACACTTGTACTATGTATGGGTACATGTAACAACACATAACGGTAATGCATGAACAACAATGGCTCTTCCTAATCAACATGCTTTCTTAGAAGGTCAAGTATCTTGACTTTGGCTAATTCGTAATAGGAAGGTCATGCCATGAATATGTCACACATCATACACACATAGGTTCACATAATATAAATTTAATGTTTCATATAGTATACATTTCATATCCATGAGACCTTGGAATTATGGACGTAGCATTAAGACATCTCATGTGAGGGCCCAACATATGGGATCTCAATCCGAGGGTCTCCTTTAGCAAACACAGAGCCTGCTTCATTCATTAATTTGTACTTCACATTATTTATTTCATTCATTCATAGGCTGATGTGAACACCAGCTATACCTAGGATGAAATTTAAGACTCTCATCGGGATCATGAAGTGCAATTACAAAGAATGACCTAATGTCAATACTTGAGTCCGGTCTCACCTCTTGATTGTCTTGCACAAACACCTTCGGTATCGTTCATTTCATTATCTTTCATACTTTGAGGAACTTCAACCTTAACCGACATAGATCATGTGAGCATCATGAAATCTGGTGTCTTCCCCATACTAAAAAGAGGTAGAGTCACTGGCCAAAGTGAAACCAAAACATGCTAGCTTTATGGGTTCGAACCAAGCTAGTTCCCTATGTTGGCAATATAGTTCAAAGACTAGGAGATGTAAGGAGACCCATACCCACCTTGGTGGACACTCTCATCTCATGAGATTTATGTGAACCTCCGCCCTTCCCGAAGGAAGGCATCACCACTCATAGCTAGCCTATCGGTGCTTAGTTTAAAGTTCCTATTTACATTCAACCCATACATCATCGAAGCTTGCGTCTTAGCATGAGGTATTCACAGTTCATTAGATGATTTCTCATCTCTTCTTTACGCCTTAAGTGTGAATTGTCCTTACACTTACATATAGAATGTGATTAAGACTTGTCTCTTAATGTTCAACACTCTCTTAGGTGAGTACATTTGGTGACCTTTACTTAGGCTTGGTTGAGACTTGTCTCACCATTCATCTTAGCCTCTTCTCATGTTGTCACTATTTTCATTAGCATCATAGTATATATAATTACTCACCTCATTACGTGAATGTTCATTTAATAATCTTACCATTAACTCATGGTCTTACCCAATTCGGATTACTCATAATTGATGAAGTGTTTCATGACAATCTAGTATATGTTTTGTAAGACTTATGCATTTAACGCATGCAACCAAGGGGCCCAATTTCAATCCCTAGTGGCTGCATTTTATTTAATAATATGTTAGACTTATGTGTCTCCCAATTTCGGCCAAGAGGACCCATGTTCAAATCCCTTGGGCAGCACTTTATTTTTAATTATTTAAAGTATTAAGTGTCTCCAAAAATTTGGCCAAGAGGACCCATGTTCGAATCCCTTGGGCAGCACCTTATTTTTAATTACTTAGAGTGCTAAGTGTCTTCCTAAATTTGGCCAAGAGGATCTGGGATCGAATACCAGTGGACTCATCTTTTTATTACTTTATTTTGGTGTGAGATTTATGTATCTCACACCCTTGGCCAAGGAGCCGAGTTCGAATCCCCCTTCCCTCACTATTTTCTTTTTTTTTAATTCCAAGCTTCTTTCAATCTGCCCAAGTTCGAATTCCCTCTCTCACCGTATTTTCTTTTCTTTTATTTTAAGATTTAACCTCTTAGTATTAGGACCTTAAGGTAATCGAGATTCACCCCAATTTGCAGCATTTATTTTCCTTTATTAATACTAGTGACTAGCCGAAACCATGTTCCATTAACACATAATTTTAACTCAGTTTCTTCAACTTAGCCTAGGCATTTAACTCATAGTTTTACATATACCTTTAATCAATTCATTAAAGACCTTATTTTCACTTTCTTGTTCATGAACATCACGATTCTTTTTGCACGTTAAACATACAACATTTCATATCACATGATTTTTTATTTTCTTCAAGTAAACCGTAGCATTATACTTACAGAAAAACAACATGATTGTTCACATATAATATTCATCATTTGGACGTACATAACAGTTCATAAAAAGTCCAAAACACACACTTTGCACACAATAACAATCATTCCAAAAATCGTCTACCAGAAGTCATACCAACGCATGCAACAATTCGTTCATAGGATCTAATGACAGGGGCATGCAACAGGGAACAACCTTAGTTTTTCAATTAGGCTTTGAACTGAACCTTAGGGGACTCTTGGGAAAGGGACCAAGAGATAAGAAACCCATACCTTTTTAGCCTTTACAACCAGCCACAACCACACATTTCCACCCCCACACAAACCTTTCTTCCGAGCTTTGATTCTTGTTTGCAAGTGGAGTTCTTTACTTAAAACACTTAGGCGTACGAATTCTCCCTTTTGTTTTTTGATGGATGCAGCCAAGAACACTTTTAGAATAGTGAGTTTTACGCTTATATTCTATTTTTGAAGTGTGATATAAAGATGAAAACGTTTTTACGAGTAAATTAAAGAATTAAGAGTGGGCAAGATGCACACTCCTAGTGGGAGTTGTGCGCCCCTTTTTGTGGGAATTGTTGTTGACTTATTCAACACAATTGTAATTATAAAAAATCAGATTATAATTATATATTAAGCTATTATAATGCCCCTCCTTATTTTCTCTAATTTTTAATCCTTTAATTCGTGCCTCATTATGCTTCCAACTCGGCTCGAACCCGAGTTGTTGAGGTCCGGTCAAACTCGAGTTTGACCACCAAGATTTGACCCATTTTGACTAATTAATCACTTATTTAATTAAGTAAATATCAGCCTAGGGTAATTACCATACTACCCCTAGCCCCGAAATTACCTTTATACCCCGAGAACCCTTAAAACCTAGGACTTACCCTCTAAGTCCGGTTAAGACTCATACGTGTGAATCCTAATATTCGGGTGCCCTACATGGCTGTACCCAACCCTGCCTAGCTCAACTAACTCACCATGTTGGTTGGCTTCGCTAGTGCATAGGTTCAGAGGTCTGGTTCCACGCGCATCAATCCATGTGAACCCGGTCTAATCTAGGCATTTTAGGTTCGTTTAGGCCTTACTTAGCATAGTAATTTTCGGGTTGTTACACTTTCATTAGACACTATGAACATATACTGCATTGTAAGAATGCATGAAGTCTGAGTGTGTGTGTACATTGGTCAACATGATCACATAATGATTATCAACAACTCATTGAGGCAGCCACCTGCTTAGACCACATAACACTTTCAAGTATAGTCCACACAACACAAGTTAGCATAGGACACAAGACAATCTTCATATTAAACTTTAAAGCTCCTAACATTAGATATTCACACATTCATATAGGGGTACATGGAAAGGGGTCATCAATCTTTAATAAATTATTAATGGCAGCACCTACACATGATATTACCTAACCCTTTACATGCTCATAACCATAGCAACATAACCTAGATTCCCAACTCAAGTAGAAGACTAGGCACAAGTTACACATAAAGTGATCATCATAACCACTCGTTCATAAATTCATAAATTTGCCTTCAAGGCCATGGTCAACACATATAATGACATAAAGTAATCACCTCCACCATAAGTGCACCATACCACACAATGCCATACAAGGCTTCATCAACATTACTATAGAGTAATAGAGAAGTAGAAGAGGAGTGCAATTCTTACCAATGCTTTAGCCTTTGATCATCATTGACCATTACTACTCATTCATCAATAATTCAAGAATATGCCAGTAGCTAAAACATAATAATCATATACGTAGTCATGCATGAGCTACTACAAGGTCATACTACAAACTAGTACCACACATCATTAACATGCTAGAATGTAGAAGTACATCGACCATTAGCCAACTTCACTTGCATGAATTATAAATCATGTTTCATCAATATTATTAATCTTGTACAGTAGCTAAATATGCACTCAAGATATAGAAATCATGCTTACATCACTACGAGATCAAGGTACTAACATAGGCATTAAACAATCAATTTAATGTAGAGTAGAGAGAATAGGCCATCTAACTAATTTTCCCAAAGTATTGATCATCAATTATATTTTACCAGTAAAGTTCATGCTAGGCAGTAGCTAACGAGATAGGAATAAAGTCTTATTCATACTTTATTCATCTTAGAATATGGATTACATCACCTATATAGCATTATCAATTCATAGACTAAAAGAATCTAGATCAATTCATGTGAGCCTTTATTTAATTTGATCATCAAGGATTTATACCCACAGTTCATCCATAATACCAACTAAAGGAAGTATCTACAATCATGCTTTGCATAATCGAAATCATACACAATTGCTATAATCAAAATTCGCTGTAACACTTAGAAACATAGGCTATTCATACTCAAATCTTCATACATTGATCATCATGGATCGTTCATCATCCATTCATAATCAATTAACGTAAATAACAATAGATATAAGTAATTCAACGTAAGAGAATCACAATTCAATCATTAACAAGCCATGATCACAATGCCCATGCAAGGGCTAAATCAAGATTGTGAAGGGACATGGGTTCATCATGCAATTGGATTCAAAATCACGTTAAAACCAATATATTAACTTCAATTCATCATGATTTATTCATTGAAAACGTTTTTAGAAAGAACCCATCGCTAGAGTGAAGAAGGAGAAGTTTTATCATAAAATCTCTTTTTAAACTTTGACATTAACTCTCTAGATGGAAGGATCACTAGAGATGAAGGATCACCATACCTTTTTATTCATGAAAAATTTTAAAACTTGATGAAGAAAAAATAGGAATGCATGGTCCAAGGTGTTCTTGAGCTTCACCAACAATGGAGGTTTCTAGGAAGAAGATTTTTGGAGGGAAAGGTTTATTTCGTGTTTATGGGATTGGGAATGGGTTGATCACATTTTTGATCCCTTATATACACCCAAAAATAGTTAATTAAACCTACTACGGTCAGGTTAGCATGTGGAGTGAATTTCCTATTATCCCCTTAAATAAAACAGACGAAAGGCAGCAGTTACAGGCCACCATCGACGGACCCAATCGACTGGCCATCGGTCAATTGACTGGCCGTCCTTTGGCATCTGTCGATTGGTCCTTCGCAAATTTTTGGGTTGAGACCTGCCCAAACTAAGTGTTAATCGACAAGACCTCACTTACGGTCCTTTGGTAAACCAACTGGCCGTCGTTTGGTCCGCCGATTGACACTACCAAGGCAGTGTTTTGACCAGCCTTGGTTCCTTCTTGTTGGCCCTTTTGCGGGGCCCTTTAGAAGTCGTACCCGTATTTTTCCCACGTAAATACAATACTTAACAAGTTGTAGACCTTCCACATAAGTTTCACCTAAAACAAATACACTTAACTCGTCCAAACATGCAAGACCCCATCAAGACGCACAAGAACGTCTTATGGGCTAACTTTCAAAAGTCTTGGACGTTCTTGGACGTTTGACCTCCAAACTTCACGAAACTTCATATAATACCATTAAAACTAATTATAACTCATTTTAAGACTTCATAATCTCATAACATACAAATATAAGCATGCATAGACACATGAGGCACATAGGCGACTAGTCGTCGAACGTCTTGGTCGTCCCTTTACGTTTGACATCCAAATCACCTCAAACTTTACACACTGCCTCTAAACCATATAATAATACATTTTAGGATCTTAGAACCTTAATACAAACATGTTAGTCTCTAGACACCCTAACTCATTTTGGGGGTCTTACATAATACACTTGAAACGGGTTGCTATTACTAGGATTATCGTATTATGAGCTTATCGGAAAATCTTATCCTCTAGTTTCTTTATCATCTTGTTAACAACTAAAGTTTGAATATTTCTCAATAATTACTTACATAATTTTCAAATTGTTTCACATACCCCCCCTTTGTTTTATTATTTGTTTCGAGAAATACATTGGCTAAATAAATATAATCGTTAATTAAGTTTACATATAAACCATTTTCCTCGTGGTATTTACCCAAACCTACAAGTTGGGTTATTTACTTGATAAGGATCTCTTATACTTCTTTAGAGAGGTGTAATTTGAGCGTATTAGGAAGATACCAGGGAGAACACCAAGCTACGATCGTAAAAAGGAATTTAACGAGGTTAAATTCAAGAGATCTAAAGTGACTTGTAGTAGATATGGTACAGAGGTTCATAACAAAAAGACTTGTCAAAAATATCCTGAGATGAACTATGTTAGTGTAACGCCCCAAGGGTACACCATAGAAGTTACATGGCGTACTTTACCTCTCGGAGGTCATGTACAAGCCTTCTTTGCTATAATTCATTACATATGAGGAATTATAACTTTTCACAATATAAGTAATAAGAAACTCTTTTATAAAACTAAGGAACAAGTATCATCATCACAAGCCAACTTAGACACGTATTAACATCACAGGTTCACGACCCTTTACATTGAAAGAAAACATACTAAGTCTTATACAAGTCTTAAAATGAAAGAACTAAAAGAAACATAGATCATGTCCTCGAACATGTGAGGACATACCAATCTTTAGAGAATCAACTTCCCAAGCTTCGCCTTCTAAGAACCTTCACTAGCCTTTCACCTATACTTATAAAAATATGGATGAATATGGAGTTAGAAACATTGTACTAAGTATGGCATTATGCAAAAATACGCTTAAAGAGGATATTTTAGTTGAAACATACTTTCCATGCTATTTTTGTAAAACCTTCACGAATCAAGTTTACAAAGTATCATACAAGTCATCATTTATCATACACGTAATAGTTTCATGAACTTCAACATTTAGTCATATTAATCAAGTAATCCAATTATCATTTAGAACATCCTATCCAAAGTTATACTAAGACTCTCCAAAGTAAGACATGATGAGACCGCCCATACAACTTCTTCAATACACACCAAAGTGATTCTTAAGACTACCAAAGATAAGCATGCTTCATCTCAATTTAACAAGTTAAAATTCATTACGAAATATATTAGAGGAACCTTACATGCATTTAGGAACTTCACATGACAACCTCCAAGTTACACTAGTGCAATGTGAAAGTAGCATCTCATACTACTACTTCCACCTTAATGCTCCTTAGGAATCACCCTAGACTAGGCATATCACATTCAATCATTTACATAGCTTTCATGAAATTATACATAACCTCAACATACTTCTTTAACATTAGACATAAAGTCAACATGCTTCATTAACATCATATAGTAACCCATTCATACATTTTCATATAGGGGCACACCAAGACTCCCTCCAAATGTCTACTTGTGCAATGGATAGATGAAGTCCCATTCCACCACCTACCCTAAGTAGTACACCCTTAAGAAGACTTAGTTCATTTACATTCATTTTGGGGGATAACTTTAACCGACATGGACCATGAGATCTAGACATTGAATCCCGATACTAACCCCTACCGGATGAGGGATCCCTACTTTCCTAAGGTAGGGTCATTCTCTTTTAGCCTGTGCATAGATCTCCAATAGCTTTACCTATGAGGGCGCATAGGTAAGGGATAAGTAGATTGCTTCTAAGTAAATCATATTAACTAACGAAGAGCATGCATCTCAAGAGGTACATTGGATACAACATCTCTACTCACGAAGAGTATCCACCCCTTCTTTAAATCCTCTCGGTGCTAATCATAACTTCCCTACTGATTCCTAAACATTCATTGCATTCATCAACTATAGGTTAAGGGATAGCTATTTAGTACTACATCTCAAATAATGAAGAGTACTTATCCCTAGAGGTTACTTTTGAATACCACATCTCAACTCGCGAAGAGGTTCCAACCTCCAACCTATCTTTGGAAAGCTCCATGGAATAGTGAGGTTGATACTAAACACTTCATCTCAACACACGAAGAGTGTTCACCCCACAATCCCCCTTTTCACCCACTAGAGTTCTTAGGAATAATAGGGATGATACTATACACTTCATCTCAACTCACGAAGAGTGTCTACCCTAAAATCCCCCATTTTCATTCATTCATTCATAGTGTGTGTAAGTACATGTAAGAACACCTTTCACATAATCATCATTATTCATAACATTGACTTCTAAACATGATCATACTACATTCATCATAATTCAGACACTATCATGCTTCACATTCACATTATACTTCATTTAGACATGGTACATTCAAGACACATTCTCAACTTCATCACACAAATCATGAATATACATCATAACATCCCTTTACTCCACATTAAATTCCCTAAATCCATAATCACAATTCACATATATATGATCATATACATCAAGTAAACACCGCCACGATAAGTGGACCGTACCACTCAAGATCAATTCTATAAGAATTAAACAAAATACATCCACTTACCCTTCATCCAAGCCTTTACCACCTTTTCTCAACCCTCCAATAAAATTATCATAATAAGGAAATATTTCAGTACATAATCACAATGCAATATAAGGAAATCATAACTCTAACATTATCTAATAAGATTCTCAAACCCAATTCATAAGGCAATGTTTGATAATTTGCATGATCATGGGTCCATTGAGTTTTTTTAATCATAAAACCATCAGTTTACATTGGAAACATCATAATCCATCCATTAAAACCTTTTGGTGAAAAGACCCATGCTTAGAATTCAAAATAGAAGAATTTAAGAATTAAAGACCTATTTTGTAAAAGCCTTTGGAATTGCTTCTTGAATGAAAGAAGAATAAATAATGAACTACCATACCTTAATAGGAAAACAGTCTACGAGATTCAGTGAAGAAATCACCTAAAACATTCAATCTTAGATCTACCTTGAGTTCAAGCTTCAATGGTGTCTTGAGAGAGTTTTTCTTCGGAGAGGGGTTTTGATTTTGAAAACTGAAGTGTAAATTACGTTTTGATAGTATAGTCTAACTTAAAATACCTAAAAAAAAAAATAATCGTCCATACCTTTTAAAATATTTGGTTTAATTTACCAAATCTCCCAAAGCCTGGCCAAAATGCAAGCAGTGTTACAGGCTTCCAAATGATGGACACCATGTACGGGGTGTTGTCTGATCGACGGTCCGTCCTTCATGGGAGTCATTTGATTCAGAGGCTCACATTTGGGGGATAATCTTTCCACTACTAAGTGTATAGCTAATCCCCCAAACAACAGGGTGTCGTTTGACTAAAAGAGCGTCGATCATGCTTGTCATTTGGGCAGTGTTAGGCAGCTTTCATGCCAAGTCTTGGGTCCTCTTCAAGGACCCTTAGGGTGGTCCTTCTGGAATCGTACACGGAATTTTCAACCATAAAATGCTCATCTAGGTCTTAGAGTCCTTCCCATAAAATTTATAAACCAAACAACACATAAAACATGCAAAGGCACACTAGAAGACACAAAAGCACATAGATGACTAGTTGTCGAAGGTCTTGGTCGTTCCTTGACATTTGACTTCCAAATTCTTAAAAATGACCTCTAATGCTAATATTTAACATCTAAAAAAATATTAACTCATGAAACACATGCGAAGATCTAGTTTGACCTATTTCATTTTGAGGGTCGTTACAATCTCCCCCACTTAGAAAAAATTTCATCCTGGAATGACACTAAACACTTTCAAGGACATCAAGGACTCAACTAGAAGATCAAAACACACATCATCATGGATATAAAATTCATAGTCAATGCACCAAACTTAGAAGGAACAACAACTTCATATCATTAAGAACTCTAAGCAACACAAGCAAATTTGGAACTATTTCCACAATTCAAAGTGCACGCTTACTTTATCATTTTCATTTCATTTATGGAGGAACTATATTCTACAACATTAAACATTCTCAACACAACATTATACAGCTCAACACGTAATAAATATTCAAACCACACATTGGCATATAATCATAATGACTCATAAGGCAATTAAGCAAAATCATTAGCTACACATTGATATGACAAATATAGATTAACTACCAACCTTCTCATGTAACTATGATATCATCAAGAGCATGCAAGACATGATACCACCAAAGGCACTCATAACATAAGGAGACATGCAACTAATACTCATATGCAAGACTCTGAGATATAACAAAACTACTAAGAGTTTTGGTCTCAAGCTTGTGTAAGAAAAGAAGGAAAACATAAGGATATCAAGCACCTTATTGCTCAACTCATTATACCCCACTTCGGGTAAACCCATCTAGGAACATATCTAGGACATCCATAAGTACTGTGACTTACCGGGGCCTTTATTCTGGATTAGATCCTTTGTTAGCTTGAAGCGCATAGAAACGGTTCTTCTTTGGAGCATTAGAATCTGGGCGATCATGAGGACCTTGGTTTGTCTCCTTCCATTATTCCTTGATGACCGGGTGATCCCTCATCATATGACCCCTATTACCACATCCAAAGTAACCAATTATACCGGCAAGACACATACCTAAATGTTGCTTCACACAACTTGTACATTTAGGTATCTCATATTTAGAGCCACCTCTACTACCTCGTTGACAAATTTTGTTGGAAACCCTATCCTTGTTCCCCATGGAAGAATCTTGATTATAAAACCTCTTCTTAGACTTAGGTTGACTTGGTTAATCCAAACTAGCCCTCTTCCCATATCTATTAATGTTTTTAAGCTTTGACTCCTCAATTTGTTGAGCATACACCATGAGTCAAGAGATATACATATCATGATAGAGAATTGACGTACGACACTCTTCCTCAACCATACTAGACACCTCAATCACAAACTTATTCATTATATCCCTAGAGTTGGCTACCAAGGTTGGGGCATACTTAGAGAGTTGGGTGAACTTGAGAGAATACTGCTTCACACTCATTCCCCCTTGACGAAGGTTCATACATTCTACTAAATTTTTCTTCCTCCATTTTATAGGGAAAAACCTATCAAGAAAGTCCATCTTAAACATTCCCCAATCAACCAGGCCTGCCCCTACAGGTCTTTCATCCCTCCATTGCTCAAACCACACTTGAGCGACATCCTTTAGTTGGTAAGCAGCTAGTTCCACTTTCTCCCTAGGAGTCACTCCCATAGCATCTACCACCTTGAACACCTCATCTATTAAGACTTGTGGATCTTCATCCACCTTAGTGCCATGGAAAGTGGGAGGATTCATCCTCATGAAATTCCATATTCTAGAAGCAGGAGTACTTGCATTAAGGTTCCCCTGAGGTCCAACCCCTAGGTTAACTTGGGCAACCACATGATTATTGACGACTTGATCTTGAGTAGTCATGAGTTCGGTCAAAGCTCGAAAAGTGAAAAACATATCTTATCTCCACATTAGACATATCCCCTTGAACATTGGGAGCTTGAGGAGCTTGGGGCATTTGAGGGGGAAAAGCCTCATTCACATTCTCTTAGTTAGCTATAGGGACTTTCTCACCCCGGGGATGAACTCCCTCATTACCCACTCCTTCCTCCTCTTTTCTTTTGGGTGTCCTTCTCATATTCCTATCCTATAAACACAAGAGAAGAGACAGCAAAGAAACTTATAAAACTCAAATCTATGGCACGATACAACATTAATGAAGAAAGTGAAAACTCTACTGTCCTATACCCTCTCGCTCATCGATGTATCGCGACTCACACCGAGGAACAAGACTCTACTAGACTTGGCCTGTGATACTTTGGACACTAAACTATTTCCCAAAATATTATGCTCTAATACCAAGTTTGAAATGCCGCAAGGGTACACCCTAGAAGTTACACAGCGTACTTGACCTCTCACAGGTCTTGTACAAGCCTCTTAGCTATCATTTATTACATAGTTATGAAAAGTAGTGTGTAATTAAAACTTTTAACAACATAACTAATAAGAGACTCTATTATAAAACTAAGGAACAAATCTCATCATCACATGCAAACTTAGACATGTGTTAACATCATAGGATCACGATCCTTTACATTGAAAGAAAACATACTAAGTGTGATACAAGTCTTAAAAAGAAAGAACTAAAAGAAACATAGATCATGTCCTCGAACATTTGAGGACATACCAATCTCGAGAGAGTCAACTTCCAAAGCTTCGCCTTATACTAACCTTTACTAGCCTTTCACCTATACTTATAAGAATATAGATGAATTTGGAGTAAGTACAAACATTGTACTAAGTATGACATTATGCAAAAAACATGCTTAAAGAGGACATTTTAGTTGAAACATATTGTTCATGTTATTTTGGTAAAACCTTCATGAATCAAGTTTACATAGTATCATACAAGTCATCATTTATCATACACGTATTATTTTCACGAACTTCAACATTTAGTCATATTCATGAAGTAATCAATTTATCATTTAGACCTTTCTATCCAAAATAATTATAATACTCTCCTAGGTAAGACAGGAAGACACCGCTCATACCTCTTCAATACACACCTAAGTGATCTTTAAGAATACCAAAGATAAGCATGCTTTATTTCAATTCAACAAGTCTACATTCATTACTAAAGATACTAGAGGAACCATACATGCATTTAGGAACTTCACATAAAGACAATACTCCGAGACAACCCCCAAGTTAGAGTAGTGCAATGTGAGAGTAGCATCTCATACTACTACTCCCACCTTTGTGCTCCTTAGGAATCACCCTAGAACAGAAACATCACGTTCAATCCTTTACATAGATTTGATCACATTCGACATAACCTTAACATACTTTTTTAACAAGAGACATAAAGTCAACATGATTCATTAACGTCATATAGTAACCCATTAATACATTTTCATATAAGGACAAACTAAGACTGCCTCCAAATGTCTACTTGTGCAATGGATAGATGACGTCCCATTCCATCACTACCCTAAGTAGTACACCGTTAAGAAGACTTAGTTCATTTACATTCATTTTTCGGGGATAGCTTTAATTGACATAGACCATGAAAACTAGATACGGAATCCGGGTAGTAACCCCTACCGGAGGAGGGATTCTTACTTTCCTAAGGTAAGGTCATTCTCTTTTAGCATTTACATGGATCTCCAATAGATTTACCCATGCGGGCGCATAGTTAATGGATAAAGAGATTGCTTCTAAGTAACTCATATCAACTAACAAAGAGCACTTTTCTCAATAGGTACATTTGATACATAATCTCTACTCACGAAGAGTATCCACCCCTTCTTCAAATCCTCTTGGTGCTAATCATAACATCCCCACGGATTATTACACATTCATTAAATTCATTAACTATATGTTAAGGGATAGATATATAGTACTACATCTAAACTAACAAAGAGTGCTTATCCCTAGAGGTTACTTTTAAATACCATATCTCAACTCACGAAGAGTATCCAACTCTAGCCTATCTTCGGAAAGATCTTGGAATAGTGAGGTTGTGTTACACCCTCAAATTGAACTAGGTTGAACTTGATATTTGCATGTGTTTTGTAAGTTAATAAGGAGTTAAAATGATGTATTTTATCATTAGAAGTCAGATTGCGAAGTTTGGAAGTCAAATGTCAAGGAACGACCAAGACGTTCGGAAACTAGCCTTGTATGCGTACTAGTGTGTCATTGTTTGTTGTGCATATTTTTAGGTGTTTTTTTGTGTCTAAAACTAGTGGGGATTACCCTAGTACCTTGAGGGACATACAAAGGGTCAAAACGTTCGAGTACGACTCCTCGGGGACCACCTTAAAGGTCCCCAAGGAGGACCCAAACATTGGACAAGGAAGCTGCCAAAAGCAGCGTGCAGAACCTGAATGTGGAAGCCACCTCGCGTCGCGTGCCTGGCACTGAAGCTGCCTGTGCATCGCGTGAGTGACACGAGGTTCACTACCTCAAAAATGTTCAGAGGCAAAATTAGGAGCTTCCTCCACGACACGCAGCCACTTGTTAGATTTGGTCGCGTCGTTTTAAGTCAAATTAGACTTTGGAAAATGGTCCAATTGATGTAGGCGTGTTTTAGGTATTTTGGAGGGGGGGGGGGTGTTATATACTTATTTATGTAATTATACACTAATTCTCCCATCATAAACCCCATGCCCTCAATTAGAAATAAAAAATTCCCAAAAACCTCAAAAGTTCTTCTCTTCCAAAAACCCCTCAAGCCTCCATTGAAGGTCAAGGTCTTGGATCTTGGGCTATGAATGCAAACAGATTTATTCTTCAATTCTCATGGTTTTCTTCATGTTAAGTTATGTATCCATCCTTGAACTTTCTTTCATTCAAGGAGCAACTTCAAAGAGATTTCTAAAAGGGTTTCCAACTTCAAACTTTTTTATTCCTTGATTCTAAGTATGGGTCTTTGCATGAAAATGTTTTAACGATTAAGATGAGTTGTTTTTAGTAATAAATGATGATTTTAATGTCAAAACCTCAATGAAATCATGTTTATTTTTTCTATCAACTTTTAGCTTATGAAATGGGTTTAATGAGCATGATTAGAGAATGTTATATTGTGATTTAGCTCCTGTCCTCGGGGCTATTTTGTGATGAATTATTGAAGAATTTTTGAATAGGTGGTGAAATCTTGGATGAATGGTAAGTTGGTTATATTGTTTAGTACTTATTTTGAAGTGCTCTTAAGTGGTATGGTCCACCTTTGGTGGCGGTGTTTACTTGAATTACATGAATGTGTACTTACATGTGTAATGTAAGTACGGCCGTGAAGGCATAGTATATGAAGTAAAGTAATAATGATGATGTTTTTGTTGATGTGCTTTATGAAGCTTGAAATATACGATTGTAAAGACTATGTCTAAATGAAGTATTTGTATATGTGAAGAATGTTAAAGTGTGTAATATAATGAATGAAGATACAAGCATGTTTAGAAGTCAATGTTATGAAAATGGTGATTATGTGAAAGGTATGCTCACATGTATACACACACTCACACATCGAATGAATGAATGAAGCTAAAGAATGTGAATGTAAAGGGGAGTTTTGGGGTGAACACTCTTCGTGAATTGAGATGAAGTGTTTAGTAGCAACCCCACTATTCCCAAGAGCTTTTTAAGATAAGTTGGAGGGAGGATACCCTTCGTGAGTTGAGATGTTGTGTCCAATGTAACCTCTAGGGATAAGTACCCTTCGTGAGTTTAGATGTGGTACTAATTATCTATACCTTAACCTATAGTATGAATGTTTAAGACTCCATGGGGGAGTTATGCTTAGCACTGAGAGTATTTGAAGAAGGGGTGGGTGCACATTATGACTAGAGATGTGGTACCCAATGTACCTCTTAATATGAGTACTCCTAATGAGTAGAGAATGCGTTACTTAGAAGAAATCTCCTTATCCCTTAAATATGTGCCCGCACAGGTGTAGCTATTGGACAATCAATGTAAACGCTAAAAGAATGACCCTACCTTAGGCAAGTCGGGATCCCTCATACGATAGGGGTTAATATCGGGATTCCATGTCTATCTCTCATGGTCTATGTCGGTTAAATCTATCTCCCACAAAAGAATGTAATGAACTAAGTCTCCTAAAGAGTGTACTACTTAGGCTAGTGGTGTTATGGGACTGTATTTATCCATTGCACAAGTAGACTCTTTAAAGGGTAGTCTGTGTCTTTGTCTTTAATGTATGAATGTGGTATTTATGTAATGAGATGAAGTTATATGGCTTAATGTATAATGTTAATAAAGCATGTTAAGACTATGTCTTCTATAATGATGTTATGAACAATGAATGTGGTGTACCTAACCTCATGGAATCCTCAAGGATCACAAAGTGGGAGTATTAGTATGGAATGCTATTCTCACATTGCACTTTGTGAAACTTGCAAGTCCACTTGGGGAAGGTTACCTATGTGAAGTTCTAAATGCAAGTGTGTTCTCTAATGTTTAGTTATAGAAGTGTGGAATTCTCACCCATAAGAAGTAAGCCTATAATGGGTAGCCTTGAGTATCACTTAGGTGCACATTGAAAGAATAGTATGGGCGGTTCCTTCATGTCTACCTTAGTGAGTCTTAGGATAACCTTGGTTAGGGAAACTTCTAAGGAAATGAGTTCACAGTGAGTTGAAGTAATGTAAGTTCGCTGTAAAGTTGAGTTCACTGTGATATTTTGGAGTTTACTGTAAAGTGGTCTTTTATGCTAAAATTATGGAAGTCCTTTCTTATGTACTAAATGATGTTCTATATGCTATTTCACTTCTATATTCATGAAATTTTTACTTAATTGGCATGAAGGCTTATTCCTACTAACATGTCCCTTTTTGCATGTTTTTGCATATGTCATACTTAGTACATTGTCTTATACTAAATCCATACTTTTATATACTTTATAAGTATAGTTTGGAGGCAAGTTAAAGGCTAGAATGCAAGCTTTGGAATCGACTATATCAAGACTAAGTATTTCCTCATATATTCGAGGGCATCGTTCTATTTTCTTTGTTTCTATTATTAAAACTTATTATGTATTTTCATTTCAATATAAAGGGCCGTGTCCCTAAGATAGTTAAGTTGTGCCTTTAAGTTGGATTGTGACGTCGTGACTACTCTTTAGTATTTATTAAAGATATTTCCTTATAATTGTTAATGTCGTGAAGAGTCTTAATTCCGCACGACTTTTCATGTCTTATGTGATGAATGATAGCACATGGCTAGTACAAGACCTTCGAAAGGTCAAGTACGAATTGTCTAACCTAAGGGTTACACCAACTTCTAAGGGGTACTTTTGGGTGATGACTAGCTTGGTATCAGAGCATAAGGTTTTGGGAAGATAATTTAGGGTCCAAAGTCTCACAATCCACGTCTAGTAGAGTCTTGTTTATCGATGTTAGTCGCGACACATCCATGAGCGATAGGCTATAAGGCGATAGAAGTTTCACTTTCTTTATTACTCTCGTGTCTTGCTGTAGAGATTAACTCCATATGATATCTCTCTTATTTCCCTTGTCAAGTGGTCTTGTAGATATAATTGCTTGGAAAGGGTGATGATGAAAAATTCGAGTGAGAAAAAAAAAAGTGAGTTTTGATGCTTATTGTGGTTTTGTGACTAGGTGAGTATATGGGAAGGTGGATTTGTAAAATTATGATGTGATGCAATTTACTTCTATGTGTGATCTATGAGATTGGAGGTATTGTCATGGGAAATTGTATTGTAGTGTAGTTCTAGCATGATGAGAGTTATATTGGTAGAATGAAGTCCTTTTTCGGAATAATGAGTTATCTTGTAAGCTATGTGAAATAGTAGAAAGCTATAGTGTAGATGTTAGGAGTGTTGGAGGAATGTGGCAAAGTAAGAGTGGGAAAGTTCCCTTTTGAATGGGTAATGGTTGGTAGATGTCCTTGTATTGGATTGAAGTTTTTGTGTAGGCTTATTCCTAATGAGGAGGGAAGATAGTATGTTTGGCTAGCAAGGTAGTTTTGAGGTTATGCTAGCAATGGTGGAATTCATATATCTAGAATGTTGGTTCCCACATGAATCTACCTTAATGGGTGGAAAGGGAAAGAAGAAATTTGCATTCCATGAGATTGAATTATGTGGTGCCTTAGAGTTGAATGAAGTGATGTTTAAGAGAGTTTGTCTAAGCTTGAATCCTAATAGGAGGGTGTTATGCTTGACTAGTAAGGTATATTGTTAGTCTTTATGTTCATGTGTTCAGGTTAGTACGATTTTCCACCTTATGAGAGACATAGTGGGATCTTGAAGTATGAGACCTTGAAGATGGCTTTACCCTAAGTGGGGTAGAATGAGTTGGGTAGAAAGGTAGTTGATATCCTTATCCTTCCTTCTATTCTTATTCAAGTTTGAGACCAAAATCCATGGTAGTTTTGTAATGATTAAGAGTGTTGCATATTAGTATGAGTTGCATTTCTCCTTATATTATGAATGTCTTTGATGGTATAATATTTTGTATGCTCTTGATGATATCATGATTTCATGGGGAGATTGGTAGTCAACTTATATTTCTCATGTTAAGGTGTAGCCAATGATATTGTTTACTTGCTTCAAAGTTGTTGTGTTTATGTTTTAAGATGAGTTGGTATGGTTTTATCTCTTATGTTGTCGTGCCTTCATGATAAATTTCTTGAAAGATGGATTAATGATTTTTTAGCATGTTCAGCTATTAAGGTTTTTATATTCCCTGTAAAAAAGTTCGAAATTTGACAAATTGCATTTTTCATGAATAATGGTTTCAATGTGTTTAGAAATGATGGATATGAGGATGTCAAATGTGGGATAAGGTAGTTCCTCCATAAATGATATGAAAGTGATGAAGTAAGTGTGTGCTTTGAATTGTGGAAATTTTCCAAATTTTCTTATGTTGCTTAAATGCCTAATGATATGAAATTGGTTTTCCTTTTAAGTTTGGTCCATTGACTATGAATTTCATTACCTTTATTATATGTTTGGTATGCTTCTAGTTGTATCCCTTTTCTCCCTGAAAGTGTTTAAGTGTCATTCGAGGATGAATGTTTCCAAGTGGGGGAGTATTGTTACACCCTCAAAATGAACTAGGTTGAACTAGAGCTTCACATGTGTTTCATAAGTTAATAATGAGTTAAAATGATGTATTTTAGCATTAGAAATCAGTTTCCGATGTTTGGAAGTCAAATGTCAAGAAACGATCAAGACGTTCGGAAACTAACATTGTGTGCGTGCTAGTGTGTCCTAGTTTGTTGTGCATTTTTTTAGGTGTTGTTTGGTGTCTAAAACCAGTGGGGATGACCCTAGTACCTTGAGGGGCATACCAAGGGTGAAAACGTTCGAGTACGACTCCCCGTGGACCACCCTAAGGGTCCCCAAGGAGGACCCAAATGTTGGATAAGGAAGCTGCCAAGAGCAGCGTGCAGAACCAGAATGTGGAAGCCACCTCGCGTCTCGCGTCGCGCGCCTGGAACTGAAGCTTCCTGTGCGTTGTGCGAGTGACACGAGGTTCACTGCCTCAAAAATGTTGAGAGGCAAAATAAGGAGCTTCCTCCGCGACGCGAAGCCACTTTCCAGATTTGGTCGCGTCATTTTTAAGTCAAATTAGACTTTGGGAAATGGTCTAATTTATGTAGGGGTGTTTTGGGTATTTTTGTGGTGTGTTATATACTGATTTGAGGTCATTATACACTCATTCCCCCATCATAAACCCCTAGACCTCAATTAGAAATCAAAAATTCCCAAAACCCTCAAAAGTTCTTCTCTTCCAAAACCCCCTCAAGACTCCATTGGAGGTCAAGGTCTTGGAGCTTGGGATATGAATGCAAACGTATTTCTTCTTCAATTTTCGTGGGTTTCTTCATGTTAAGGTATGGTAGCCATCCTTGAACTTTCTTTCATTCAAGAAGCCACTTCAAAGAGATTTCTAAAAGGGTTTAAAACTTCAAACTTCATTATTCTTTGACTCTAAGTATGGGTATTTGCATGATAATTTTTTAATGACTAAGATGAGTTGTTTTGAGTATTAAATGATAAATGAAGCAAAATAATGTGAATGAAAAGGGGAGGTTTGGGGTTAACACTCTTCGTGAGTTGATATGAAGTGTTTAGTAGCAACCTCACTATTCCCAAGATATTTCTAAGATAGGTTGGAGGTTGGATACCCTTCGTGAGTTGAAATGTGGTGTCCAATGTAACCTCTAGGGATAAGTACACTTCGTGAGTTGAAATGTGGTACTAATTAGCTATACCTTAACCTATAGTAATGAATGTTTAAGACTCCAGGAGGGAGTTATGATTAGCACTGAGAGAACTTGAAGAAGGTGTGGGTGCACATTGTGAGTAAAGATGTGGTACCCGATGTTCCGCTTGAGATGAGTACTCCTCGTAAGTAGAGAGTGAGTTACTTAGAAGAAATCTACATATACGTTAACTATGCACCCGCATAGGTGTAGCTATTGGACAATCCATGTAAAGGCTAAAAGAATGACCGTACCTTAGAGAAGTGGGGATCCCTCATCCGATAGGGGTTAATATCAGGATTCCATGTCTAGTTATCATGGTCTATGTCGGTTAAATCTATCCCCCACAAAAGAATGTAATGAACAAGTCTCCCAAAGAGTGTACTACTTAGGGTAGTGGTGGCATGGGACGCTATTTATCCATTGCACAACTATACACTTTAAAGGGGAGTCTTGGTGTGTCTTTGTCTTTTATGTATGAATGTGTTATTATGTAATGAAATGAAGTTATCTGGCTTAATGTCTAATGTTAAGATATCATGTTAAGACAATGTCTTGTATAATGATAATATTAACAATGAATGTGGTGTACCTAACCTCATGGAATCCTCAAGGAGCACAAAGTGGGAGTAGTAGTATGGGATGTTATTCTTACATTGCACTTTGTGTAACTTCCAAGTACACTTGGGGAATGGTACCTATGTGAAGTTCTAAATGCAAGTATGTTCTCAAATGTTTAGTTATAGAAGTGTGGACTTGTCACCCGTGCGAAGTAATCCTATAACGGGTAGCCTTGAGGATCACTTATGTGCGCATTGAAGGAATTGTATGAGTGGTTCCATCATGTCTACCTTAGTGAGTCGTAGGATAACTTGGTTAGGGAAACTTCTAAGGAAATGAGTTCACTGTGTGTTGAAGTAAGGTAAATTCACTGTCAAGTTGAGTTCACTGTGATATTTTAGAGTTTATCGTAACGTGGTCTTTTATGCTAAAATTATGGAAGTCCATTCTTATGTACTAAATGATGATCTATATGCTATTTGACTTCTATATTCATGAAAGTTTTACTTAATTGACATGAAAGCTTATTCCTACTAAAACGTCCTTTTTTGCATGTTTTTTAATATGCCATACTTAGTACATTGTCTTGTACTAACACCATACTTTTTATACTTTATAAGCATAGGTTAGAGGCAAGTTGAAGGCTAGAAGACAAGCTTGGGAATCGACTCTCTCAAGACTAAGTATGTCCTCATATATTCGAGGGCATCGTTCTATTTTCTTAGTTTCTATTATTGTAACTTATTATATATTTTCATTCAATATAAAGGGTTGTGTCCCTATGATATAAAGGGTTGTGTCCCTCTTTAGTATTTATAAAAGATATTTCCTTATTATTGTTAATGTCGTTAAAAGTTTTAATACCGCACTATTTTTCATGTCTTATCGAATGAATGATAGCAAATGGCTAGTACAAGACCTCCAAAAGGTCAAGTATGCAATTGTGATGTGATGCCATATATGTCTATGTGTGATCTATGAGATTGGAGGTATTGTGATGTGAAATTGTATTGTGGTGTAGTTCTAGCATGATGAGTGTTATTGGTAGAATGTAGTCCTTTTTGGGAATAATGAGTTATCTTGTAAGCTATGTGCAATGATAGTAGAAAGCTATAGTGTAGATGTGAGAAGTTTTGGAGGAATGTGGAAAATTGTAATAGTGGAAAGTTTTCCTTTTGCATTGGTAATGGTTTGTAGATGTCCTTGTATTGGATTGAAGTTCTTGTGTAGGCTTATTCCTTATGAGGAGGAAAGATAGTATGTTTGCCTAGCAAGGTAGTTTTGAGGTTATGCTAGCAAATGGTGGAATTCATATAGCTAGAATGTTGGTTCCCAAATAAATCTACCTTAATTGGTGGAAAGAGAAAGAGGAAATTTTCATTTCATGAGTTTGAGTTATGTGGTGCCTAAGAGCTGAATGAAGTAATGTTTAAGAGAGTTTTCCTAAGCTTGAATCCTAAGAGGAGGGTGTTATGCTTGACTAGAGAGGTTGATTGTTAGTCTTGATGTTCATGAATTCAGGTTAGTATGATTTTCCACCTTATGAGAGGTATACTGGGATCTTGAAGTATGAGACCTTGAATATGGCTTTACCCTAAGTGGGGGAGAATGAGTTGGGTAGAAAAGTAGTTGATATCCTTATCTTTCCTTCTATCCTTATTCAAGCTTGAGACCAAAATCCTTGCTAGTTCGGTAATGATTAAGAATCTTGCATATTAGCATGAGTGGCATTTCTCTTGATGTTATGAGTGCCTTTGATAGTATAATGTTTTGTATGCAGTGAAGAAACTCACAACACATAATCATGGACATTATATTCATAGTAAATGCACCAAACATACGAGGAACACCAATTTCATATCATTAAACACTCAAAGCAACACAAGCAAATTTGGATCTATTTCCACAATCCAAAGTGCAGGCTTACTTCATCATTCTCATTTAGTTTATGGAGGAATTACCTTCTCCAACATTATACATGTTCAACTCATCATTATAAATCTCAACATGTAATAAATGTGTAAATCACACATTTACATATAATCATAATGACTCATAAGGCAATTAAGAAAATATCATTAGCCACATATTGACATGAGAAATATAGATTAACCACCATCCTTCTCATGTAACTAAGATATCATCAAGATAATGCAAGACATGATACCATCAAAGGCACTCATAACATAAGGAGGCATGCAACTCATACTCATATGCAAGACTCCGAAACATACCAAACTACTGAGAATTTTGGTCTCAAGCTTGAGTAAGAATAGAAGGAAAACATAAGGATATCAACCACCATACTACTCAAATCATTCTCCCTAACTTAGGGTAAACCATCTAGGAATATATCAAGGAAAACCATAAGGACTATGAATTACCGGGGCCTTTATTTTGGATTAGGTCCTTTTATAGCTTGAAACGCATTGAAACAGTTCTTCTTTGGAGCATTAGGATCTGGGCCATCATGCGGAGCTTGGTTAGTCTCCTTCTCTTTTGCCTTGATTACCGGGTAATCCCTCATCTTATGACCCATATTACCACATCCAAAGCAACCATCCGTACCATAAAGACACCTACCCAAACTTTATTCCCACAAGTAGTACATTTAGGTCTCTCATATCTATAGCCATCTCCACACCCTCCTTGATATTTTTGGTTGGAAACCATATCCTTGTTCCCCATAGAAAATATCTTGATTATAAAACCTCTTCTTAGACTTAGGTTGACTTGGTTAATCCAAAATAGCCCTCTTCCCATATCTATTCATCTGTCTAATCTTAGACTCCTCAATTTGTTGAGCATACCCCATGAGTCTAGAGATATCCATATCATGATTAATTATTATCGTACGACACTCTTCCTCTACCATACTAGACATCCTCATCATGAACTTATTCATTCTGGCCCTAGAGTTGGCTACAAAGGTTGGGGCATATTTAGAGAGTTGGGTGAACTTGGGAGAGTACTCCTTTACACTCATTCCCTCTTGATGAAGGTTCATGAATTCCACTAAATTTTTCTCCCTCCACTATATAGGGAAAAACCTATCAAGAAAGTCCGTCCTAAACACTCCCCGATCTACTGGGTCAGCCCCTATGGGTCTTTCATCCCTCCATTGCTCAAACCACACTTGAGCCATATCCTTTAGTTAGTAAGCGACTAGTTCCGCTTTCTCCCGAGCAGCCACTCCCATAGCATCTAGCACCTTGAACACCTCATCTATGAATCTATGTGGATCTTCATCAACATTAGTGCCATGGAATGTGGGAGGATTCATCCTCATGAAATCCCAGATTCTAGAAGCGAAAGTACTTGCATTCAGGTTCCCTTGAGTTCCAACTCCTAGGTTAGATTGGGCAACCACTTGATTATTGACAACTTGAGCTTGAGTCGTCATGAGTTGGGTCAAAGCTCAAAAAGTAAAAAGCAACCCTTATATCCATATTAGACATATCCCCTTCAACATTGGGAGCTTGACAAGCTTGGGGAATTTGAAGGGGAACCACCTCATTCACATTCTCTTGGTTAGCTATAGGGACTTGCTCACCCAGGGGATGAACTCCCTCATTACCCACTCCTTCCTCCTCTCATATTGCGGGTGTACTTCTTGTATTCATATCCTATAAACACAAGAGAAGATATTAGGAAAGAAACATATAGAACTCAACTCTATGGCACGATACAAGAGTAATAAAGAAAGTGAAACTTCTATGGTTTTATAGCCTCTCGCTCATAGATATGTCGATACTCACACTTATGAACAAGACTCTACTTGACATGGCTTGTGAGACTTTGGACCCTAAGCTATTTCCCAAAACCTTATGCTCTGATATAAGGTTTGTAGCGCCCCGAAGGTGCACCCTACAAGTTATACGATGTACTTGACCTCTCGGAGGTCTTATACAAGTCTCTTAGTTATCATTCATTACATAGGTATGAAAAGTAGTGCAAAATTAAAACTTTTCATAATATAACTAATAAGAAACTCTTTAATAAAACTAAGGAACAAATCTCATCATCACAAAAAAACTTAGACACGTCTTACCATGATAGGGTCATGACCCTTTACATTTGTAACTCCCCATAAGTTCTATGAACTAGACTAGAGCCTCACCTATTAAAAAATGATTAAAATGATGTTTCTAGACATAGACTAATATAATAAACTTGATTTAGAAGTATTAGAGTCTAAATGTCAAAGGACAATATTGATGTCTGGAAACTAGCGAAATTGAACTAGTAGACGTCCCTATGTTTTGTGAATGTTTGGGAGTGTTATATGAAGTCTAAAACTTGTAAAAGGACTTTAAATAGGTAAAATAATGTTTATTGGGTTCAAACATCCAGCAAAGACACCCCTAGAACCACCTAAAGGGACCTTGATGAGGACACAAATGTTGGCATAAAGGCTGCCAAAGAAGCCTGCGAATAGCCAATATTTGGAGGTGGTGGCGCGTTGTGCCCTCCACACTTGATAGGCAAAAGTTGCCTCGCGACGCGGGGCATAACGACCTAAAATTAACTAGGATTAGCTAGAGCTTTGATTGTGCTTTAAGGTCTGTTAAATAGCTTAATTAATGTGTATATGAGTTTTGAAGTCAATCTGGTTGAGTTTGAAGTCAAACATCAAGGGATGACCAAGACGTTCGACGACTAGTTCTTATGTGATCGCGTGTATTCTAGTGTGCCTTTGCATGTTTCGTGACTTTTTAGGTGTCAAAATTTATGGGGAAGGTTCATATGACCTAGACGTGCATGTTAAGGGGTTTAACGCCCGGGTACGACTCCACCTAGAACCCACAAGGGGCCCTAGAGGAGGACCCAAACTAAAAGTCTACAAGCTTTTGGTCATCCTACATGCAGTGGTAGTGAACGATCGCAAACGACGTCCTGTCGTTCAATTAACGGCTCATCGAATTGGAGCCTGTAAGCGAGCACCTTAGAGGAAGCTCAATGTCAAGATGGAGCTTGGATGATGAATTTCAATGGAGTTCTTCTTCCATTCTATTTTGATTTCTTCTAATAAGGTATGAGAGTTCTTTCTCAAAGGCTTTCTATCTGTCACATCTGGAGAGCACCCCTAGATGCAACCGGCGTCGGCGTCGGCGTCCTCTCAGAGGACTCAGACAAGCCCTTAGCATTCTTCATAACATGTCATCAGCTAAAAATGCGGAAAAATTAAAAACTTTTAATACTATGTGAAGTATACTTAGACTTCATACATAACAATTATGAAAACACACGTAGCGATATTCTAAAAGTTGTCTCATATTAAAAACCATCTAAAGAGTACGAATCTCGACATAGCCAATAAAAGTCAATATGTCATATAGGCCTTAATACAAAAGAATCCAAAGAACGTAAACGGAATCAAAAGTATTATTAATAACTACTAAAGTCTTCATAAGCTAGAGTACAAAAAGATAGCATCCCCGAACATGAGGACCTACTAGCACTTGGGGAAAGAGTTCCAAACTTCTTCAATTGACCTTTTTAATATTCAATGGTCGGACCCTACATTTGTAGTAATATAAAGTAATGGGGTTAGTACACCACATATACTAAGTATGGGTATATGTACATAACATTTAAGGACATGCATGAAAAATAATCATTTCTTGGAAAGCACGCTAAGTCATTTGAAATTCTTCAATGCACATACCATAGAACATATAAAAGTTAAGGATTCCATCAACATAAAGCATGATTATAATCAAAGACATATTATCATAGAGTCATATTAACATTTCATAATCCATATATCACATAATCATAACACATAAAACATTTACCAATGATCCCATCCCCAACCTACAAGTGCAATGGTAATGTGAAGCCCCATAACCCCACACAACCAAGTAGATAAGATAGTAGACCATATGTAAAGCTTTGCTTCATATAACTTGTAACATAAGTAGCTATCCTCATAAATCAATATACATCAATAACATGTTCATTAATGTTGTCACATCCGAGTTTACCCCCTAGAAGTAACCTGCGTCGGCGTCCTCTTTGAGGACTAAGACTAGCCTCTTAATTATCATCATCGCATTCACAAGTCAAAAAGTACGGAAAATTTAAAACTTTGAACTATAACTAATTGGAGGTTTACATAGACCTCTACATACATGTAATAGTATTATTATCGAGTATACATAGACCCTTCGTATAAGAATATTACTTAGTCTTCTACTTTTATTTCACATACATATATATAACATAGAATTAGAGTCATAAAATCCATCTCATCTCATAACCATCTAGAATGACAATATCAAATGGGCATAGCCCAACAATAAAAGTAAGCACATATAGGCTTTATACAACTTATATTCAAATGAAATATAGAGTCAACATAAGTATCTTAATATCTAAACAAATCCATAGGTAGAATATCGGCATCATCCTCAGGAAAATGTGGACCTACCACTTGGCTCATAAGAGTATCCAAGCCTCCTTCTCAATCGCCTCGAACCAAACCTCAACGACGGGAACCTAAATTGTTTGGGAAAAAGGGAGAAAATGGGGTTAGTACGCCACATGTACTAAGTATGAGACCATATGCACATAACAACCAAACATGCTAAAAAGGGACATTTAGTTAAATCATGTCATTTTACCTCTTTATGCACAATAACAAGCTATACAAATCATTTAGACATGTTCAAACAAATCAAACAACTATATGCATATCACATACTTGAGCCCATAATCTCATATAATCCTATCATCAAGAAAGCATATCACAAGCATGAGTAAGAGTTTATCTTGTAAACAACAAAGCAAGACAACCAATCATAATCCTTATATAGTCACAAGTGCAATGACCAAGAAAATCCCCATAACCCTACTTAATCAAGTAACCAAATAAGAATCATAAATAGTAACTCACTTCACATAACATAACCTTCAATACACATAAGTTCATACTTTAACAATAAAGACCATTTACATGTTCATAAGCATCATAATCATCATATAAGGTCATATATCTTTATCATCATTTATAAACATAATATTGACCTCCTAAAGCTCCTATCAAGGCAAACTAGTGCAAGGCATTAGTAGAGTCCCATACCCCTACCTAAGCTAAGTCAAACCCCTCAAGTTAGTTTAGTTAGTATATACATCATTACTTCATTTTAGTTTAGGGAACACTTGTCTTAACCGACATAGACCACATGAGCTAATGTGGAATCCGGCGTTGTAAAACCTTACACAGATAGAAGATGGTCTACCGGCAAAGATAGAACCTAACATGAAACGTAGCATCTAGGTGGATCCACTAGATAGTATTCCTATGGTGGCAACATAGTTACGGAACTTGGGGCATCATTGGAAACATCAGTCTACACCCTATTTGGATCATGAGTCTATCCACCCCGTGAGAACCGTAGTGAACCCTACCTCCCCTATGTTGGAAAGTGTCACCCTCTCACATACAAGATCACTCTGTGCTAAGCTAAGTCCCTTATTGAAATGTCTTTAATCTTTATTCATCTTTCATAACATAGTTTAGGTCATAGGGTCTAGCCCTTGTATAATCATCATCATAATAGCTCAATAGGAATTGCATGAGTATAATCCTTTCATCACAATTCTCATAAGTAAGGTTAACACATTACATACTATTTCATAGTAAGGACACATTGGTAATTACCACCATCTCTATAACTTCACATCTTAATCAACCTCAAAACCATAAGCAAGACATTTCAATTCAATATCATACCACCCTATCAATCCTAAACAAGATATATTCCAACACAATCACCATGACTAAATCACAATTAACCATAATTCAAGTAAAGGATAGGAACCACAAGACTTACCAAGTCTTCTTCACAATTCATCATTGTCAAGTTCTTACCATCAACCCTTAGTTCAACTCAATTAGGTTATCAAATCACCATAATTCAATAACCAATGTAATCAAAAGAGTAGAAGAATCACTAGATCATAATTCAATAGTAGACCAAAGCTTAGGATTCATCATACCCTAGATCCCCTATCAAGAACTAGTATGAAAGACTATACATCATCCTAATTCAATCATAATTAACATAATAACATCATCTAGTAGTAATTCAACCCTTACCCAAACAAATTGAATGATCAATCTACAAAGTAAGTCAAGATCATAAACTAGGGTTAGGGACATAGGATCACATTCTTCAATTTAGGCAAGATCATCAACAATTACCATAACCAAGTTAGAATACATGTTAATCTAGTCAATATAACCTAAAGAACACATCAACAACTCAATTCATAACTTCAAATTCATAATTGGATGAAACCCATTTGAAAACTCTAGATTTGAAAACACTTTGAATGAAGCCTTTGAGGAAAGAAGTCTCAAAGGTTAATAGATCACATACCTTAATGTTTGATGAAGAATTGATGGTGAATTCGCCCCTTTACAGCCCCCAAACCCTTCTCCTTGCTTATCTTCAATGGTGAGTTTAAGTAGAAAGAAAAAGAAGAGAGAAGGAAGAGAGTTTGTATTGAGAGTTATCCTTAGATTAATTGTGGTTGGGGCCTTTATATGGTAGTTTAAGTTAGTTAATTAGTCTCCCCTTTATCCCTAACTAACCCCTAAACCACCAAATTAATTAAATGAATTAATATAAAAACGTGCAGAAAACGCACCCTTCACAGACGGAACCCCGCCGACAGGCCGTCTGTGAAGCTACAGACCCTCACCCCTACGTCGTGCCCTCCGTCGATTAGTTCTGTAACAACCCTAGAAATGGCTATGCTAAGTAATGCTTAATGTGTCTAGAATGCCTACGATTAGATTAGGTTCACAGAGATTGATACGCGTAGAACCAGACTTCTGAACCTCTGCAACAACCAAGCCATCTAACTTGGTGAGTTAGTTCAGCTAGGAAAGGTTGGGTCCAGCCATGTAGGTCACCCGAATATGAAGATTTACCCGGATGAGTCTTAACCAGACTTAAAAAGGGGTAATCTTAAGTTTGGAGGGTCTAGGGGTAAAATGGTCTTTTCTAGGCTAAGGATAGTATTGTAATTACCCTAAATATTTAATTAATTAATTAATTAATATGGTGAAGGGGCAATTCGGGTAGAGGTTGCCGAATTTGACCTTTTAAGCAAAATTTAGCTCCACCCGGGTTCGAGCCTTGGTGGAAGCAAGGATTAAATTGATTTAATTTTATTAAGTGAATTAGTTGAATTAATTAATATTTAAAAAGCTGATTTAAGTAAGGGAAGAATCAGATTTTTAATTAAAAAAATAATAATAATAAAATTAATAAATAATGAGGAGTCCTAGTTTGACTTAGTCTCCACCTAACTCTCCTAATCCTAATCATAATCCTAATCCTCTCATTCTCACGTCTCTCACTCTCATTCTCACGTTTTTTATCATTAAAATAACTGAAAATAATAGTTCTTCACTCTTGAAGAACTTACACACAAAAACTCAAACGAAAAACTAAGCCAAAAACAAAAATCAACAATAAGTTCTTGACGGGATTTTGCTTGAAGTTTCGGTGGTGAGGCTTGGTTTCATGGTAAATTGGCAGCATTTAAACAAGTATTGAACAGCATTAAGGTATGGGTTTTTTTCTATCTTAGTCCCTTGACCAAGAGACCCTTAAGGTTCAGTTTAAATCACGATTTAAAGACTAAGGTTGTCCCCGTTGCATGCCCATATCATTAGCTCCTTTGAACGATTCAAAGCATGCGTTGGTATGTCTTCTGGTAGATAATGGTAGGTATGGTTGTGATTATGTGTTGAATGTGTGCCAAGAAATCATGTAAAGGATGAAAAATGTATTCCGGAAAAGTGCATTATGTGGACTGTTTTGAGCATGTGTGTGCTGGAAATTTGACTATGTTTGCTGCCTGAAGTTTGTATGTTAAATGTGTTGTTTTGAGTGTGTAAAAATGTTGTAAACGTGATGTTCATAAAAGGTTAAGGTGGCTGACTGAATGTCACTCAAAATGCTACAAAAAAATCAATAAAACAATGAGATAAAAATGGATTTGGAGAGACCAAATTTCCAGCTTACTGGAAATTTGAAGTCTCGGCCAAAAGGTGAGAAAAATGACTATGTTTTAATTTTTTTTTAAAAATTATGAGGTCGTTGGGAATGGAACCCAAGACCTCACCAAATGTAAATTACATAAAAATTTCATGAAAAAAATGAAATGGAAAAATAAATGTGGAGAGTGGGGAATGAACCCCCAACCTCTTGAATGGATGAGAGAGTTAGGAGAAAAATAAAGGAGAAAAATAAATGTGGAGAGTGGGGATTGAACCCCCAACTTCTTGAATGGATGAGAGAGTTAGGAGAAAAATAAATGAGAAAAATAAATGTGGAGAGTGGGGATTGAACCCCCAACCTCTTGAATGGATGAGAGAGTTACGAGAAAAATAAATGAGAAAAATAAATATGGAGAGTGGGGATTGAACCCCAACATCTTGAATGGATGAGAGAGTTAGGAGAAAAAAAGAAAGGAAATATTATGGGGTTGATGGGAATCGAACTAGGGTCTCCCAAATCTGAAAAATGCAATTATCAAGTTTAAAATAAGAATTAAGTGTTGTCCAAGGGATTCGAAATCGGGTTCCCTTGCCCAATTCCATATTGACACATAAGTCATGCGTAAGTAAATATTTAATGAATGCTGCCTCTAAAGATCAAAATCAATATCTTGGCATATCTACAAGATGCATAAGTCTTGTACCACATAATCTTGGGTAAACATGAATCACTTAGACAAACTATGAATAAAGCCTCATGGCTTCTTTGTCTGGACTCATAAGTCAAGCATACGTTTAAAAGTAAGTGAGCTTAAGATGTATGGGATGAAATGATGTAACCCTAGAAGGGTTAAGTAAGAGTGTTAACCACACTAAATGGCCAAGAGCATTGGTATATGATGAAATGAATATTCACGTGAAGGGGTGAGTAATTATGAAAAGCAAATGTGTTAAAGTTAATGAATGAGGTGACAATATGATAAGAGGCTAATGTGAAAGATGAGAGCAATCTCAAATGAGCCTAAGTAAATGTTACAAAAACGTACTCACCTATGAGAGTGTAAAGCTGATGAAGAGACCAGTATCTATGAACACTGTAATGAAAGTATTGAAGTTACTGCATACTTAATACTAATGATGAGATGAGAAATCATCTAATGAGCTATGATGTCCTCATGCTAGAATCCAGCTTCCATGATGTATGAGTTGAATGTAATGGAACTTTATACTGATCACCGATAGGCTAGCTATGAGCGGTGATGCCTTTCTTAGGGAAGGGCGGAGGTTCACATAACTCTCATGAGATGAGACTTTCCGGCATGACGGGTATGGGTCTCCCTATATCTCCTAATCTTTGAACCTATACTGCCAATATAAGGATCTAGCAGGGTTCGACTCCCTATATACGCTAGCATGTTTTTGTTCACTTTGGCCGGTGATTCCACCTCTTTTCGATGTGGGGATTACACATCGGATTTCATGATGCTCACATGATCTATGTCGGTTAAGGTTAAAGTTTCCAAAGAAAGAATGAGGCTAGCCTCAACGAATGCACATAATGAAATGAATGATACCAAAGGTGTTAGGATAGGATAATCAAGAGGTGAGCTAGACTTAAGTAATGACACTAGGTTATTCTTGGTCATTGCACAGCAAACCCGATGAGAGTCTTAAACTTCATCTAGGTATGACTGGTGATTGCACTAGTATATGAATGAATGAAAATAAAGTACGTATGAACGAACGAAGCAGACTCTGTGTTTGCTGAAGAAGTCTCCCTAGTTGAGGTCCCATATGTTGAGCCCTCATTTTGGGAAGTCCTAATGTAAAGTACATGATTCCAAGGTCTCATGGCATATGAAAGAATGATATGTGCAATATGTTATGTGCTGCTTGCAAAATGATAAGTATGATGATTCATATTACTCTCATGGCATGACTTTCCTAATACAAATTTGGCAAGTCCACTGACTTTCCTAATCCAAATTTGGCAAGTTCACTGACTTGACTTTCCATAAATCATGTTGTTAGGAAAGAGCTATTCTTACTCATGCATGTCCTTGGTGTGTGCTTGCATATACCCATACTTAGTACAAGTGTGTACTAATCCCATACAACTCTACATTTTTAGGTGCAGGCACAGGTGTACGTTAGAGCTTACAGGTCGACGCTAAAGCTATCTGGACGTGGAACATTCATCTGGACTTGGTAGGCCCTCATGCTTTCGAGGACGCTTGCCCATTATATTCTAGCTTAGATATAGGTTTTGAGTTAGTGGAGTATGTTCCACTAGCGTTTCTTTTTCATCTTATTTCAGACATTGTATTGGTGCCATTTTGTCAAGTATACACTTAATGCAGTATTGAACTATTTCTTTCATTTGATGATCTTAATATTAGATGGTTGATTGTGAAAGTTTATGAGTTTAAGTAGAAGGTCTTATATGAATGTTAAGTAACAAAAAGTTCAAATTTTCCACTAAAATTAACCTAGATGAAGTACCGATGACGTATGTTGGCTTGTCTGCGACCTATGAGAGGTCAACGACGCCGGTCTCGTCAGGGGTCTAGACTCCGGTCGTGACATAGTTGGTATCAGAGCGTTAGGTTGATTCCGAGGATAATAAGTTCACATCAACCACATCAAATAGTTTCTAAGTCATGGTAGTGAAGTGCACCACTATCATGCATTAGAGACTGCATGATGCGTAGGAAAATTTCCCTTCTTCTGATCTTACCGTGCCTTCTCTAATGTCTGATTCCTTGGTGTTATGAGCGTATCTAACATTAATTCTACTTTTTTAGAAAATGAACACAAGGAGGAATGCTGGTCGGAGAAGAGGAGAAGCAGCTGCTGGGGGCAACCAAGTTCCTCCCCAGGCCCTAGCTACTATAATGGAGATGCATGTTAACCCAGCTGAGTTGACAGATGGAGAAGTAAGGACATCCCTGGTACAGATGGCCCAAGCCATCACCTTACAAGCTCAGGCTATGACAGCCCAGGCAGAGCAACAAGGTGTTCCCAGGAAGATTCCACTTGCCAACACCATGGCTAGTAGGTTAAGGGACTTCACGAGGATGAATCCTCCCATTGACACTGGATCTAAGATTGCTGAGAATCTTGAGGAGGATTGTAGGGCAGCTATGCTGCATGCGAGCATGGACTTTTCCAGGCTCATGGTCCGTGTCCAACAAGTGGAGGAAAACAGGAGGAGGAAGTATACTAGGGCAGGGAACAAGTCAAGGCAAGTTGACAAGAATTTTTCAAGGAAGAGTAATACTGAAATCAGGGATAAGCCCAGGTTTAAGAAGGGACTCTCCCACCAAGGGGAGTCAAGTTCATCCAAGGGTCGCTATAATAGGGATTCCGAGCCCAGAGTTAAGAGAAACAGTGAAGTAGATACACCTCAGGAGAGGCCACCTTGTAGGAAGTGTGGCAAACTTCATGGAGGAGAGTGTAGGAGGGGATCTAACGCTTGTTACAGTTAAGCAAAACCGGGTCAAATGATGAAGGATTGTCCATATATGAGAGGTCAAGAAAAAGCGAAGGAGAAAGATCAGCCGAATGGTCCAAGTGAAGAGGCTCCAAGGAGGAAACGATTCTTCGCACTCAAGTCTAGGGTTGTAGGGGAAGACACCTCTGGTGATGTCTCGGGTGCGTAGCCTAAATTAGTTTTTCATGTGTATGGTTTTATGTACTAGTATGAAGTTAATATGTTGGAGTCATCATGTTGGTTGCTGACTTATGTGACTTATGTGTTTAATTATGTTGTATTCTTTGATGTGACTAGTTTAGGAAGGAGTTATTTAGTCTATTAATGCAAAGCTGCTAGTAGGTTTCAAGGATGTGTACCAACCTACTAATATGTGAATCAGATATTCACCAATAAAAAGCATTGAATATCTTAGGTATGGATTTTCTCCATAAGTGTTATGCTACCATAGACTATCAAACCAGTGTAGTGAGGTTTCAGTTGCCAAATGAGATAGGGTATAAATGGGCAGGGCGTGGATCAATCCAACAAAGCCATATAATTTCAAATCTTAAGGCCAACAAGAGTTTATCTAAGGGTTAGATAAACTCCTCCTAAGGCTGGTTTTGTATAAGAAACTCTAAGTTTTAGTGCAATAGTCGACTTGGTGTTGTAAGTCCATAATCGTATGTGTAGTAATTGCACTATGTGAGTTTAAATGAATTCATGTTTGCATTTCATGTTGCTGTTTTTGTATAGCATGGACATGATTTTTGAGTTGCATGAGTTGTGAGGTGCATCAAGTTAAGTGCGATTGAGAAGGAAGTTCCTCAATCTCAAATATGAAGCTTCAGATAAGCTTGAGTAATATGCCTTATCCAGAGTAAGTGTGAAACTGAAATTCACAAAGAGTAAAGTCTCAAGTATGTAAAAATATTTTAAAAATCACCCTCATAATTTTGAAAATGATGTGTAGTGTCATTCGGGGACGAATGTTCCTAAGGGGGGGATAATGTAACAACCCTATAATGGCTATGCTAAATAATGCTTAATGTGTCTAGAATGCCTACGATTAGACCGGGTTCACACGGATTGATACGCGTAGAACCAGACCTGAACCTCTGCAACAACCAAGCCAACTAACTTGGTGAGTTAGTTGAGCTAGGAAAGGTTTGGTCCAGCCATGTAGGGCCCGCGAATATGAAGATTTATCCGGATTAGTCTTAACTAGACTTAAAAAGGGGTAATCTTAAGTTTGGAGGGTCTAGAGGTAAAATGATCTTTTCCAGGCTAAGGGTATTATTGTAATTACCCTAAATATTTATTTAATTAATTAATTAATATGGTGGAGGGGCAATTCGGGTAGAGGTTGACGAATTTGACCCTTTAAGCAAAATCTAGCTCCACCCGGGTTCGAGCCTTGTGGAAGAAAGGATTAAATTGATTTAATTTTATTAAGTGAATTAGTTGAATTAATTAATATTTAAAAAGTTGATTTAAGTAAGGGAAGAATCAGATTTTTAATAAAATAATAATAATAATAAAATTAATAAATAATGAGGAGTCCTAGTTTGACTTAGTCTCCACCTAACTCTCCTAATCCTAATCGTAATCCTAATCCTCTCATTCTCACGTCTCTCACTCTCATTCTCACGTTTTGTATCATTAAAATAACTGAAAATAATAGTTCTTCACTCTTGAAGAACTTACACACAAAAACTCAAACGAAAAACTAAGCTAAAAACGAAAATCAACAAGTTCTTGACGGGATTTTGCTTGAAGTTTTGGTGGTGAGGCTTGGTTTCATGGTACATTGGCAGCATTTAAACAAGTTTTGAATGACATTAAGGTATGGGTTTTCTTCTCTCTTGGTTCCTTTCCCAAGAGACCCTTAAGGTTCAGTTTCAATCACGATTTAAAGGCTAAGGTTGTCCCCGTTGCATGCCCCGGTCATTAGCTCCTTTGAATGATTCAAAGCTTGCGTTGGTATGTCTTATGGTAAATAATGTTAGGTCTGGTTGTGATTATGTGTTGAATGTGTAGTAAGAAATCATGTAAAGGATGAAAAATATATTCCGGAAAAGTGCATTAAGTGGACTGTTTTGAGCATGTGTGTGCTGAAAATTTGCCTATGTTTGCTGCCTGAAGTTTGTATGTTAAATGTGGTGTTTTGCGTGTATAAAAATGCTGTAAACTTGATGTTCATAAAAGTTTAAGGTGGATGACTTAAAGTCACTCAAAATTCTAAAAAAAAATCAACAAAAGAATGAGAGAAAAATGGATTGGGAGAGACCAAATTTGAAGTCTCGGCCAAGAGGTGAGAAAAATGACTATGCTTTAATTTTTTAAAAATAATTATGAGGTTGTTGGGAATGGAACCCAAGACCTCACCAAATGTAAATTACATAAAAATTTGATGAAAAAAATGAAATGGAAAAATAAATGTGGAGAGCGGGGATTGAACCCCCAACCTCTTGAATAGATGAGAGAGTTAGGAGAAAAATAAAGGAGAAAAATAAATGTGGAGAGTGAGGATTGAACCCCCAACCTCTTGAATGGATGAGAGAGTTATGAGAAAAATAAATGAGAAAAATAAATGTGGAGAGTGGGGATTGAACCCCCAACCTCTTGAATGGATGAGAGAGTTAGGAGAAAAAAAGAAAGGAAATATTATGGGGTTGATGGGAATCGAACTAGGGTCTCCCAAATCTGAAAAATGCAATTATCAAGTTTAAAATAAGAATTAAGTGTTGTCCAAGGGATTCGAAATCGGGTTCCCTTGCCCAATTCTGTATTGACACATAAGTCATGCGTAAGTAAATATTTAATGAATGCTGCCTCTAAAGATCGAAATCAATATCTTGGCGTATCTACAAGATGCATGAGTCTTGTACCACATAATCTTGGGTAAACATGAATCACTTAGACAAACTATGAATAAAGCCTCATGTCTTGTATGTGTGGACTCATAAGTCTAGCATACGTTTAAAAGTAAGTGAGCTTAAGATGTATGGGATGAAATGATGTAACCCTGGAAGGGTTAAGTAAGAGTGTGAACCACATTAAATGGCCAAGTGCATTGGCATATGATGAAATGAATATTCACGTGAAGGGGTGAGTAATTATGAAAAGCAAATGTGTTAAAGTTAATGAATGAGGTGACAATATGATAAGAGGCTAATGTGAAAGATGAGAGCAATCTCAAATGAGCCTAAGTAAAAATTACCTAAACGTACTCACCTATGAGAGTGTAAAGCTAATGAAGAGACCAGTCTCTCTGAACACTTTAATGAAAGTATTGAAGTTAATGCATACTTAATACTAATGATGAGATGAGAAATCATCTAATGAGCTATGATGTCCTCATGCTAGAAGCCAGCTTCCATGATGTATGAGTTGAATGTAATGGAACTTTATATTTAGTACCGATAGGCTAGCTATGAGCGGTGATGCCTTTTTTGGGAAGTTTGGAGGTTCTCATAACTCTCATGAGATGAGCCTCTCTGGCATGACGGGTATGGGTCTCCTTATATCTCCTAATCTTTGAACCTATACTGCCAATATAGGGATCTAGCAGGGTCCGACTCCCTATATACGCTAGCATGTTTTGGTTCACTTTGGCCGGTGATTCCACCTCTTTTCGGTGTGGGGATTACACACCGGATTTCATGATGCTCACATGATCTATGTCGGTTAAGGTTAAAGTTCCCAAAGAAATAATGAGGCCAGCCTCAACAAATGCACATAATGAAATGACTGATACCAAAGGTGTTAGGATAGGATAATCAAGAGGTGAGCTAGACTTAAGTAATGACACTAGGTTATTCTTGGTCATTGCACAGCAAACCCGATGAGAGTCTTAAACTTCATCCTAGGTATGACTGGTGATTTCACTAGTATATGAATGAATGAAAATAAAGTACGTATGAACGAACGAAGCAGACTCTGTGTTTGCTATAGAAGGCTCCCTAGTTAAGGTCCCATATGTTGAGCCCTCATTTTGGGAAGTCCTAATGTAATGTCCATGATTCCAAGGTCTCATGGCATATGAAAGAATGATATGAACTACGTGATATGATATGTGCAATATGCTATGTGCTGCTTGCAAAATGATAAGTATGATGATGCATGTTACTCTCATGGCATGACTTTCCTAATCCAAATTTGGCAAGTCCACTGACTTTCCTAATCCAAATTTGGCAAGTCCACTGACTTGACTTTCCATAAATCATGTTGTTAGGAAAGAGCTATTCTTACTCATGCATGTCCTTGGTGTGTGCTTGCATATACCCATACTTAGTACAAGTGTGTACTAATCCCATACAACTCTACATTTTTAGGTGCAGGAACAGGTGGACGTTAGAGCTTAAAGGTCGACGCTAAAGCTATCCGGACGTGGAGCATTCATCGGGACTTGGTAGGCCCTCATTCTTTCGAGGACGCTTGCCCATTATATTCTAGCTAATATATAGGTTTTGAGTTAGTGGAGTATGTTCCACTAGCGTTTCTTTCTCATCTTATTTCAGACATTGTATTGGTGCCATTTTGGCAAGTATACACTTAATGCAGTATTGAACTATTTCTTTCATTTGATGATCTTAATATTAGATGGTTGATTGTGAACGTTTATAAGTTTAAGTAGAAGGTCTTATATTTCCGCTAAAATTAACCTAGATGAAGTAACGATGATGTATGTAGGCTTGTCTGCGACCTCTGAGAGGTCAACGACGCCGGTCTCGTCTGGGGTCTAGACTCCAGTCGTGACAAGTTTAGAGACTATGCAAGAGAGGGGATTCCCCATTTTGTCTAAGTGTGGGACAACAGTGGCACCTACGCCCCGTTGTTCCACACACGGACCGTAGACTGCTTTGTTGATGCACACTGTTTCAGGCATTGTTGCCTCAACTTGCAGAGGTCCTCCTCAAAGGCCCTTGGTTTGTCCTTGGGGAGTCGTACCTGGACGTTTCGACCATGTAACAATTCAAACACCTATTATCTACATTTTCACCAATTTTCATGAATTTCCGACTCCTAAAAGGTAGTCAAATAGGCTACGACACACTAGTACCCTTTTGAACCAACTTCCGGACGTCATGGACGTTCTTGGAAGTTTTGGTTTCCTAACTTCCTAAATGACCTATTGTCATCAAAATGGACTTAAAAACAGTACTTAGACTTCATGACCCCCATGTTAGGCACTTGAGATTTCGAAATGTTACATTATTCCCCCCTTAGGAACATTCATCCCCGAATGACACTAAAATTCTTTTCAATGAAGGAATACACTCAAGACTAGCATCCCAACCAACATCATTTCAATACAACATAATACATGTCATTTCAATCAAGGCAATTCAAAACTTCAATTACCAAATATGAGACTCAACATTACTTTGTGACGTACTTACTTCTCACAACAATCATATGAGCTCAACATGACACACATGAGTCAATTAGAATCAAGTTCAACTTATCAACATGATACACAACATTTCATAAAGACTCAGCATGTCAAAATGCACAACATGACTCAAAACAAGCCAAAAGCAAAAATTTCTAATTTTTAAGGCAAAAATCATTGTAGCATCAATGTAATTTCACTGCCTCTCTTACAAAAATGCAACTTTTTCAAATCTTCACCCAAAAATCAAGAGACTTCAATTTCTAGTCATATTTACATTATTAAAAGAATGACTAACCTCAATTATCAAAAAGATGAGGGTAATGGGACTTCATGTCGGCCTCGGCCTCCCATGTTGCACCCTCAACTAAGTGATTTCTCCATAATACTTTTACGGATACTACTTCTTTGTTCCTCAACCTTTTCACTTTCCTATCAAGAACTTGAAGCGGAACCTCCTCATAAGAGAGGTTATCCTTGACAACAAGACCCTCAATAGGAAGAATAGACTCGGGATCACCGACACACTTCTTAAGCATAGAAACATGAAAAACCGGATGAACCGAAGCCAATTCACTAGGCAACCTAAACTCATAGGCAACCTTACCAACTTTTTGCAAGATTTCATAGGGACCCACATAACGAGGACTCAACTTCCCTTTCTTGCAAAATCTAACAACCCCCTTCATAGGTGAAATTTTCAAATACACCTTATCACCCTCTTCAAACTCAAGATCCCTCCTCCTATTATTAACATAGGACTTTTGCTGACTATAGGCCGTTTGAAGCAATTTCTTGTAACATGAACTTTTTCCAAAGTCTTATAAATCAAATCGGGACCAAGAATTGAAGACTCACCGACTTCAAATCACCCAGTAGGAGACCAACACCTCCTACCATACAAGGATTCATAAGGAGCCATTGAGATGGATTAATGGAAACTACTATTATAAGCAAACTCCACCAAAGGCAAGTGCTTATCCCAACTCTCTTTGGAATCGATGACACAAGCTTTAAGCATATCCTCAAGGGTTTGAATAGTACATTCCGCTTGACCATCCGCTTGGGGATGAAAAGCGGTACTCAACTTCACCTTAGTACCCAACACTTTTTTAAATAACCTCCAAAATATAGATGTGAATTATGCAGCCCTATCTGATATGATGGATAACGGAATACCATGGCGACACACAATCTCATCAATGAAGATCTTATCATAATCCTCCGCCGAATAAGTAGACTTGATGGGAATAAAGTGAGCGTACTTGGTCAACCTATCAACCACCACCCATATGGAGTCATATTGTTTTTGGGTCTTGGGCAAACCTACCACAAAATCCATATTGATGTCTTTGCACTTCCAAGTAGGAATTTGGATCTCTTGTACTAAGCCTCCCGGTTTTAGATGTTCGGTTTTGAATTTTTGGCAATTTGGACACTTAGCAACAAACTCCGCTATGTCTCTTTTCAAACCTTCCCATCAATACACCTCCCTAAGGTCATGATACATTTTTTGTTGACCCCGAATGAATGGAATCGTGGGACCCGTGAGCTTCCTCAAGGATACGATTCCTCGAATCATCAATATTAGGAACACATAACCGCCCTTGATATCTCAATACACCATCACCCCCTAAAGAGAAAGACTCATTTAATTTGCCAAGGACCGATTCTTTCAACTCCATTAATGGTTTATCAGGGTATTGTTTGGACTTCACATCAACAACCAAAGATGATTCGGAGTTATGATGGATCATCACACCACCATTTGGAGGACCTTCCAATGTCACTCCCAACCTAGCCAACCTATGAACCTCTTACACTAGGTCCTTTTTGGCTTCTTCAACGTGAGACACACTACCCATAGACAAATGGGTTAGAGCATCCGCTACCACATTCGCTTTGCCGGGGTGATAGAGAACACTTATATCATAGTCTTTCAACAATTCAAGCCATCTTCTTTGTCGAAGATTCAACTCTTTTTGGGTAAACACATAATGGAGACTTTTATGATCGGTGAACACATCTACAGGGACACCATATAAATAATGCCTCCAAATTTTCAAAGCAAACACCACGGCCGCTAACTCAAGATCAAGAGTGGGATAGTTCCTCTCATGCACCTTGAGTTGCCTAGAAGCATAGGTAACAACCTTCCCATGTTGCATAATCACACACCCCCCACACACACAGGATGCATCACAATAAACCACGACGCCCTTTGTACCCTCCGGTAAAGTCAACACCGGAGCAAAAGTGAGCCTATCCTTATAGATTCGGAAGATCTTTTCACATGCTTTCGACCACTCAAACTTCTTACTCTTTTGGATCAAAGTAGTCAAAGGAGAGGCAATGGACGCAAAACCATCCACAAACCTCTGATAATAACCCGTAAGACCCAAGAAACTCCTAATGTCGGTTGGGGTCAATGGTCTCGGCCAATTTCTCACTGCCTCCGTTTTCCTTGGATCAACCTCAACTCCCTCACTAGAAATGATGTGACCAAGAAATTCCACCGACCTCAACCAAAACTCACATTTGCTATATTTGGCAAACAATTGATGCTCTTTAAGGGTTTGCAATACCAACCTCAAATGACCCATGTGATAACTTTCATTTTTCAAATATACCAAGATGTCATCAATGAACAAAATGACAAAAGAATCTAGGTAACTTCGAAACACCCTATTCATTAGGTCCATAAACGCCGCCGGAGCATTAGTGAGACCAAAAGACATAACAAGGAATTCATAGTGGCCATATCGAGTCCAAAAATCCGTCTTTGGTACATCCTCACCTCTCACCCTCAATTGGTGATACCCCGACCTCAAATCAATTTTGGAAAAGTAGCTTTCCCCTTGGAGTTGATCAAACAAATCTTCAATCCGAGGGAGAGGATACTTGTTCTTAATTGTGACTTTGTTGAGTTGGCAATAATCAATACACTTTCTCAAGGAACCATCCTTCTTTTTCACAAACAAGACCGGAGCACCCCATGGAGATATACTAGGCCATATGAAGCCCTTGTCTAGCAAATCTTTAAGGTTTGCCTTCAACTCCTTTAATTCATCCGGAGCCATTCGATAAGGAGAAATCAAAATGGGGTTTGTTTCTGGTAGCAAATCGATACCAAAATCGATTTCCCATTCAGGAGGAATACCAGGAAGGTCATTAGGGAAGACCTCCGGTAATTCACTCACTACGGGGACCGACTCAATGGGTGGAATTCCGGAGTCATGATCTTGGACTCTCACTATATGATATAGGCAGCCCTTAGAGATCATTTTGTTAGCCTTTAAACAAGAATGATATGACCTCTAGGAATAGAACTCCCCCCTTCCACTCAACAACAGGTTCATTAGGAAAATTAAACCTCACCATCCTTATCCTACAATCAATAGTGGCAAAACAAGAATGCAACCAATCCATACCCAAAATAATATCAAAATCAAGCATATCTAGTTCAACTAGATCAACATTAGAAACTCTATGGGCAACCTGATAGGACATTTCCTATCTATCCTCTTTGCAACAACCGACTTACCCACCAGTGTAGACACTAAGAAAGGCTCATGCAAGATATTGGGTAAAGTATCAAACTTTTTAGCTACAAGAGGTGTAACGAAAGACAAAGTAGTCCCCGAGTCAATTAAAGCATATACATCAATAGTAAAGACTTGTAACATACCGTTCACCACATCGGGTGAGTTCTCTTTCTCACCCGTAGTACGAAGAGCATAAAAGCGGTTCTTCTTTGGAGCATCACTAGAACCACATACTTGAACACTCTTCTCTTGCCCTTTCATGTTAGGACAATCTCGATTGTGCCCAACTTTGCCACAACTAAAATATTTATCCGTCCCAATGAGGCAAGTACCAAAATGCTTCTTTCCACACTCACCACATGTAGGCTTCTCATTAGGTGAGTTCCCACTCTTCCCTTTTTGAGCTTTAGGTTTATCCCCCTTGTCATCATGAGCCTTAGGGAACTTGGATTGGACTTGATTAGAGAATCTCTTTTTGAACCTAGGCTTGTCTTGAATTTCAAGAATACTCTTGGTAAAACCACCTTCAAAATACCTTGTCTTCTTAGCATCTCTAGCCTTTCTCCTAGCCCGAGCTTACTCAACTTGTCTAGCATGCACCATAAGCCGAGAGATGTTCATATTGTCATTTAGCATAGACGAATGACATTCTTATTGCAAATCATCCGACACTCACATCACAAAGCAGCTCATCTCATCTCTAGGATCGGAAATTAAAAAAGGAGTATATTTGACAATTGAGTAAATTTCATAGAATACTCAAGAACACTCATACCTCCTTGAGGAAGGTTGATGAACTCTAGAACTTTGGCCTCCCTCATCTCTCTAGGGAAGAAACAATCAAGAAATGCCTTCTTGAAAATCTCCCAAGTTACCGGTCCACCCAGAAGAGGCCGATTATCCCTTCATTGCACATACCAAATTTGAGCCACATCCTTGAGTTGATATGTTGCCAACTCGACCTTCTCACTAGTGCTTAACCCCATGGCAAAGAGTATCTTATACACCTCAGTGATGAACTCGTATGGTCTTCATCCACCCTTGACCCATGGAAAGTAGGAGGGTTCATCTGAGTGAAGTCCCTCAAATGAGATGCCGTGGTAGAGACTTGTAGAGTGACTCGGGGTGCAACCTCCTGATTGGCTTGGGACTTCATAGCTTGAGCTTGAAGAGTGGAATCTTGGGCTTGAGAAGTAATGGCTTGTGCCATTTGAAGAAGGGCAGCCCTTATCTCTCTATCCGTCAAAGGTGGAGGGTTGGCCGGAGCTTGTTTAAAATAAACCTCCTCATTAAGTGGAGGGTCTTGATCAACAGGGGGAGGAGTAATCTCCTCCTCAAGCCTTCTTGCCGCATTCCTCCGAGTATTCATTTCTTATAACAAAAATACAAGGTTTAAGTGAAAGGAATTAATAATTACTCTAGAGGCACGACATTGGATTTCCAAGAAAGAGAGAGTTTCTAAGCATCATATAGATTCCTATTCATAAGTGTGGCGCGCTTCACAATTATGAGTACGAATCTACATAGACGTGGTTGAGAGAGACATCGTTATCAAGGATATTTAACCTCATGCTCTGATACCAAGTTTGTCACATCCGGGTTTACCCCCTAGGCATAACCGGCATCGTCGTCCTATTTGAGGACTAAGACTATCCTCTTAATTATCATCATCGCATTCACAAGTCAAAAAGTACGGAAAATTTAAAACTATTAACTATAACTAATTGGAGGTTTACATAGACCTCTACATACACGTAATAGTATTATTATCGAGTATACATAGACCTTTTGTATAAGAAGATTACTTAGTCTTCTACTTTTATTTCACATACATATATTAGAGTCATAAAATGTGTCTCATCTCATAACCATCTAGAATGACAATATCAAATGGGCATAGCCCTACAACAATAAAAGTAAGCCACATATAGACTTAATACAACTTGTCTTCAAATGAAAGATAGAGTCAACATAAGTGTCTTTATATCTAAGCAAATCCACGGGTGGAATATCGGCATCATCCACGGGAAAATGAGGACCTACCACTTGGATGATAAGAGTATCCAAGCCTTCTTCTCAATCGCCTCGAACCAAACCTCTACGACCGGAACCTAAATTGTTTGGGAAAAAGGGAGAAAATGGGGTTAGTATGCCACATGTACTAAGTATTAGACCATATGCACATATAACAACCAAACATGCTAAAAAGGGACATTTAGTTAAATCATGCCATTTTACCTCTTTATGCACAATCAACAAGCTATAAAAATCATTTAGACATTTTCAAACAAATCAAACAACTATATGCATATCACATACTTGAGCCCATAATCTCATATAATCCTATCATCAAGAAAGCATATCACAAGCATGAATAAGAGTTTATCATAAAACAACAAAGCAAGACAACCAATCATAATCCTTATAAAGTCACAAGTTCAATAACCAAGCAAAGCCCCATAACCCTACTTAATCAAGTAACCAAATAAGAATCATAAATAGTAACTCACTTCACATAACATAACCTTCAATACACATAAGTTCGTACCTTAACAATAAAAACCATTTACATGTTCATAAGCATCATAATCATCATATAAGGTCATCTATCTTTATCATCATTTATAAAAATAATATTGACCTCCTAAAGCTCCTATCAAGGCAAACTAGTGCATGGCATAAGTAGAGTCCCATATCCCTACCTAAGCTAAGTCAAACCCCTCAAGTCACTTTAGTTAGTCTATACATCATTACTTCATTTTAATTTTGGGAACACTTGCTTTAACCGACATAGACCACATTAGATAATGTGGAATCCGGTGTTGTAAAACCTTACACCGATGGAAGGTGGTCTACCGGCCAAGATAGAACCTAACATGAAACGTAGCATCTAGGTGGATCCACTAGCTAGTATTCCTATGGTGATGGCAACATAGTTATGGAACTTGGGGCATCATTGGAAACATCACTCTACACCCTATTTGGGTCATGAGGTTATCTACCCCGTGAGAACCGTAGTGAACTCGACCTCCCCCATATGGGAAAGTGTCACCCTCTCACATACAAGATCACTCGGTGCTAAGCTAAATTCCTTATTGAAATGTCTTTAATATTTATTCATCTTTCAGAATTTATTTTAGGTCATATGGTCTAGCCCTTGTATAATCATCATCATAATAGCTTTATAGGAATTGCATAAGTATAATACTTTCATCACAATTCTCATAAGTAAGATTAACACATTACATATTATTTCATAGTAAGGACACATTGGTAATCACCTCCATATCTACAACTTCACATTTTAATCAACCTCACAACCATAAGTAAGACATTTCAATTCAATATCATACCACCCAATCAATCCTAAACAAGATATATTCCAACACAATCACCATGACTAAATCACAATTAACCATAATTCAAGTAAAGGATAGGAACCACAAGACTTACCAAGTCTTCTTCACAATTCATCTTTGTCAAGGTCTTACCATCAAACCTTAGTTTAACTCAATTAGGTTATCAAATCACCATAATTCAATAACCAATGTAATCCAAGAATCGCTAGATCATAATTCAATAGTAGATCAAAGCTTGGGATTTTGGGATTAAGTCAATTCGTCATACCCTAGATCCCCTATCAAGAACTAGTATGAAAGACTATACATCATCCTAATTCAATCATAATTAACATAACAACATCATCTAGTAGTAATTCAACCCTTACCCAAACCAATTGAATGATCAATCTACAAAGTAAGTCAAGATCATAACCTAGGGTTAGGGACTTCGGATCACGTTCTTCAATTTAGGCAAGACCATCAACAATTACCATAACCAAGTTAGAATACATGTTAATCTAGTCAATATAACCTAAAGAACACATCAACAACTCAATTCATAACTTCAAATTCGTATTTAGCATTTGAAAACTCTAGATTTTAAAACACTTTGAATGAACCCTTTGAGGAAAGAAGTCTCAAAGGTGAATAGATCCCATACCTTAACGTTTGATGATGAACTGATGGTGAATTATACCCTTTCCATCCCCCAAACTCTTCTCCTTGCTAGTTTTCAATGGTGAGTTCAAGTAGAGAGAAAAAGAAGAGAGAAGGAAGAGAGTTTGTATTGAGAGTTCTCCTTAGATTAATTGGGGTTGGGGAGTTTATATGGGAGTTTAAGTTAGTTAATTAGTCTCCCCTTAATCCCTAACTAACCCCTAAACCACCTAATTAATTAAATGAACTAATATAAAAACGTGCAGAAAACTCACCCTTCACAGACGGAACCCCGCCGACGGGCCATCTTTGAACGTACGGACCCTCACCCCTCCGTCCTTTAGTCCGTCGATGAGTTCAGAGAATGTGCAGTCGAGGGGATTCCCCATTTTGTCTAAGTGTGGGACAAAGGTAGCACCTACGCCCCGTTGGTCCACACACGGACCGTAGACTGCTTCATTGATGCACCCTATTTCAGGCAATGTTGCCTCAACTTGCAGGGGTCCTCCTCAAGGGCACTTGGTTTGTCCTTGGGGAGTCGTACCCGGACGTTTCGACCATGAAGCAATTCAAACACCTATTATCTTCCTTTTCACCAACTTTCATGAATTTCTAACTCCTTAAAGCTAGTTAAATAGGCTATACACACTAGTACCCTTTGGAACTAACTTCGAGACGTCATGGACGTTCGTGGACGTTCTTGGACGTTTTGGTTTCCTAACTTCCTAAATGACCTATTTTCATCAAAATGGACTTATAAAGAGTACTTAGACTTCATGACCCTCATGTTAGACTTTACGATACGTCTTAAGATTTCGAAATGTTACAAATGTAACCAATATTATATAGGAGTAACAACATGTATCATAAGCATCATACATTTCATGTTATCATATTACATAAGAACAATCTCCTAGGACTTTCCTTAGAGTCAACTTATGCAATGTATGGGTATAGTCCCATACCCCTACCTATACTAAGTAGACTCTTGAAGTCACCCTAGTCGACGTCCATTTACTTGTCTTTCATTTTACTTGAGTAACATTCGCCTAACCGACATTAGACCATGTGAGCTAAACATGGAATCTGGTATCATATAACCCCACACCAAAAGAAGGTGGTCTACCGGCCAAAGTAGAAACAAACATAACATAGCTTTCTAGGTGGATCACTAGCTAGTATCCTATGGTTGCAACAAAGTTCAAGAACTAGGAGATGTATGTATTAGATACCCATAGTTACACATTACATAGAAGCCTCTATCTCATGAGAGTCATTGTGAACCTACCTTCCAACTAGGGAAGGGACACCTCTTATATCTAGTCCATCGGGGTTATGCTTAAGTTCCTTTGTGAATAACCTTTAAGTAATCATTTATTCATAAATCTTATCATAAGTCATAAGAGATTAACTCCTTGTATAAGCATGATCATAATCTCTTTAGGATTAGATAAGAATTTCCTTTCATCGTAAACCTTTGTTTGTGAGATTAACATATCATAAATCATCTTGTGTAAAGCATACAAGAGAATATCACAAACTTGCATTATCGTATTCTTATCATGATCTCACAAATTAACATATTCATAGCCAAACATATATTCATAGAGTCATCATACATACTTTATTAGCATTTTAACATCATTTATAGGCTAACATAAACATCATAGAGTACTCACAATTTTAGAAGACTTACCTCGTGCTTCCAAGATCCTTATTCAAGAACTTATATTCAATATACAACAACCATCCAAAAACATAGTGAAATACTCAATAGAATAATCGATACTAACTCTTCAACTCAAAAACAAGACGAATTCGTAAAGTAGAATAAGGAAAAGGTTCATTTAGGAGTTCATTCAAATCATAGTCCCAATCCCAACAATTGCATGTTATTAATCAGTAGGTATAACCCAATCGAAACCATCAATTTGATAAGTAGCATACTTCACACGAAAATCTAACATTACAGGTCAAACATTCGACAATATACACTAAATCAACCATAGAAAACCATTATTTTTCATCGATAGTCATAAATCTAGAGTTAGGAAGAAAACCCGTTTTGTAGAGTAAAAACCCAAGGAGTTGAATTCTAGAAAACAATCTTTGAAAGGACCTCTTGGGGAAAGGATGCCAAAAGTGAAGAACCCATACCTTATTGACGAATAATCCACGAATTTTGGAAGAAAATCTTGAAGTCTTCGTCTTCTTCCTTAAGCTCTTCTTGTTCTTCAATGGAGTTTGGAAAAGAGAGCGTTGTTGAGAGAGATGAGAAAAATTCGGTTCATTTGGTTTATGTGTGTAAAACGTGATCTAAAACTGACCTAAATTCAATATATAGTCATCCTACAAAATACCCAAAATACCCTTCACTTAAATGGTTTTTTTGTGAAGTTAAATTACCAAAAATACGACTTTAACGAATCTGGGAAGTGGTTGTGCATCGCGGGGCCAATTCCCTTTTTTTTTGGATTTTTGGGTCGAGGCAGTGAGCCTCGTGTCAGGCTCGCGTCGCGATGCTGTCTTTTAAATCATGAGGCAGTAAACTGCGTGTGGGTTGCGCGTCGTGCAGAAGCCCCTCGAATCTGCCTGCTCGCCCAAGTTTGGGTCCTTCCCAAGGACCCTTCGGGTGGTCCTTGGGGTGCCGTTACTTGACGTTTGGACCCTTTGTACTACATAATACCTATCCAAAGTATTTTTACTAATTTAATACTTCATTTTACACTTCAAAACCTTCATCAAACATAGGGACGTCAACTAGTTCAAATTAGCTAGTTTCCAGACGTCAAGGTCTTTCTTCGTCGTTTTGGCTCTAACCTTTTCTAAATGAACTTATTACATTAAAATAGGTCTGGAAACATAATTTTAAACATTATTCAATAGATTAAGCTCTAGTCTAATTCATGGCATTTCTGGAGTGTTACATTATCACCTTAGAGCCAATTTCAAAGTGATTTCAAAGATCTTCAAGTTTATGAAAAAGTCCAATTTCTACTCTAAGTCATGGGTTCTCACATGAAACGTTTTCAAACAATAAGATATGATGCTATTGATGTATAATTTATTTTTTCCAATGAAAATCTCCATGAATCCTTGATCTTCTCAAATCTCTAAATTTGGCTATAATGTGGGTGAATTGATCATGTCTTGATATTTGTGAATTCATGTGTAGATTGCTTTGGGATATTGATTTATGTATCGATCATGATTGAATTTTTTATAGGCTTCCTAGATTTGATAATATTCATATTGTATATTGTTAGATCATTTGTGTGGTTTGATTTCTGGCTTAGAATTGTGTATATGGCTATTAGTAAGAGCCTCGGTGAAGTGAATTGATTGAGCAGACTAAGAAATGGTAGTGTTGATGATGGAATGGTGGTAAGATGACCTAATATCTATATATTATGTAGAATTGGTATTCAATTGTATTGATTGGTATGGGCCACTTATGGTGGCGGTGTTTGTGTGTTGATTATGTGATGATCATGGCGTTGTCTACATTATTATGTAAATTGTAGTAGTATCATGCTAGGGCTTATATGAAGGTATAATGTGAAGTTGATATTGTGAAGTTATGTGATCATGTATAGCGCATTTGGCTTGTATGAATATGTGAGGTGATGTTATGTTGTGATATATGTGTAATCTTGTATAATGTGAAGATATGAAGTGAAGTACTCTTGTATTGCTCATGTGATGTTGTATATGTATGAGTCAGGTTAAGCATGATTTCCTTTAGATGACTATATGTGGCTAGGGTAGACTATGATGAGTTTTATATATGTTGATGTTGTATCTTGTGTGGTAGACTTAATGTCCCTACTTGGTAATTGAATCAAATTGATTATGTGATATGAGGAATGTTGTGTCTTAATTTAGTAGACCTATGTCCTTCTTCTTAATGCATTAAAGATATCTGAATATGTGACCTCTTGGCTTGGTAGGCTTAAGAACCCTTGTCTTTTATATCTATGAATGATTGGTATATGACCTTGAACATGTAAAGAAGGTCAATAACTTGGAACCTTCAATATAGAATAAAGGTTATGATATCCTTGAAGTTGAAAACCATAATGGTATCCTTCTTGTGTGAATGATGAACTTAGGTATAGGTTGGATGGAATGGCATGAAACCATCTCTAAGAAAGTCATTGATCTATTCTATTAACAATTGAGTGGCATCCCTTGAGGACCCATCCTTGGTAGAGGTATTATGACTTGGTGAGGCTAAGAAGTGTTGCCTTTTCATATGTCGTATTGTATTGAACTTCCTCTATGAGAACTAAGTCTAGAACTAAATGAGTATGCTTAGGGAGTGACTCTACTTAAATTGAGACTATAGTACAAAGAAACCCTTGATATTCCTTAACCATGTGCCCACATGGGATGTGTACCAATTATACCCTTGGCAAGTAGAAAGCCCTCCATCAGAGTAGGATAGACTCCAAATTCCATTCCTAGCTAGTATAGTCTATGTCGATTAATGTCTATTCTCATCACGTGGGATGCATTCTATTGTTGGAGAAGTTCTACAACGTGTAGGTAGTGGAATGGGACGCTATCTTTACATGGCACGAGTAGGCTTTGAAGATGCTAGGATGTGGTTTCCTTAGGTCTTCTCCTAGACCATTATATGAAGTCCTCTAAATGAATGATTTTCTTTCAAAATGGTTTTAATGAAAGCAGGTTCTCTTAATGAAGCATGTTGTATAGAAAGGTTCTTATCTAGGGTAGCTTTGACGAATGCTTAGGTAGGCTTGCAGAGAGTGTATGGGCGTTCTCTTCATGTTTTATTCAGGTGAGTCTTAGAGTAACCTAAGGTAGAAAGTCTAAATGACCTAAGGGTTTATCATATTGAATATGGAATTATATGATATGTGAAGTATTGGAATAACATTACTTTAGGTAGTCTTGAGTATAGGGGTGGGCAAAAATATCGAAAACCGAAAAATCGAATGGAACCAAAAAAATTCAATTTTTCGGTGGCGGTTCTTCGGTTCGGAGTTCTATGCAAGGGTTCCGAAACTGCGGTGAACCAAAGAATCGAAGTTTTATTTAATTAATTTAAAAATAATTAATTCAATTACCTATATATTTTTTAATTTGACTCAAAATATTTTCATTTTTAAAATGAATTGACTCAACAGTCAACAGTGACTAAAACTTCAACTCACTAAAATAGTAAAATGTAAACCCTAAGCCCCAAATTAAGCAAACTCAAACTTCAAAACATTCTTCATCTTTCTCGTCGTCTTCAAAGTTCAAATGACAAGCGCTGACTCTGAGTCGCCGACCACCTTCTCGTCTTCTCGTCTTCTCGTCTTCTCATCTTCTCATTGTCTCATCTTTAGAGGCTCAGACCATCAATGTCCATCAACGTCGAAAAATGGTATGTATTTCTCGAACCATTATTGTCGATTTTCTGTAGAATTTGTGCAAGATTGTTGTGTAAAACTGGTTTTTGGATTAAAGGGGAATTGAGTTTTGGAGAAAGTATAGCAGGCAGCACCCATAAGTCACAAGTCACAGAAGCGGCTGAATCTTTCTTTTGCTTACCACTTTAGTTTTTTTTGCAGATGGGGAATGAAAATAAAGTTGTTGGTGGTGGTTAAAGTAATGACTTTAATAACGATGACACACCTAGCAGTGGGAGTGTTGGCACCCAACCTAAAAAGAAAAGAAAAGAAATAGCACAAAGATCCAAAGTTTGGAATCATTTTTATAAGGTTGATGAGATTGGCATGAATGGAGCAAGTTACAGGTATTGTCACCAAGTTCATATATATACTTCAATTAATGGTACAACTGCATTGAACCAACACTTAGCAAGGTGCTTAATTTATAAGTCTACTATTGAAACTACTTCTCAATCAAAGATAAATTTCTCGTCTACTGATTCACATTCACCGCTTTAGAAATTTGAACAAGAAGTAGTTAGGAAGGCTTTAGTTGAAATGATAATTATGGATGAACTACCCTTTGGTTTTGTAGAAAAAGAAGGTTTTAAGAAGTTTATGAGTCAAGCTCAACCTCTTTTTAGAATTCCTTCTCGTAGAACAACAACAAGGGATTGCTATGCACTTTATAGTGAACTAAGATACAATCTGAAGAAGTCTTTAGAGAAATACAATGAAAGATTTGCCTCACCACTGACACATGAATCTCGACGCAAAGAATAAATTACATGTGTTTGACTGCTCATTTCATTGAGATAAATTGGGTGTTGTATAAGAGAACACTAAATTTTTCCCCATCTCTAGTCATAAGGGTGAACACATGGCAGATGCTATTGGTAATTGCTTGCTTGATTGGAACTTGGATAATGTGTTTTCTGTTATTGTTAACAATGCTTCTTCAAATAGTGTTATGGTTACAGAATTATCTAAGCAATTAGATATGTGGGGAACGAACATAGTGGATGGTAAGCATCTTCATATGAGATGTATGGATCACATACTTAACTTAATCGTGCAAGAAGATTTGAAGGAAATTGATATTTTTGTCAAACGGGTTAGGCAAATGGTGAGGTATGTTAGATCTTCCTCGGTAAGAACAAGAAACTTTGTGAAATGTTGTGAAGTTCAAAAGATATAATGTAGTAAAATATTGTCCCTAGATGTGCCTACTAGGTGGAATTCTACCTACTTGATGTTGGAAGTGGCACAAAACTTTGAAAAGGCCTTTGATAGATTTGATCTTTTTTATGAACATTTTAAAACTTATCTGTCTACTCATATTTGTGAGAATAGAAGTGTTGCTGGATTACTTGCATGTGATGATTGGGAAAATGTTATAAGTGTAGTAAAATTTCTTGAAAAGTTTTATGAACTTACAATAAAGGTTTCAAGTTCATAGTATGTTACATCAAGTGTTCATTTTGAGGATGTATATGAGCTCTATGTATACTTGAAATAGTGTCTTACAAGTGAAGATCTTAATTTGAGAAATATGGTTAATGCGATGAATGAAGTTCAAGAAATATTGGGGCACTCCTGATACGATGAACTCAATGATTTATATTGCTTTTGTGTTAGATCCTCAGAAGAAATTTGTGTATGTTAGCTTTGGACTGAAGAACTTTTTGGGAAGGAAATGGGAAAGAAAGTAGATACACAAGTGAAGGTTTATTAAACTTTGTTTGAAGATTATATAAGAACATATTCAAAATAATATCAACATCAATCATCTCTATCTAGATCTACTTTATCAGATTTATCTGATTCATCTAGCTCTTGTTCTCAAAATTCGAGAACAAAAGCTTTGAGAACTAAGCTTCACATGAAGAAACTAAAGGAAAATAGTGGAAGTGGGGCTACTAAATCAGAGTTGGAGAGATACCTTAAAGAAGATCAAGAGCCTGAACATGATGATTTTGATGTGTTAAGTTGGTGGAATGTTAATGCTCCAAGATTTCCTATTTTTTTAGACTTAGCTCTTGATGTATTGGCTATTCCAATTTCAAGTGTGGCATCGGATTGTGCATTTAGTACCGGTGGGCGTATTCTTGATCGATTCAGAAGTTCTTTGACTCCTAAATGAGTGTAATCTCTTGTTTGTGGTCAAGATTGGCTTAGAAAAGAGCCTAATTCTATTTTTGTGGAAGAAAACTTGGAGAATCTTGAGAAACTTGAACTTGGTGAGTTTTCATATTGTTTGTGTGTTGTAAAACTAATCTACTTATTTATGTTGCTTGACATTTGTTTAAATTTATCTTTAGAAATGGAAACAGGAAAGGATTCTTGCATTGTTGACGTATGATAACAATTTGTTTTTTTGCTATTAATGGTGAGTTTTATAACTTTATTTGCTTGATATAAAATATCCTTTTGTATCTTGAAATATTCTGACTTTTAACTAAGTTTCTGCCTTTTGGTTTATTTTTTTTTAGGTTCAAGTTCAACCATATCATCTCCTAAAGCTCGTGTTTTGATTTTGAAAACATTGTGTGGTCGTTCAAGACACCAAAGAAAGTTGATGTGGCTTGTGATTCTGTTTATTGTTTACTGTTTTGTGGTGTTTTAATCTGTGGGTTACTGACTTATGTTTTTGAAACATTTGTATTGTTTTGTGTTGTTGCATTGATGTTGTTTTGTTGGCTGGCCGCTGGAGCAGCTAGACATTGTTTTGTTGCATTGATGTTATTTTTATTTATCTTGGAACTTGAATGTTAGATAGAGGCCTAGAGCCTAGATGTGCTCAGCTTCAAATTTTTTATGGTGTTATACTTTTTTAATTAAACTGTATGGACATATTTTGTGTGTAAAGTTGTAGCTTGTAAAGGTAACTGGACATCCTTATGTTTTGAATATTTGTTGTCTGCTTGAGTAAATGAGAAGTGGTAAATGGTATTTGTGTTTTGCATTAGTGTTCATCTTAGATTTGCTTGTTAGCTTGTGCCTTGTAGTATGTTTTACAGATGTAATGTCAATAAAGTGTGGAACTATGGTTGTTTGAAAGTTCATCGTGGCATTATGCTTCCTAGTGTTGTGTGGTTTGAAAGAAAAGACAAAACATATAGTTTGTGGGGAGAAACAAGATGATTAGCAGTTTTAAAAATGAGGGGCCAGGGTATTCTTGTTTTAGCGTGTCCTATTGTTATTTTATACAAGTAAATGTAGTATATTGAAGAATTGATTTTGATGGATTGTGGAGCGGGGAGCATTTTCTATGACTAACTGCAGGGGACTTGTTTGTTTTCTTCTTAATTGTAAATATTCTATAAAATGTAGTATGTTTCAGCTGCATTCTGCAACATATTGTTCTTAGCAATATGGCAATTGGCAGCCATTCAATTATATATGCTAAGAAATCATTTGGCATGTAAATAAAATATGAATCATCTTATTTTTAATTAACGCATGATGAAACTATTAACACTTTATTTTATTCCCTCTTTATTTTTATTTAGATTTAAAAACCGATTGAAAAATACCAAACTATACCGAACCGAAGTAGAAAAAACCGAACTAAACCGATCTAGTTTGGTATAAACTATGGTGCACACTTTTCTAAAACTGAATACCGAAGAATCGAAACGAAATTTTATTAAACCAAACCGATGAACCGAATTCCCACCCCTACTTGAGGACTATCTAGGTGTGTGTGAAGGGGTTGTATGGGCGGCCGCTTCATATCTTACTTAAGTGGGTCATAGGATAACCTTTAGTAGAGGGGTCAATGTGAATATGGTTATGTGATAAATGTTACTTGAATATGTTCTATATGTGATTATTGACTTGTATTATATCGCTTAAACTCTTTTATGAATGTTTTTACCAAAATATAATGAAAGCATGTTTATATACTAAATGCCCCATTTTCATGGTTTTTGCATGGCTTCCATACTTAGTGCATTCAATGTGCTAACTCCTTCTTTTACCTTTTTAACTAAAGTTTAGGGAATTGGAAGTCTTTATATGCAATGGAAGAGGGATAGGTTTCTAATAGTTGAAGATGAAGTATTGGTGAGTCCTCATTAATTTGAGGACAATATGCATATATTCTTTTTTATGTGTTTAGTTTTTATATTAAGTCTTGTATGGGATTAGCCCCAATGTTGTACATTCAAAGTATTAGATGTTTTAATGAGAGATTGTAAAGGTTAGATGTTTTTAAAGAAGTCTTCCAATTTCGTATTAATGAAAGTATTCTTCATGCATGAAGAAAGTTTTAAATTCTTATTTATTTTTGAGAGTATATTATGCGATGATTGATCTGAGAAGCTTGTGTGGGACCTCTCGGGGTACCATTCGACACTAAGTTCTAGGGGGTTCTCCCCAGTTGTTACACGGGGACTTCACGAGGCTCACTGCCTCAAATCGAATTTCAAGAAAAAATTTGGAAGTGCCCCCTCAAAGCGCAGCCAAGTCCCATATTCGATCGCATCATTTTTGAGTCAATTTGACTTGACAAAAAGAATCAATTAAGTGAAGTGTCTTTTGGGTAATTTAGGGGGTGAGTATATATTGATATAGGGTCAGTTCTAAGTCATTTTTACCAACCCAAATCAATTCCACAAATCACTCTCACTACTCTCTAAAAATTCTCTCTCTACTCAACCTCCATTGAAGAGTAATTCGAAGCTTGAGGAAAAGACTAATTTCTCAAGTTTTTCACTTCAATTTCGCGTGCAATCATCAATTAAGGTATGGGGATATTGATTAATGTATTAGTTTCTCCATGAAGCCCTTCAAAACTTCTAATTTCGAAATATATTTTATGACCAAAAACTAGGGCTTGTGATCTAGCCATGGGTTCAAACGAAAATAATTTTCTTTATGTTATGTGCAATGTATTATGAATATATTGAGATTAATTGACGATTTCTATTTTGAAAACCTCCCAAGAATCCATTTGCACCTTATGACTTAATTTCATTAATGTTATTGGATGAATTGGGTAGAGATGAATATGATATATTGTAATTGATGATTATCTAGCCATTGATTCTTGTTATCTTTTCTATTGTGATGTATATGGGGATGATTATGATACTTTATTCCTAACCTTTAAAAGAGGGTAAATTCTAGGGTTGTTTATATGATGAAGGATATTGTACATAGACTTTGAATTTGCTTGTAAGGTGTATGGCTTATGGAAGGAGGCAAGAAAGGTTATTGGGATGGTATTTGATTCTCTTGAACCTTATCTGTTATATGGCCTGAATTATGTATAATGAACTTGGTCTCTTTTCTTGATTGAAAGTATAGACTTCATGAAGACACTATAAAGTGCTACTCACATGTATATGTTGATTCTAGGTTGTCACCTAATGAATCTAAGAGCTTTATGTTTAATTGTATTGAATGAAGATGGATTACTCTTGACACATGTAAATACAATTAAAATAACAATGGTTGTAATTCGGCAAAGTATACTAAGCACCGAGAGGATATGACCAATGAGGAAATGACCCTTCCGTTAATGCAAGATGTTGGGTCATCCTTGTGATACTCATGAGATGGAGACTCCTCCGCTAATTCAATAGGTAGAGTCCTTAGAAGCAATATCCCTATCCCTTAAATCCCTTAACTATGTCTCCCCGTAGGACTTAGCTACTGGATCCACGTAGTAGCTAGTATGTAGGTTCTACCTTGGCAAGTCGAACACACTTTTTTGGTGTGGGGCTTTATGACACTGGATTCTATTGAGGCTCTCATGGTCTATGTCGGTTATGGTTGATCTTCCCTAAAGTCATAAAGTAATGAAGTAATGAAGAAGTATGAACTAGTCTATGACATCCTCATGAGTTTACCAAGTAGAAGTGGGGGTATGGGACTTCACTTGTACATTGGAGTAGTAGACTTAGATCATCTCCAACCCATCTCTACTTTACTCTCCATTCCCTATATTTGGAGAGTAAGATAGAGAATGCCCTCTCCAACCCCTTTCCATATTACTCTATATACTCCATTTATAGAGAGGCAAATAGTAGTTCTCTAAATTTGGAGAACTACTATTCACACTCTGTATTTCAAATTTTTAATATTTTATTATTATTTCCATAACCTTTCAATTAACATATTATTTTACATATAATTTCATTAGTTAAATATCTAATATTCATAATTATTTTAAATGTGATATAATATTTTAAAATATAGATTATCTAATATGTACTACTTTAATTTCAATTAATATATTTTTAATAATTTTCACCAATAATATTTTATTATTAATTTTCCTTATAAAGAATACACAAAATTAAAATGGTAAGATGAAAAAATTAATTTAAATACAAATAATAATACAATACAAACAATAATTTAAATATAAGATAAAATACAATAGATAACATAATAATTAATTCGCGATGAAACAAGAATTATGTCGAATAAATTTGGAATGTGCATTCAAAGTTTTGCAATTATTGCAATTATTGCAAGACTGTTACTTTTTTGGAGAAAGGAAGTGTTACCATATATAATTACTACATGTACTATAATGCACAATGTGATAATAGACGTAATCTTAATGCACCAATTCAAGATGTCGTAGAGGCTCCAACTGCAACGACAAAATGGTGGTAGATGAAAATCTCCGATTTGAACTTTTTTTAGCTAGAAATAATAAAATTAAGGACAAAGATGCTCATTTTTAACTTCGTAATGTATTAATAGAGCATTTTATGTTAGCAAAGTAACAATTTCAAAAATTGAGTGTTTATGTAATGTTTATGTAATCGTATTTTACTTTTATTTGAATTTGTTTACTAATATATTATATAATATTTTCGTGCAATTTATGATATATAAAATTAAGAATAAAATATAATTTATATTAACTGAAAATTTTGATAAAATAAATTTTTTATCACATGAGAATTATATAAACTAATCATTGGGAAAAAGAAATAAATAACTTATATGAAATAAGAAAATAAGAATGAATAGAAATAATAATATAATATTACGGAGAGAGAAAAATATTCTTTTTTTAGAGAGTAAAATACAGAATTGGGTTGGAGTTGGTTGTCCGAAAAAATAGAGAACTCTATATTTGGATAGTAAAATAGAGTGTAGGATTGGAGATGCCCTTAAGAGGTTGTTGTAGATGGTTCTTCGTAGTTATGAAATGATTATGATAACATGTCTATTAAAATGAATGTAAATGTTATATGTGTGCCCAAAGTGGTTTCTATGGGAATGCTTTGTAGGGTTGGTAGTATGTGATGCTAACTCTACATTGCACAAGTGGACCCTAGAAAGTACTACGGTCATGCCTTCATTGTAATTTGGACATTATTAAAGTATTGTCTTATGTTTTGTCTTGATGATGTAAATGGATTTTAAAAACCTCATAAATTCATACGTTACATGTTAATTGTAACGACCCGGATTCTTGAATCCAAATCGCCACCGACGTTTTTTGACCTCTAAGAGGTCGCATACAAGCCTCATCTTGCATTCATCACATTCACCTAGTTAAATTTGCGGAAAATTTAAAATTTTTTATATGTATGAAGTTTACTTAGACTTCATATAGTCGTTACATATTTACAACATATACTAAGCTCAATATAAAGAGGACAACCATCTATCATAAAGAATCAATTAGAAACTGAAGATGAATATATCATAAATAGTTTGCCAAACACGGCCTTATTACAAAGCTTCAAAATGAAAGTACGAATGAAACGATAGGGACAATATACACTAGTTATGACTAAAACTAAGGCTAGACTAATGTGTGTAGCATCCTCGAAATCAAGAGGACCTACCAAATGGTCTGGAGAAGACACTGAAGTCCAAACCGCTGCAAGTGTCGTCAATTTAACCTCTGACCTGCAGCTATAAAAATAGTAAATAGTAGGGGGGTATTACACCACTTGTACTAAGTATGGGTGTATGCACACATACACATAAATCTATGCATGATCAATGAAAGCTCTTCCAAAATAACATGCTATTTCTGGAAAGTCTAGTCACTAGACTTTCCTAATTCATTATTTGTGAATTTTTGTATGAATATGATGTATTTTAATGCATTCAAAACACACAACTCATTTTCTATATGGTTACAAGCCATTATTGTCATCAAAATAATTTTAGAACCACTCGGGCGAAGATTTGAAAATTTGCTCCTCCAAACCCGAGAGCCCCAATTTTGACACTTAGATTATTTTTCAGTCTTTTTCTTCTTCTTGTTGTGTAGTTCAATATTTCCTTTAATCCTATTTTTTAGTTACAAGTGCAATGATTCATTGTAGTCCCATACCCACAATGAATCGATGTAAATAATCCAAGGACTAAGGAATGATTTCCCTACCTTATAGTGAGTCATTCTTTACACTATATATTCATTGCACTTCGTAAGCCATTCTATATTGGTCATGCCATTTATTTCATTACTTTCATCTTAGGGAAGTTATGAGGTATTTATTTAACCTTACGTTTCTACTTCCCTTTATTGGCATCATATAAGAAGTTATTATAAACCAATCTTATTTGGCTTTGCCCATTATTGGCTGAAACTTCATGAGTGTGATTTTGGCAATTGACATTCTTAAGCTCTTCTTCATTGCTCACTTTGAACATACGTTCCATCATCATCATTCATTCTCACTTTCATAGAGACATCATAGGGAATAAGATCATGCGAGATAACATGAAATCCATTGTCTTCCCCACACTGAAAAGAGGTGATTCACCGGTTAAATTGAATCTTAGACCATGTGATCTACTCATGGTATCAAGTGTCTGTCCTACACCTAAAAGGGGTGATCCCCGGCTAAGGCGGATCTATCTCAAGTGTTCACTCCACACTGAAAAGGAGTGGCTCATGGCTATAGTGAACCAAGAACATATCGTGAGCATTAACTGACATAGATCATGTGAGATAAACATGAAATCCAGTGTCTTCCCCACACCGAAAAGAGGTGGAATCACCGACCAAGGTGAAATCGTACATGACTAGCTCGCTTAGGTGGAAAGCACTAGCTAGTTCCTATGTTGGCTAGACATAGTTCAAAGACTAGGGACGTAATGAGACTATTTATCCACCTCGGTGGTAGCCTCGTCTCATGAGACTTACACGTGCAAGCACACGCTCATAACTAGTCTGTCGGTGCTGTGCTCACTTTCATTATCTTCTTTATCTTTTAGAGTTGACTCAAGCATTATGGAAGCTTGCTTCTAGATTGAGAGTTACTTACACTTTTGATGAGTTGTCATCCTTACTTTACATTGATGAAATGTGAATTGTCCTTACATATCATCCTTACTTTACATTGATGAATGTGAATTGTCCTTACATATCATCCTTACTTTACATTGATGGATGTGAATTGTCCTTACATATCATTCTTAGGTGTTAATGAGACTAGTCTCACACATTCTAACACCTTCGTTCGTGAGTATTCTTTTAACATAGTAACATAGGTGTAAGTAAGACTTGTCTCACTTTCTTTAACACCCCATTCTGGTCACTTACTTAATTTAGACCCCTTTAATTATGTTATAACTCACGTTACTTCTTTACTTTAGTGTAGTAGCTTCATTTCATCAGTTATGAATGATGAACACTTCTTTCAATGAGTTACATATGTTTATAGTTCATTCTTTTAGAGCATGTTGGGAGTTGTCCCAATGAATGGCATGCCCTTGGTTATGGATTCATTGAATTACTTTAGAAGTGCTTATAATATCATTTGATATTCTAACTACACAAGATTGGCATATGATTAGTATTAGCATCAACATTTGGGATGTTAAACTAGCAAATCATTTTTTTTGCTGGCATAAGCCAATTTTACGTATTTTCATATTTAAACTGAATATGTATGAACCTTTAGCCAATCTTTCAATCATTTACATAAGCTCCTAGCCATTAGCATGAATTCGTTTTGACAAAGTAATGTTAGCCAATTTTATTGGCACCAGATAGTCATTTCATTCAAGATGTGATTTCATAGTTGTCTTTTAAGCCAATCTTAGTTCATGACTTTAGGCATACCGTTTTTAAGCATCTTAGACAGGTTCATATTAACATTTGATGAGTATAACACTTTCATAAAGTCACCTTAACAGCAAATATGCATTAAGACGTCACACATCACACTTAACGTTTTTCGGACATATCTTAGTAATACATCGTTCTTTAATTCACGTAAGAAACCCTTAGCATCAAACGAGTCCAATTAATAGGCTTATTCAACATTCTTTAATCAAAAACCATACACCTTAAGATCAGCCAGCACCACATACCAACAACATTATCTCTAACCTATTCAACATTGAAATCGTAACAAGGATACTAGGGAAAGGGAAGTTTGATGAGAACTTTGGAAACAACCCTAGTTTTTGAGATTTCATGAATTATGACGATGGAAAGTACTCTTGGAGAAAGAATACCAGGAGGGAATCCATACCTTATGTAGATTCTATTCTACGACGATCAGTCTACACGAAATCCTTGAAAAGTACTTCGAAATCGCCTAAGAGAGACTTTAGCGTTCTAGGTTCTTGCGGTTTACTGTTTACTGCCTTAGTCGTGAGTCTCTTGATGAATGTGGTTTCTAGGTTTTTGGAACTGATGTTGAATTCTTCAACTTTAGATTAACTAACCTATTATTAAATTAATTAGTTAATTACTAAAATACCCCTCCTAAGTTGACTAGACATAGGAGGACCCTTGACTTAGCCAAATCCAAAGTTGGCTAAGTGTCTAGGCTGGACCAAGGTGTTAAAATTATTTAATTTGGCTGCTTAGTTAATTAGTTAAGGGACTTAAGGGAATAACTAAAATACCCCTAAGTCACTAGGACCACAACTAACAACTTTGGACCATCCTAGGTTAGGTACTAGGTTGTCCCTAAGTTAGTTAGGTGCCACCCGACCAAGTCCTAGGTTGTCGGGTGAATTAGGGAGTCCAATTCGATTAGTCCTAGGTTAGTTGTCTAGTTAGCATAGTTGGTTAGCACATAGAGTTAGTTAGGTTGGCTGTTCCCACATGGAGGGACCCGCCCGTGCGTGTCTTGCCTAACCGCCCTAACCAAATTTGGTTAGGGTAGTTCCGTGGTCCCCTTGGCCGGTTCCTTCACGTGTGATGCCCATGTTCTTGTACATGGGTTTGTTGCCCTTTCCTAACTAATTTATCTTAATGGCACATTTGGTAATGTTCACTTATTGTCCCAAGGACCCTCATCATATCCTTGGGCACTGCTTACTCTACATGATCATTTTAGATGGTCATGTGGAATGGTATCTAAGCTTGACACTTGGATGTATCATACCTTTTGTGTTAGTATTCCGAGACATGATGTTTAGATTAGGTTCTTTATTGCAGGTACATTTCTTAAACGTCAATCTTGGGTTGGGGTATGACAACCCAAAAAAGTATATCTCATATTTGTATAGAGAAAATTAGCTAATATCTCTTAGCCAAATTTTTGATACTATGCCCAATATTTCTGAATATTGGGCATTGGGGTGCCTATGTACCCCTAATAGGCTTTCTTAAGGACACAATGGGCTATTCTTTAGACATATAATTTTCCGGAACGTTACATTATCCCCCCTCCCCCCTTAGGAACATTCGTCCCCGAATGACACTTACACATCATTTAAACAATGAGGGTGATTTTCGAAAAATACTTTATCATGCTTAAACTTTTCTCTTTTGTGAATATCTGATTCACACTTATTTGGGTGATGCATCACATTCAAGCTTATCTGAAGCTTCATATTTGAGATTGAGGAATTTCATTCTCAATCACACTTAACTTAATACACATCTCAACTCATGCAATACAAAAATCATGTCCATGCTACACAAAAACGGCAACATGAAATGCAAACATGACTTACTTTTAACTCACATAGTGCTATTATAAGACATATGTTAGTGACCTATCACACCAAATCGACTAAAGCACTAAAACTTAGAGTTCCCTTAAACATAAACCAGACTTAGGAAGAGAATATCTAACCTTAAGAACTGAACAAATGAGGGTAGCGGGATCTCATATCGGCCTCGGCCTCCCACGTTTCTCCCTCAACATGATGGTTCTGCCATAGGACCTTCACGGTGGTAACCTCCTTGTTCCTCAGCCGCTTCACTTGGCGATCTAAAATTTCGACTGGAACCTCTTCATAAAAAAGGTTCTCATCAACTCCTAACCCCTCAACAGGCAGGATGGATGCTGGATCGCCTAGACATTTCTTAAGCATAGAAACGTGAAATACATGATGAAAAGAAGCCAAGTCTAAAGGTAATTTTAGCTCGTATGCAACGTTTCCCACTCGCTGCAAGATCTCATAAGGACCTATATACCTCGGACTCAACTTGCCTTTCTTACCAAACCTCATCACCCCTTTCATGGGTGATATCTTCAGGTAGACTTGATCACCCACCTCAAACTCAAGAGCTCTCTTTCGGTTATCTGCATAGCATTTTTGATGACTGTAAGCAGTAGCCAATCTATCCCTAATCATCTTCACCTTCTACACTGCCTCATGCACGATCTCGGGACCAAGGATGGCCGATTCTCCTACTTCGAACCAGCCAATTGGAGATCTACATCTTCGGCCATATAATGCTTCGAAAGGTTCCATTCCAATACTAGAATGGTAGCTATTATTGTAAGAGAACTTTATCAGCGGCAAGTGATCATCCCAACTCCCCTTGAAGTCAATAACACATGCTCTCAACATGTTTTCAAGGGTCTGGATGGTACGCTCTGCTTGCCCATCTATCTGCGGATAGAAAGCAGTACTAAGCTTCACCTGTGTACCCAAACTTTTCTGGAAAGATTTCCAAAAATGAGAAGTGAATTGAGCCCCTCTGTCCGAAATAATAGATAGAGGAATCCCATGCCATCTCACTATCTCGTCTATATAAAGCTTGGCATAGTCTTCGGCCTTGAAGGTAGACTTCACAGGTATAAAGTGAGCGGACTTGTTCATTCTGTCAACAATAACCCAAATGAATTGTCCTTACATATCATCCTTAGGTGTTCATGAGACTAGTCTCACACATTCTAACACCTTCGTTCGTGAGTATTCTTTTAACATAGTAACTTAGGTGTAAGTAAGACTTGTCTCACTTTCTTTAAAACCCCATTGTGGTCACTTACTTAATTTAGACCCCTTTAATTATGTTATAACTCACGTTACTTCTTTACTTTAGTGTAGTAGCTTAATTTCATCGGTTATGGACGATGAGCACTTCTTTCAATGAGTTACATATGTTCATAGTTCATTCTTTTAGAGCATGTTGGGAGTTGTCCCAATGAATGGCATGCCCTTGGTTATGGATTCATTAATTACTTTAGAAGTGCTTGTAATATCATTTGATATTTCAACTACACAAGATTGGCATATGATTGGTATTGGCATCAACATTTGGGATGTTAAACTACCAAGTCATTTTTTTGTTGGCATAATCCAATTTTACGTATGTTCATATTTAAACTGGATATGTATGAACCTTTAGACAATCTTTTAATCATTTACATAAGATCCTAGCCATTAGCATGCATTCGTTTTGACAAAGTAGTGTTAGCCAATTTTATTGGCATCAGATAGTCATTTCATTCAAGATGTGATTTCATAGTTGTCTTTTAAGCCAATCTTAGTTCATGACTTTAGAAATAACGTTTTTAAGCATCTTGGACAGCTTCATATTAACATTTGGTGAGTATAACACTTTCATAAAGTCACCTTAACAGCAAAAATGCATTAAGACGTCACACATCACACTTAACGTTTTTCGGACATATCTTAGTAATACATCAACCTTTAGTTCACGTAAGAAACCCTTAACATCAAACAAGTCCAATTAATAGGTTTATTCAACATTCTTTAATCAAAAACCATACACATTAAGATTAGCCAGAACTGCATACCAAAAATATGATCTCTAACATATTCAACATTAAAATCATAACAAGGATACTAGGAAAAAGGAAGTTCAACGAGAACTTTGGGAACAACCCAAGTTTTCAAGATTTCATGAATTACGACGATGGAAAGTACTCTTGGAAAAAGAATTCCAGCAGAGAAACCCATACCTTATGCATATTCGAATCTACGACGATCACTCTACACGAAATCCTTGAAAAGTAATTTGAAATCACCTAAGAGGGACTTTAGCGTTCTACGTTCTTATGGTTTATTGTTTACTGCCTTAGTCGTGAGTCTCTTGTGAATGAACATGGTTTCTACATTTTTAGAACTGATGTTGAATTCTTCAACTTTAGATTAATTAACTTAATTAATAAATTAATTAGTTAATTACTAAAATACCCCTCCTAAGTTGACTAGACATAGGAGGACCCTTGACTTAGCCAAATACGAAGTTTGCTAAGTGTCTAGGCTGGACCAAGGTTTTAAAATTAATTAATTTGGCTGCTTAGTTAATTAATTAAGGGACTTAATGGAATTACTAAAGTACCCCTAAGTCACTAGGACCACAACTAACAACTTTGGACCATCCTAAGTTAGGTACTAGGTTGTCCCTAAGTTAGTTAGGTGCCACCCGACCAAGTCCTAGGTTGTCAGGTGCATTAGGGGGTCCAATTCGGTTAGTCCTAGGTTAGTTGTCTAGTTAGGATAGTTGTTTAGGACTTAGAGTTAGTTAGGTTTGATTGTCCCACATGGAGGGACCCGCCCATGCGTGTCTTGCCTAACCGCCCTAATCGAATTTGGTTAGGGTGGTTCCGTGGTCCCCTTGGCCGGTTCCTTCACATGTGATGCCTATGTTCTTGTACATGGGTTTGTTGCACTTTCCTAACTAATTTATCTTGATGGCTCATTTGGGAATGTTCACTTATTGTCCCAAGGACCCTCACCATGTCCTTGGGCTCTCTTTACTCTACATGATCATTTTAGATGGTCATGTGGAATGGTATCTAGGCTGGACACTTGGATTCCTCATACCTTTTGTGTTAGTATTCCGAGACATCATTTTTAGCTTAGGGTCTTCATTGCAGGTACATTTCTTAAATGTCAATCTTGGGTTGGGGTATGAAAACCCAAAAAAGTATATCTCATATTTGTATATAGAAAATTGGCTAATATCTCTTAGCCAATTTTTCTATACTATGCCCAATATTTCTCAATATTGGGCATTGGGGTGCCTATGTACCCCTAATAGGCTTTCTTAAGGACGCACTCGCTCTTCATTAGACATATGATTTTCCGGAACGTTACATTAATATCCCTTTCTCATGTTTTAAAGTTTTTTATGCATTTCTCCATACTTAGTGCATTAATTGTTCTAACCCTTTTCTCCCTTTTCTATTATGAGTATAGGTTCCGGATAATTGGTTGCTCCTACATCCTTGAAGAAAGCTTGGACTTCATATATCCAAGACTTATGGTAGGTCCTAAAAAATTACGAGGACAAATGCACTTGATGCCACTTTATGATTTCTCTATTGATGTAATAGACTTAGTAATCTTTCTTATGTACTTTTGTTCTAATAGACTATTGTGTCTAAAGGGTTAAGGACCCTATTTGAAGACTTTTGTTGAACTAGTATTAGTAGATGGTGTATGTGTGACAGTTGTATTAGATTCTTACTATTTTGCTTTATAAAAAGGAATTTGAACTTCTATTGTGAAATGTTTTTAATTTTTGCATTATTTCAAGTTCATTATGGGATGACGTTTATGCTACGCACTTGTATAAGACCCCTTCGGGGTCAAGTAAGTCGGTAATCTCTAGGGGGTACTCTCCAAAACTTACAACCTTTATATCAAAGCATAAAGTTTGGGATAATATTAGGGTTGATCTCACACATCGCGTCTTGTAGAGTCTTATTCATAATTGTGAAGTGTGCCACCTTTATGAATTAGAGGCTATGAGATGATTAGGAACCTTCCTTTCTTCATTAATCTATGATCGTGCTTGGAGTCCTAGCTCTATATAATTCTTTTTTTCTATTTCTTTTCTTGTGCTTATAGGCCATGAATACAAGAACGAATAATGCTAGGAGGCCGAAGAGAAGAATGTGATGAGGTGGTTCCCCCTCAATCTCCTCAAAACCCTAAAGCTCTTGTTAAATAGGGTGTTATGTCCAATGTTGATATAAGGTCTTCCATCCATAGTTCGACTCAAGTGTTGGCTACCCAAGTTTCTAGAGATGTTAGGGTACAAGTAAAACCCAATGCTAGCACCACCGCTTCAAGGATAAGGGATTTCACAAGGATGAATCCCACTACATTCTTTAGCTCCAATGTACAGGAAGACCCGCAAGGCTTCATAGATGAAATATTCAGGGTGCTTGATGCTATGGGTGTGACTTCTGAAGAAAAGGTGGAACTAGCCACCTATCAACTCAAAGATGTGGCTCAACTTTGGTATAAAGAATGGAAAGATGAGAGGCCGTTTAGAGAAGGTCGGATTACTTGGGGGGCTTTTAAAATGACTTTCCTTGATAGGTTCTTTCCTTTGGAAGTAAGGGAGAGAAAAATTCAAGAATACATCAATCTTCGTCAAGGGAATATGAGTGTGAAGGAGTATAGCCTCAAGTTCACTCAACTATCCAAGTATTCTCCTACCACGGTGGAAAACTCTAGGGCCAAGATGAATAAGTTTGTTATGGGGGTATCCTATCTTGTGGTGAATGAATGTAGGTCAGCTATGCTAATTCCAACCATGTACATTTGTCGTCTTATTGTCCACACCAAATAAATTGAGGTACAAGATAAACCAAGGTTCAAAAAGCGGTTTTCTAATCCAAGACCCTCCAATGCTCCAAATCCCAATCAAGGGAGGAGGACTACCTCTAAGCCTCAAGGAGAAAATAAGTGTGGCCCTTTTGAGGAAAGAACTACTTCTGCCAAGTGTGACAAAAATCATGAAGGGAAGTGTCTTGCCGGGTGTTATCTATGGATGTGGAAAAAGTGGTCCCCAATTGAAGGAATTTTCTATTCGTGAAGCCAAAGGGAGAGAAGGTACCCAAACTCCCACTAATGCTCCAAATTCCTAAGCTCCCAAAAATAATCGCTTCTATGCCGTCCAATTCTGAGGTGATCAAGAGATCTCTCCCGATGTTGTTACCGGTATGTTACAAGTATTTTACATTAATGTTTATGAGTTGTTGGACCCCTGTGGCACCTTGTATTTTGTAACTCCTTTAGTGGCTATGAGATTTAATATGCTTCCCAATTTTAACCATGAACCTTTGTCGGTTTCTACCTCAGTGGGTTATTCCATAGTTGTTAAAAGAGTTTATAGAGGTTGTCTCGTTTCATTGCCCAATAGAGTGACATTGGTTGACTTGGTAGAACTTGATATGTTGTAATTAGATGTTATTTTTGGGATGGATTGCCTACATTCTTGTTTTGTTTCCATTGATTGTAGAACTCGGATAGTAAAGTTTCAATTTCCAAATGAACCCGTTCTAGAGTTGAACGGGGGAAACCTAGCTCCAAAGAGTCAAATCATTTCTTCTATTAAAAATATAAGTTGATTTCTAAGGGAAGTCTTTATCATATTGTGACAATCAAGGATCTCGAGTCTGAGACTCCCCCACTAGAGTCGGTCCCCTTAGTGAAGAACTTTCCAAATATTTTTCTCGATGACTTTTCCGAAATTCCTCCTGAACACGAAATAGATTTTGGCATCCATTTGATGACGGATACTAAACCTATCTCAAGCCCTCCTTACCGTATGGCCCCGACCGAGTTAAACGATTTAAAGGCTAAACTCAAGGAATTTCTAGATAAGGATTTTTTATTACCCCAAGCTTTTCGCCATGGGGTGCCCCGGTTTTTTTTGTGAAGAAGAAAGATGGATCTCTTAGGATGTGTATTGATTACCGCCAATTGAAGAACGTCACTATAAAGAATAAGTATCCTCTTTCTAGTAATGATAACTTGTTTGATCAACTCCAAGGTGCAAGTTATTTTTTGAAAATCAATTTGAGATAAGGATATCACCAACTACGAGTTTGAGAAGTTGATATACCTAAAACATATTTTCAAACTAGGTATGGTCATTTTGAATTTCGATTCATGTCTTTTGGCTTAACAAATTCCCCGGCGGCTTTCATGGACCTTATGAATTGAGTTTTTAGAAATTATCTTGATTTGTTTGTAATTGTCTTTATTGATGACATCTATATATACTCTAAAAGTGAGGATGACCATGTGAACCATATGAGGATAGTCTTTCAAGTCCTCAAGGATGCTCAACTCTATGACAAATATTGTAAGTGCGAGTTTTGGTTAAGATCGGCTGCTTTTCTTGGTCACATTGTATCTAGTGAAGGGGTAAAAGTAGATCCAAGAAAGACGGAAGCAGTCAAAAGTTGTCCTAGACCTTTGAGTCCTACCGACATCTGAAGTTTCTTGGGATTAGTCGAGTATTATAGGAGGTTTGATGAGGGATTCTCCCCAATACCATCTCCATTAACGTCCTTGAATGAAAAGAAGGCTAAGTTCGAGTGGTCGAAAACATGTGAGAAGAATTTGCAATTGTTGAAAGACAAGCTTACATCCGCTCATGTATTGGCTTTACCGGAGGGTACGGAAGGGTTTGTGATATATTGTGACGCTTCTCGAGTATGTTTGGGTTGTCTCCTCATGCAAAATGGCAAGTTGATAGCATATGCCTCTAGAAAACTCAAGGTGCATGAAAAAAACTATCCAAGTCATGATCTTGAATTAACAGCCGTAGTGTTTGATTTGGAAATATGGAGGCACTATCTATAAAGGGTACATGTGGACGTATTGAATGAACACAAGAGTCTTAAATGTGTGTTCACTCAAAAGGAGTTGAATCTCTGACAGAGAAGGTGGTTGGAACTTTTAAAGGACTATGACACGAGTGTCCTTTACCAACCCGACAAGGCAAATATTGTTGGAGATTCCATGAGTAGAATGACCATGGGTAGTGTATCACATGTCCCCGATGATAAGAAAGAACTAGTTAAAGATGTTCATAGATTTGCCCGATTGGGTGTTCGGTTAGAAGATTCTCCAAAAGGGGGTTTCATGGTTCATCATAACTCCGAGTCGTCTTTAGTGGTTGAGGTGAAGTCTAAGAAAAAATTTGATCCTCTATTGATGGAGTTGAAGGAATCAATTCTTAGATAGTTCAATGAGTCATTCTCCCAAAGGGGGGATTATGTACTTAGGTACCAAGGTAGGTTTTATGTACCAGATGTTGATGACTTGAGAAGACAAATTGTGGAAGAAGCTAATGGTTCCCAATAATATATTCATCCGGGTGCCATCAAAATGTATCGTGATCTTCAAGAGGTCTTTTGGTGGTACGATTTGATGAAGGATGTAGCGGAAATTGTGGTTAAATGTCCAAATTGTAAATAAGTTAAGGTCGAGCCTCAAAGTCTAGGAGGTCTAACTCAACTGATGGATGTCCCTACTTGGAAGATATCAATATGGACTTCATTGTTGTGTTGCCTAAGATCCGGAGGCAAAATGACTTAATATAGGTCATTGTGGATAGATTGATGAAATCTGCCCACTTTATCCCCGTCAAGTCTACTTATTTCGTGGAGGAATATGGTATATTGTACATTAATGAGATTGAGAGTTTACATCGAATCCCTTTGTCCATCATCTCGGATAGAGGTACCCAATTCACTTATTGTTTTGGGAGGTCTTTTCAAATAGGGTTAGGTAGTGAAGTAGAACTTAGCACCGCTTTTCATGCTCAAACGGATGGACAAGCGGAGCGTACCATCCAAACCCTTGATGATATGTTAAGATCTTGTGTTATCGACTTCAAGGGTAATTGGGACGATCACCTACCGTTGATAGATTTCTCCTACAATAATAGCTACCATTCGAGTATTTCTATGGAACCTTTAGAAGGACTCTATGGTAAGAGATGTACGTCTCCGGTTGGGTGGTTTGAGGTTGGTGAGTCTTCACTCCTTGGTCCCGAGATAATCTATGAGGCTATGGAGAAAGTTTGAATAATAAGAGATAGGTTGAAAAAATCTTCTAGTCGGTAAAAATCTTATGTCATACAATAGAAGAAGAGACCTTGAATTTGAAGTAGGTGATTGGGTCTACATGAAGATTTGATCCATGAATGGGGTGATAAGATTTGGTAAAAAGGGAAACTAAGTCCCCGGATGTGGGTCCTTATGAGTTATTGCAAAGGGTCGGAAAAGTTGCTTATGAGTTGAAACTACCATTTGAACTAACTTTGGTTCATCTGGTATTTCATGTTTCTATGCTAAAGAAATGTATAGGAGACCCGGTGTCAATTCTCCCTATTGAAGGGTTAGGGTCGAATGATAACCTTTCTTATGAAAATGTTCTGGTTGAGATCCTAGATCGTCAAGTCAAAAAGTTGAGGAACAAAGAGGTGGCATCTGTGAAAGTCCTATAGAGAAACCATCTAGTTGATGAAGAAACATAGGAGGCCGAGGCCAACATAAAGTCCCGCTATCCTCATCTTTTTCCTCTTACTCCTAGTCAAAGTTGAGGTTAGTAGTTCCTCTTAAAATAAAATTATGAATAATGTGAAAAGTTGGCTTGTTTATCTATGTATGTGCATATCTTTGTAAAGGTTCATGCTAAAATGAGTTTCTTTAAAATTGCCCTTATATTCTACTTGCACTTATATATAATGTGTATAATATCCTTATTGAGATTGTCGTGGGCATGTTTTGTTATTGTCTTGAGAAGAAGAATTGCATTGTAACTCTTTGATTTTCATGTTGAGATCATGTTGAAATTGAGAATGTAGTTCCTCATATGTGACATGAAATGTTGAGCTCTTATATGTGGTGAATTGTGAATTGAGTTGCTATGTGTAGTGCTTTGATCTTATCTTGAATGGAGTTGAGTAATCCTCCTATTAGCTGTGACTCATGATGATTATATTCATGTTGTTCTTGTTGTTGGTTCGGCTTCTAGTATTGAGTCTCTTTCTTCCCCTAGAAAAAAGTTAAGGTGTCATTCGGGGACCAATGTTCCTAAGGGGGATAATGTAACACCCCAGAAGTTCTATGACCTAGACTAGAGACTCACCTATTTAATAATGATTAAAATGATTTTTCCAAACATAGACTAATATAATAAACTTGATTTAGAAGTATTAGAGCCTAAATCTCAAAAGACGGCCTTGACATTCGAAAACTAACAAAATTGAACTAGTAGACGTCCCTATGTTTTGTGAAGGTATGGGTGTGTCATATGAAGTCTAAAGCATGTAAAAATAATTTAAATAGGTAAAATAATGTTTATAGGGTCTAAAAGTCCAATAACGACTCTCCAAGGACCACCTAAAGGGTCCTTGAGGAGGACGGCTGCCAAAGCAGCCTGCGAATAGCCAATATTTGGAGGTGGTGGCGCATCACACCCTCCACACATGATAGGCAAAAATTGCCTAACGACACAGGCTATTCACGAGGTTCACTGCCTCAAACCGGATTTCAGAAAAAAGATTTGGAAGTGCCCCCGCGATGCGCAGCCAAGTCTAAGATTCGATGGCGTTGTTTTTAAGTCAAATTGACTTCACAAAACGACCCAATTAAGTAAGAGGTCTATTGGGTAATTTAGGGGGTGAGTATATATTAATTTAGGGTCAATTTTAAGTCATTATTACCCACCAAATCAATTCCCCAAATCACTCTCACTTCTCTCTAAAAATTCTCTCTCTACTCAACCTCCATTGAAGAGCAATTGGGAGCTTGAAGAACAATACTAATTTCTCAAGTTTTTCACTTCAATTTACTGGGCAATCATCAATTAAGGTATGGGGATATTGATTCATGAAATAGTTTCTCCATGAAGCCCTTCAAAACTTGTAATTTTGAATTATATTTTACGATAAAAAACTAGGGCTTGTGATCTAGCCATGGGTTCAATCCAAAATCGTTTTTTATGTTATGTGCATTGTATTATGAATATATTGGGATTAATTGATTATTTCTATTGTGAAAACCATCCAAGAACCCATGTGCACCCTATGACCTAAATTCATGAATGTTATTGGATTAATTCGGTAGAGATGAATATAATATATTGTAATTGATGAATATCTATCCATACAATCTTGTTTTATATAATGAAGGATATTGTACATAGACCTTGAATTTGCTTGCAAGGTGTATGGCTTATGGAAGGAGGCAAGAAAGGTAATTGAGATTGTTTTCATTCTCTTGAACTTTATCTGTTGTATGGCCTGAATTATGCATAATGAACTTGGTCTCTTGTGTTGATTGAAAGTATAGTCCTCATAAAGATACTATAATTGAGATTTTTGAAAGTGCTACTCACATGAATATGTTGATTCTAGGATGAAAGTATATTGTCACCTAATGAATCTAAGACTTTATGGTTAATTTTAATAAATAAATATGGATTACTCTTCACACATGTAAATACAATTAAAATAACAATGGTAGTAAGTTGGGAAAGTATACTAAGCACCAAGGGAATATGGCCAATGATGAAAAGACCCTTCCGTTATTGCAAGAGGTTGGGTCCTTCTAGTGATACTCTTGAGATGGGGACTCCTCTGATAACGCAATAGGTAGATTCCATAGATGCAATTTCCTAACCCTTAACTACGTGTCCCCGTAGTACATAGCTAGTGGATCCACATAGTAGCTAGTACGTAGGTTCTACCTTGGCAAGTAGAACACCCTTTTTTGGTGTGGGGCTTTTTAACACCTCTAAAATGAACTAAGGTGAACTAGAGCCTAAAATATGTGTCATGAGATTATAATGTCTTAAAATTGTTAATTATAATGTTATAAGGCAGTGTGTTGAGTTTCGAAGAGTTTTGAAGTGAAATGCCCAAGAACGTCCTAAGAATTCGAAAGTTAGCCTTTTTAGACTTGCTTCTGTGTTCTAATGTACCTTAGCATGTTTTACGCATTGGTTAGAGTTCAAATTGATGGGAGAAGTTCCTTACATCTAGAGTAGCGTGTTTAATGTTGAAACGTCTAGGATGACCTAACTTGTGGCTTGAAACTACAAAAAAGCAGTCCCAATCGACGTGTGTAAAAGACGGACCGTAGTCCTGACTATGCCTCGTCAATGGGATTCGCTGATCCACACTTATTGGTGGGATATTAAGCTCCCAACGAGCAGCCTCTGACCAAAACGATGACTTGCCAATATGGCTCATCGTCTGGCCGACGCCCCGTCGATGCCATCTCTCGTTTCACACCAACAATTTTCTGCAGGTGTCTCGGTCTAGTGAGGGGTAATGTAGGAAATTTACCTAGCATCAAAATAAAGTATTGGGCACTTACTTAAGGTCTTTTTGGGTATTTTAAGTCACTTTATAAGTCTAGAACCTAGAGTTGAGTTCATCATTCAAATCAAAACCCAATACCCCAAATAGAATTCTCTAGAACTCCAATGAAGCTAGGATAAAGGTGGAACCTAGGAGCTTGATTTATCCATTGAATCTCAATAATTTTCGTGGATTATCTTTAATTTAGGTGTGGTGTTTCATCCTTGAATCCTCTTTCTTTCAAGGAGTCAATTCTAATTGTTTAAAAAGATGTTCAAATACATGAATTCTTCTATTTTGACTTCTAGCCATGGGTTCATGCATAAAATAATTTGAATAATTGCTTTATGATATAATTGATGTTAATTGAATGATATTAGATCAAAAACTCTATGAACCCATTCAATTCATGATTTTCTATTTTTGGCTCTAATGTGGGTGATTTGATCAAAGCTTAATTGTATTCGATTATTGTGTAGATTGTACTGGGCTATTGAAATCATGTGTAGATCATGGTAGAATTGTATATAGGATAACTTAATTTCATGATTTTCATATTTTATCTTGTTGGATCATTGTATGGTTTGATTATTGGTTTAGAATGGTGTATATGGTTATTGGTAAGTGCCTTTGTGAAGTAAATTGATTGAAAAGACTAACGATTGGTGGTGTTGATGATGGAATGGTGGTAATGTAACCTAATTCTTTCTATGTTGTGTAGTATAGGTATTGAATTGTGTTGATTGGTATGGTCCACCTATGGTGGCGGTGTTTATGTGTTATAGTTGTTATATTGGCTTTGTCGGCATTACTATGTTAATTACGATGTTACTATGTTATAGTTTATATAAGTGATCAAGGTGAAGTATGATAATGTGTATACGTGTATATGTGAGGTTAAAGTATGATTCTTCTAATTTGGTTATATATGATCATGATAGACTAGGGTGATGTCTCTAGTTGTGTTGCTAGTGTATGCTGCTAGGTATACTTAGTTGTTCCTACATGATAGTTGAATATTATTGTATATGTTATATGATGATCATGTGTGTGTTGATTGTAGACTATGTCCCTCTACTTGATATATGCTAAGTATACGAATATGAACATCTTGACTTAGTAGGCTTAAGAACTTTTGTCTTGTATCGATAGACCTAAGATGGTACCCTTCGAATTATGACTAGTAAATGACCTTGAATATATAAAGGGAGTCAATAACTTGGAACCTTCAATATAGAAAGAAGGTTATGATATTCTTGAAGTTGAAAGCCGTAATGGTATCCTTCTTGTGTGAATGAAGGACTTAGGGATAGGTTGGCTAGAACAACATGAAACCATGTCTAAGGATTTCATTGAGCTATCCTTTTAAACATTGAATGGCAGCCCTAGAGGACCCATCTTTGGTAGAGGTTTTATGTTCTGTTAAGACTATAAAGTGTTGCCTTTTCATATACCTTTTGTGATTAAACTTACTCTATGAGAACTAAGTCTAGAACCGAGGGAATATGCTTGGGGAGTGACTCTACTTAAGTTGAGTCTAGAGTACAAAGAAACCCTTAATATTCCTTAACCATGTGCCTACATGGGATGTGTCCTAGTTCTACCCTTGGCAAGTAGAACACCCTCCATTGGAGTAGGGTAATTCCATGCCAAAAAAGTATGGTCTATGTCGGTTAATGTCTATTCTCATAATGTGGGATGCATTCTAGTATTGGAGAAGTGCTATAATATTTAGGTAGTGGAATGGGACGCTATGTAGACGTGGTACTATTAGGCTTTGAAGATACTAGGATGTGGTTTCCTTAGGTCTTTTCCAAGACCATTATGTGAAGTCCTCTAAATGTTTGATGGTATCATTATTGACTTAATGAATGATTATGACTTAAATTTATGTAGGTTGAATAAAAGGATCCCTATCTAGAGTAATTTTGAGGATTACTTAGGTAGGCTTGAAGAGGGTGTATGGGCGGTCTCTTTATGTCTTACTTAAGTAAGTCTTAGGATAACCTTTAGTAGGAGGGTTATATGCTTATATGGTTTGAGGTGATGTTAACTCTACATTGTGGATTTCTTGGAATGTGTCTTATATGTTAAGTTTGTGTTGAAAGTGGTTCTCTCTTTAGTTGTTATAGGTTCCTTCTAAGTGGGGGAGTATGATGAGTAGTTGGGTTGTATATTGTTGTCTCTTCTCTTCTCTTCTATTCAAGCTTGAGAGATAGAATGTTATAGTAGCATATTGCATTTTGTTTAGGAGTCCTCAGTGAAATTGAATTTCATTGATCTCCTTGCATTGTGAACTTTTCGTGAGCTTATGTTCATGTTGTAAAACATGAGTTTATATGATTTTGTCTCTCATATTGTCATGCTTCTTTAATAAATTGCTTAAATGTTGCATTAGCGTATTAGTAAGCATGCTTCACTGTAAGATATTAGAAATTTTTGCTTAATTGCGTTTCCATGAAAAGTTGGCATTTTTTGCTTAGAAATGAAGTATATGGGCATGATAATATGTGGATAAGGAAGTTCCTCTCATATTATATGAAAAGGTAGAGTCTTATTGCATGATGAGTTGTAAAGGTTGTGTATACTTTCTTGTTGTGTTGTGATTCTCTTATTTATGTGGAATTGATGTTCCTCCTATATAGGTGTATTGTATATTATAGTTGTATTGAGTCTTTACTCTTGAAAGTGTTTGAAGTGTAGCAAGTGTTATTCGAGGACGAATGTTGTCCAAGTAGGGGAGAATGTAACACCTCTAAATGAACTAAGGTGAACTAGAATCTAACATGTGTTTCATGAATCAATAAGGTCTTAAAATGGTTAATTATAGTGTTAGACGGCAGTGTGTTGAGTTTGGAAGTGAAACGTCCAAGACGTTTGAAAGTTAGCCTTGAGACGTGCTTGTGTGTTCTAGTGTGCCTTAGCATATTTTACGTGTTGGTTTAAGTTCAAATTGATGGAAGAGGTTCCTAACCTATAGACGAGCGTGTTTAAGGTTGAAATGTCAAGGCAAGACTCCCCAAGGATCACTCTAAGAGTCCTTGAGGAGGACCCAACTTGCGGCTATAAACAACCAAAAAGCAGTCCAAATTGATATATGTAAACAACAGAGTATAGTCTTAACTACGCCTCGTTAATGGGGGCCATTTCTCCACACTTTGTGTGGGAGCTTAAGCCCCTAAGGAGTAGCCTCTGAACAAAACGACGACTTGCCAGTACGGCTCGTTGTCTGGTCGACACCCCGTCGATGCCATCCTTCGTTTGACACCTGTAATTTTCTGCAAGTGTCTCGACCTAGTGAGGGGCAGTATTAGAAATTCACCTAGAATCCAAATAAAGTATTGGGGGGTTACTTAAGGTGGTTTTGGGTATTTTTAGTCACTTTATAAGTCGAGAACCTAGAGTTGAGTTCATTATTCCAAATCAAAACCCAAGACCCCAAATAGAATTCTCTAGAACTCCATCACAACTAGGAGCAAGGTTGAAACTAAGAGATTGATTTCTCCTATGAATCTTCATCGTTTTCGTGGCTTATATTCAATTTAGGTATGGTGTTTCATCCCTGAATCCTCTTTCTTTCAAGGAGTCAATTTCCAATAATTTTCAAAGATGTTCAAAACATGAATTCTTCTATTTTGACTTTTAGCCATGGGCTCTTGCATAAAATGATTTGAATAATTGATTTATGATATAATTGGTGTTAATTGAATGATTTTAGATCAAAAACTCTATGAACCCATGAAATTCATGATTTCCTATTTTTGGATCTAATGTGGGTGATGTGATCAAGGCTTAGTTGTGTTGGATTATTTTGTAGATATTGGGCTATTGAATCATGTATAGATCATGGTAGAATTGTATATAGGCTGCCTTAATTTGATGATTTTCATATTGTATCTTGTTGGATCATTATATGGTTTAAATATTGGTTTAGAATGGTGTATACGGCTATTGGTAAGAGTCTTTGTGGAGTGAATTGATTGGGAAGACTAAGGATTTGTGGTGTTGATGATGGGATATTTGTAATATGACCTAATTCTCTCTATATTGTGTAGTATAGGTATTGAATTGTGTTTATTTGTATGGTCCACTTATATTGGCGGTGTTTATGTATTATAGTTATGATCATGACCTTGTCGGCATTACTATGTTAATTGTGATGTTATCATGTTATAGTTTATATAGGTGAGAAAGGTGAAGTATCATTATGTGTATATGTGTATATGTGAGGTAAAAGTATGATTCTTCCAATTTGGTTATATGTAATCATGATAGACTATGGTGATTTCTCTAGTTGTGTTGCTAGTATATCTTGCTAGGTAGACTTAGTTGTCCTACATGATACTTGAATATTATTGTATATTCGATATAAGAAGCCTACTAAGTCATGATGTTCATATTCACATACTTAGCATATATCAAGTAGAGGGACATAGTCTACCAATCAAGACACACACACATGATCAACACCTTTGTCTTTTATGTGTACGAGTGGATGTTTAATAAAAGTCTAGGATCAGTAGACCTAAGATGGTACCCTTCTAAGTATGACTAGTAAATGACCATGAACATGTAAAGATTGTCAAAACTTGGAACCTTCAATAAAGAAAAAAGGTTAGGATATCCTTGAAGTTGAAAGACGTAATGGTATCCTTCTTGTGTGAATGATGGACTTAGGGATAAGTTGACTGGAAAGGCATGAAACCATCTCTAAGCAAGTCATTGAGCTATTATTTTAACCATTGAGTGGCAGCTCTAGAGGACCCATCTTTGGTAGAGGTGTTATGTTTTGGTAAGACTATGAAGTGTTGCCTTTTTATATACCCTTTCTGATTGCACTTACTCAATGAGAACTAAGGCTAGCACCGAGTAAATATGCTTAGGGAGTGACTCCACTTAAGTTGAGACTACAGTACAAAGAAACCCCTATTATTCCTTAATCATGTGCCTACATGGGATATTTCCTATTTCTACCCTTGGAAAGTAAAACACCCTCCATCGGAGTAGTGTAGACTCCAGATTCAATGCCTAGTTAGTATGTTCTATGTCGGTTAATCCATAGTCTTATCATGTGGGATGTATTCTAGTATTGAAAAAATTCTCTAACGTTTAGGTAGTTGAATGGGACGCTATGTATACATGGCACGAGTTGGCTTTGAAGGTGATAGGCTTTTACAAGACCATTATGTGAAGTCCTCTAAATGTTTAATGGTATATTAATTGACTTGATGAATAATTATGACTTAAGTCAATGTAGGTTGAATAAAAGGATCCCTATCTAGGGTAGCTTTGAGGATTGCTTAGGTAGTCTTGAAGAGGGTGCATTAGTGGTCTCTTCATGTCTTACTCAAGTGAGTCTTAGAGTAACATTGGGTAGAGATTCTATGTGATGAAAAGGGAAAAATCTTACTTTAGGTAGTCTTAAGGATTATTTAGGGGCGCTTTAAGAGGGTGTATGGGTGGTCTCTTCTTATCTTACTCAAGTAAGTCTTAATATAACCTTTGGTAAGAGGGTTATATTCTTATATGGTTTGAGGTGATGTTAATGTTGTATTGTGGATTACTTCGAAAGTGTCTTATATATGAAGTTTGTGTTGAAAGTGATTATTATACTTATTTCATAATGTTTTCTTCAAAAGAGCATGTTATATATAAAGGTCCATTTTAGCATGGCTTTATTGCATGTCGCCATACTTAGTGCGTTCAATGTACTAATTTCATATGTTTGTTTATCTCTAATGGTGTAGGTGGCAATTGAGAGGAGTCTCTTGGAAGCTTGGGAATAGCATTCTCCTAAGCAAGTCTTTGTATGTCCTCACTTGATTTGAGGACATAAATATGTTTACTTTTCTTTTCAAATGACGTTGTAATTGACTTTAGTATTCCCATTTCATTGATGTATGGGATGTGACACAAGATATTCATGTATCTAAGATGGCTACATAGAGACTTAGAATTTCCTATGTTTTTAATGAAAGAGATTTGAACTATTGTTGTGAAAAGATTTAATCCCACACTAATTTTCATATATATATATATATATATATATATATATATATATATATATATATATATATATATATATATGAAAATTAGTGTGGGATTAAATCTTTTCACAACAATAGTTCAAATCTCTTTCATTAAAAACATAGGAAATTCTAAGTCTCTATGTAGCCATCTTAGATACATGAATATCTTGTGTCACATCCCATACATCAAAGAAATGGGAATACTAAAGTCAATTACAACGTCATTTGAAAAGAAAAGTAAACATATTTATGTCCTCAAATCAAGTGAGGACATACAAAGACTTGCTTAGGAGAATGCTATTCCCAAGCTTCCAAGAGACTCCTCTCAATTGCCACCTACACCATTAGAGATAAACAAACATATGAAATTAGTACATTGAACGCACTAAGTATGGCGACATGCAATAAAGCCATGCTAAAATGGACCTTTATATATAACATGCTCTTTTGAAGAAAACATTATGAAATAAGTATAAGAATCACTTTCAACACAAACTTCATATATAAGACACTTTCGAAGTAATCCACAATACAACATTAACATCACCTCAAACCATATAAGAATATAACCCTCTTACCAAAGGTTATATTAAGACTTACTTGAGTAAGATAAGAAGAGACCACCCATACACCCTCTTAAAGCGCCCCTAAATAATCCTTAAGACTACCTAAAGTAAGATTTTTCCCTTTTCATCACATAGAATCTCTACCCAATGTTACTCTAAGACTCACTTGAGTAAGACATGAAGAGACCACTAATGCACCCTCTTCAAGACTACCTAAGCAATCCTCAAAGCTACCCTAGATAGGGATCCTTTTATTCAACCTACATTGACTTAAGTCATAATTATTCATCAAGTCAATTAATATACCATTAAACATTTAGAGGACTTCACATAATGGTCTTGTAAAAGCCTATCACCTTCAAAGCCAACTCGTGCCATGTATACATAGCGTCCCATTCAACTACCTAAACGTTAGAGAATTTTTTCAATACTAGAATACATCCCACATGATAAGACTATGGATTAACAGACATAGAACATACTAACTAGGCATTGAATCTGGAGTCTACACTACTCCGATGGAGGGTGTTTTACTTTCCAAGGGTAGAAATAGGAAATATCCCATGTAGGCACATGATTAAGGAATAATAGGGTTTTCTTTGTACTGTAGTCTCAACTTAAGTGGAGTCACTCCCTAAGCATATTTACTCGGTGCTAGCCTTAGTTCTCATTGAGTAAGTGCAATCAGAAAGGGTATATAAAAAGGCAACACTTCATAGTCTTACCAAAACATAACACCTCTACCAAAGATGGGTCCTCTAGAGCTGCCACTCAATGGTTAAAAGAATAACTCAATGACTTGCTTAGAGATGGTTTCATGCCTTTCCAGTCAACTTATCCCTAAGTCCATCATTCACACAAGAAGGATACCATTACGTCTTTCAACTTCAAGGATATCCTAACCTTTTTTCTTTATTGAAGGTTCCAAGTTTTGACAATCTTTACATGTTCATGGTCATTTACTAGTCATACTTAGAAGGGTACCATCTTAGGTCTACTGATCCTAGACTTTTATTAAACATCCACTCGTACACATAAAAGACAAAGGTGTTGATCATGTGTGTGTGTCTTGATTGGTAGACTATGTCCCTCTACTTGATATATGCTAAGTATGTGAATATGAACATCATGACTTAGTAGGCTTCTTATATCGAATATACAATAATATTCAAGTATCATGTAGGACAACTAAGTCTACCTAGCAAGATATACTAGCAACACAACTAGAGAAATCACCATAGTCTATCATGATTACATATAACCAAATTGGAAGAATCATACTTTTACCTCACATATACACATATACACATAATGATACTTCACCTTTCTCACCTATATAAACTATAACATGATAACATCACAATTAACATAGTAATGCCGACAAGGTCATGATCATAACAACTATAATACATAAACACCGCCAATATAAGTGGACCATACAAATAAACACAATTCAATACCTATACTACACAATATAGAGAGAATTAGGTCATATTACAAATATCCCATCATCAACACCACAAATCCTTAGTCTTCCCAATCAATTCACTCCACAAAGACTCTTACCAATAGCCGTATACACCATTCTAAACCAATATTTAAACCATATAATGATCCAACAAGATACAATATGAAAATCATCAAATTAAGGCAGCCTATATACAATTCTACCATGATCTATACATGATTCAATAGCCCAATATCTACAAAATAATCCAACACAACTAAGCCTTGATCACATCACCCACATTAGATCCAAAAATAGGAAATCATGAATTTCATGGGTTCATAGAGTTTTTGATCTAAAATCATTCAATTAACACCAATTATATCATAAATCAATTATTCAAATCATTTTATGCAAGAGCCCATGGCTAAAAGTCAAAATAGAAGAATTCATGTTTTGAACATCTTTGAAAATTATTGGAAATTGACTCCTTGAAAGAAAGAGGATTCAGGGATGAAACACCATACCTAAATTGAATATAAGCCACGAAAATGATGAAGATTCATAGGAGAAATCAATCTCTTAGTTTCAACCTTGCTCCTAGTTGTGATGGAGTTCTAAAGAATTCTATTTGGGGTCTTGGGTTTTGATTTGGAATAATGAACTCAACTCTAGGTTCTCGACTTATAAAGTGACTAAAAATACCCAAAACCACCTTAAGTAACCCCCCAATACTTTATTTGGATTCTAGGTGAATTTCTAATACTGCCCCTCACTAGGTCGAGACACCTGCAGAAAATTACAGGTGTCAAACGAAGGATGGCATCGACGGGGTGTCGACCAGACAACGAGCCGTACTGGCAAGTCGTCGTTTTGTTCAGAGGCTACTCCTTGGGGGTTTAAGCTCCCACACAAAGTGTGGAGAAATGGCCCCCATTAATGAGGCGTAGTTAAGACTATACTCTGTTGTTTACATACATCAATTTGGACTGCTTTTTGGTTGTTTATAGCCGCAAGTTGGGTCCTCCTCAAGGACTCTTAGAGTGATCCTTGGGGAGTCTTGCCTTGACATTTCAACCTTAAACACGCTCGTCTATAGGTTAGGAACCTCTTCCATCAATTTGAACTTAAACCAACACGTAAAATATACTAAGGCACACTAGAACACACAAGCACGTCTCAAGGCTAACTTTCAAACGTCTTGGACGTTTCACTTCCAAACTCAACACACTGCCGTCTAACACTATAATTAACCATTTTAAGACCTTATTGATTCATGAAACACATGTTAGATTCTAGTTCACCTTAGTTCATTTAGAGGTGTTACATTCTCCCCTACTTGGACAACATTCGTCCTCGAATAACACTTGCTACACTTCAAACACTTTCAAGAGTAAAGACTCAATACAACTATAATATACAATACACCTATATAGGAGGAACATCAATTCCACATAAACAAGAGAATCACAACACAACAAGAAAGTATACACAACCTTTACAACTCATCATGCAATAAGACTCTACCTTTTCATATAATATGAGAGGAACTTCCTTATCCACATATTATCATGCCCATATACTTCATTTCTAAGCAAAAAATGCCAACTTTTCATGGAAACGCAATTAAGCAAAAATTTCTAATATCTTACAGTGAAGCATGCTTACTAATACGCTAATGCAACATTTAAGCAATTTATTAAAGAAGCATGACAATATGAGAGACAAAATCATATAAACTCATGTTTTACAACATGAACATAAGCTCACGAAAAGTTCACAATGCAAGGAGATCAATGAAATTCAATTTCACTGAGGACTCCTAAACAAAATGCAATATGCTACTATAACATTCTATCTCTCAAGCTTGAATAGAATAGAAGAGAAGAGACAACAATATACAACCCAACTACTCATCATACTCCCCCACTTAGAAGGAACCCATAACAACTAAAGAGAGAACCACTTTCAACACAAACTTAACATATAAGACACATTCCAAGAAATCCACAATGTAGAGTTAACATCACCTCAAACCATATAAGCATATAACCCTCCTACTAAAGGTTATCCTAAGACTTACTTAAGTAAGACATAAAGAGACCGCCCATACACCCTCTTCAAGCCTACCTAAGTAATCCTCAAAATTACTCTAGATAGGGATCCTTTTATTCAACCTACATAAATTTAAGTCATAATCATTCATTAAGTCAATAATGATACCATCAAACATTTAGAGGACTTCACATAATGGTCTTGGAAAAGACCTAAGGAAACCACATCCTAGTATCTTCAAAGCCTAATAGTACCACGTCTACATAGCGTCCCATTCCACTACCTAAATATTGTAGCACTTCTCCAATACTAGAATGCATCCCACATTATGAGAATAGACATTAACCGACATAGACCATACTTTTTTGGCATGGAATTACCCTACTCCGATGGAGGGTGTTCTACTTGCCAAGGGTAGAACTAGGACACATCCCATGTAGGCACATGGTTAAGGAATATTAAGGGTTTCTTTGTACTCTAGACTCAACTTAAGTAGAGTCACTCCCCAAGCATATTCCCTCGGTTCTAGACTTAGTTCTCATAGAGTAAGTTTAATCACAAAAGGTATATGAAAAGGCAACACTTTATAGTCTTAACAGAACATAAAACCTCTACCAAAGATGGGTCCTCTAGGGCTGCCATTCAATGTTTAAAAGGATAGCTCAATGAAATCCTTAGACATGGTTTCATGTTGTTCTAGCCAACCTATCCCTAAGTCCTTCATTCACACAATAAGGATACCATTACGGCTTTCAANGAACTGATGTTGAATTCTTCAACTTTAGATTAATTAACTTAATTAATAAATTAATTAGTTAATTACTAAAATACCCCTCCTAAGTTGACTAGACATAGGAGGACCCTTGACTTAGCCAAATACGAAGTTTGCTAAGTGTCTAGGCTGGACCAAGGTTTTAAAATTAATTAATTTGGCTGCTTAGTTAATTAATTAAGGGACTTAATGGAATTACTAAAGTACCCCTAAGTCACTAGGACCACAACTAACAACTTTGGACCATCCTAAGTTAGGTACTAGGTTGTCCTTAAGTTAGTTAGGTGCCACCCGACCAAGTCCTAGGTTGTCAGGTGCATTAGGGGGTCCAATTCGGTTAGTCCTAGGTTAGTTGTCTAGTTAGGATAGTTGTTTAGGACTTAGAGTTAGTTAGGTTGGCTTGTCCCACATGGAGGGACCCGCCCATGCGTGTCTTGCCTAACCGCCCTAATCGAATTCGGTTAGGGTGGTTCCGTGGTCCCCTTGGCCGGTTCCTTCACATGTGATGCCTATGTTCTTGTACATGGGTTTGTTGCACTTTCCTAACTAATTTATCTTGATGGCTCATTTGGGAATGTTCACTTATTGTCCCAAGGACCCTCACCATGTCCTTGGGCTCTCTTTACTCTACATGATCATTTTAGATGGTCATGTGGAATGGTATCTAGGCTGGACACTTGGATTCCTCATACCTTTTGTGTTAGTATTCCGAGACATCATTTTTAGCTTAGGGTCTTCATTGCAGGTACATTTCTTAAATGTCAATCTTGGGTTGGGGTATGAAAACCCAAAAAAGTATATCTCATATTTGTATATAGAAAATTGGCTAATATCTCTTAGCCAATTTTTCTATACTATGCCCAATATTTCTCAATATTGGGCATTGGGGTGCCTATGTACCCCTAATAGGCTTTCTTAAGGACACACTCGCTCTTCATTAGACATATGATTTTCCGGAACGTTACATTAATATCCCTTTCTCATGTTTTAAAGGTTTTTATGCATTTCTCCATACTTAGTGCATTAATTGTTCTAACCCTTTTCTCCCTTTTCTATTATGAGTATAGGTTCCGGATAATTGGTTGCTCCTACATCCTTGAAGAAAGCTTGGACTTCATATATCCAAGACTTATTGTAGGTCCTAAAAAATTACGAGGACAAATGCACTTGATGCCACTTTATGATTTCTCTATTGATGTAATAGACTTAGTAATCTTTCTTATGTACTTTTGTTCTAATAGACTATTGTGTCTAAAGGGTTAAGGACCCTATTTGAAGACTTTTGTTGAACTAGTATTAGTAGATGGTGTATGTGTGACAGTTGTATTAGATTCTTACTATTTTGCTTTATAAAAAGTAATTTGAACTTCTATTGTGAAATGTTTTTAATTTTTGCATTATTTCAAGTTCATTATGGGATGACGTTTATGCTACGCACTTGTATAAGACCCCTTCGGGGTCAAGTAAGTCGGTAATCTCTAGGGGGTACTCTCCAAAACTTACAACCATTATATCAAAGCATAAAGTTTGGGATAATATTAGGGTTGATCTCACACATCGCGTCTTGTAGAGTCTTATTCATAATTGTGAAGTGTGCCACCTTTATGAATAAGAGGCTATGAGATGATTAGGAACCTTCCTTTCTTCATTAATCTATGATCGTGCTTGGAGTCCTAGCTCTATATAATTCTTTTTTTCTATTTCTTTTCTTGTGCTTATAGGCCATGAATACAAGAACGAATAATGCTAGGAGGCCGAAGAGAAGAATGTGATGAGGTGGTTCCCCCTCAATCTCCTCAAAACCCTAAAGCTCTTGTTAAATAGGGTGTTATGTCCAATGTTGATATAAGGTCTTCCATCCATAGGTCGACTCAAGTGTTGGCTACCCAAGTTTCTAGAGATGTTAGGGTACAAGTAAAACCCAATGCTAGCACCACCGCTTCAAGGATAAGGGATTTCACAAGGATGAATCCCACTACATTCTTTAGCTCCAATGTACAGGAAGACCCGCAAGGCTTCATAGATGAAATATTCAGGGTGCTTGATGCTATGGGTGTGACTTCTGAAGAAAAGGTGGAACTAGCCACCTATCAACTCAAAGATGTGGCTCAACTTTGGTATAAAGAATGGAAAGATGAGAGGCCGTTTAGAGAAGGTCGGATTACTTGGGGGGCTTTTAAAATGACTTTCCTTGATAGGTTCTTTCCTTTGGAAGTAAGGGAGAGAAAAATGCAAGAATACATCAATCTTCGTCAAGGGAATATAAGTGTGAAGGAGTATAGCCTCAAGTTCACTCAACTATCCAAGTATTCTCCTACCACGGTGGAAAACTCTAGGGCCAAGATGAATAAGTTTGTTGTGGGGGTATCCTATCTTGTGGTGAATGAATGTAGGTTAGCTATGCTAATTCCAACCATGTACATTTGTCGTCTTATTGTCCACGCCAAATAAATTGAGGTACAAGATAAACCAAGGTTCAAAAAGCAGTTTTCTAATCCAAGACCCTCCAATGCTCCAAATCCCAATCAAGGGAGGAGGACTACCTCTAAGCCTCAAGGAGAAAATAAGTGTGGCCCTTTTGAGGAAAGAACTACTTCTGCCAAGTGTGACAAAAATCATGAAGGGAAGTGTCTTGCCGGGTGTTATCTATGGATGTGGAAAAAGTGGTCCCCAATTGAAGGAATTTTCTATTCGTGAAGCCAAAGGGAGAGAAGGTACCCAAACTCCCACTAATGCTCCAAATTCCTAAGCTCCTAAAAATAATCGCTTCTATGCCGTCCAATTCTGAGGTGATCAAGAGATCTCTCCTGATGTTGTTACCGGTATGTTACAAGTATTTTCCATTAATGTTTATGAGTTGTTGGACCCCTGTGGCACCTTGTATTTTGTAACTCCTTTAGTGGCTATGAGATTTAATATACTTCCCAATTTTAACCATGAACCTTTGTCGGTTTCTACCTCGGTGGGTTATTCCATAGTTGTTAAAAGAGTTTATAGAGGTTGTCTCGTTTCATTGCCCAATAGAGTAACATTGGTTGACTTGGTAGAACTTGATATTTTGTAATTAGATGTTATTTTTGGGATGGATTGCCTACATTCTTGTTTTGTTTCCATTGATTGTAGAACTCGGATAGTAAAGTTTCAATTTCCAAATGAACCCGTTCTAGAGTTGAACGGGGGAAACCTAGCTCCAAAGAGTCAAATCATTTCTTCTATTAAAAATATAAGTTGATTTCTAAGGGAAGTCTTTATCATATTGTGACAATCAAGGATCTCGAGTCTGAGACTCCCCCACTAGAGTCGGTCCCCTTAGTGAAGAACTTTCCAAATATTTTTCTCGATGACTTTCCCAAAATTCCTCCTGAACAGGAAATAGATTTTGGCATCCATTTGATGACGGATACTAAACCTATCTCAAGCCCTCCTTACCGTATGGCCCCGACCGAGTTAAACGATTTAAAGGCTAAACTCAAGGAATTTCTAGATAAGGATTTTTTATTACCCCAAGCTTTTCGCCATGGGGTGCCCCGGTTTTTTTTGTGAAGAAGAAAGATGGATCTCTTAGGATGTGTATTGATTACCGCCAATTGAAGAACGTCACTATAAAGAATAAGTATCCTCTTTCTAGTAATGATAACTTGTTTGATCAACTCCAAGGTGCAAGTTATTTTTTGAAAATCAATTTGAGATAAGGATATCACCAACTACGAGTTTGAGAAGTTGATATACCTAAAACATATTTTCAAACTAGGTATGGTCATTTTGAATTTCGATTCATGTCTTTTGGCTTAACAAATTCCCCGGCGGCTTTCATGGACCTTATGAATTGAGTTTTTAGAAATTATCTTGATTTGTTTGTAATTGTCTTTATTGATGACATCTATATATACTCTAAAAGTGAGGATGACCATGTGAACCATATGAGGATAGTCTTTCAAGTCCTCAAGGATGCTCAACTCTATGACAAATATTGTAAGTGCGAGTTTTGGTTGAGATCGGCTGCTTTTCTTGGTCACATTGTATCTAGTGAAGGGGTAAAAGTAGATCCAAGAAAGACGAAAGCAGTCAAAAGTTGTCCTAGACCTTTGAGTCCTACCGACATCTGAAGTTTCTTGGGATTAGTCGAGTATTATAGGAGGTTTGATGAGGGATTCTCCCCAATACCATCTCCATTAACGTCCTTGAATGAAAAGAAGGCTAAGTTCGAGTGGTCGAAAACATGTGAGAAGAATTTGCAATTGTTGAAAGACAAGCTTACATCCGCTCATGTATTGGCTTTACCGGAGGGTACGGAAGGGTTTGTGATATATTGTGACGCTTCTCGAGTATGTTTGGGTTGTCTCCTCATGCAAAATGGCAAGTTGATAGCATATGCCTCTAGAAAACTCAAGGTGCATGAAAAAAACTATCCAAGTCATGATCTTGAATTAACAGCCGTAGTGTTTGATTTGGAAATATGGAGGCACTATCTATAAAGGGTACATGTGGACGTATAGAATGAACACAAGAGTCTTAAATGTGTGTTCACTCAAAAGGAGTTGAATCTCTGACAGAGAAGGTGGTTGGAACTTTTAAACGACTATGACACGAGTGTCCTTTACCAACCCGACAAGGCAAATATTGTTGGAGATTCCATGAGTAGAATGACCATGGGTAGTGTATCACATGTCCCCGATGATAAGAAAGAACTAGTTAAAGATGTTCATAGATTGGCCCGATTGGGTGTTCGGTTAGAAGATTCTCCAAAAGGGGGTTTCATGGTTCATCATAACTCCGAGTCGTCTTTAGTGGTTGAGGTGAAGTCTAAGAAAAAATTTGATCCTCTATTGATGGAGTTGAAGGAATCAATTCTTAGATAGTTCAATGAGTCATTCTCCCAAAGGGGGGATTATGTACTTAGGTACCAAGGTAGGTTGTATGTACCAGATGTTGATGACTTGAGAAGACAAATTGTGGAAGAAGCTCATGGTTCCCAATAATATATTCATCCGGGTGCCATCAAAATGTATCGTGATCTTCAAGAGGTCTTTTGGTGGGACGATTTGATGAAGGATGTAGCGGAAATTGTGGTTAAATGTCCAAATTGTAAATAAGTTAAGGTCGAGCCTCAAAGTCTAGGAGGTCTAACTCAACTGATGGATGTCCCTACTTGGAAGATATCAATATGGACTTCATTGTTGTGTTGCCTAAGATCCGGAGGCAAAATGACTTAATATAGGTCATTGTGGATAGATTGACGAAATCTGCCCACTTTATCCCCGTCAAGTCTACTTATTTCGTGGAGGAATATGGTATATTGTACATTAATGAGATTGAGAGTTTACATCGAATCCCTTTGTCCATCATCTCGGATAGAGGTACCCAATTCACTTATTGTTTTGGGAGGTCTTTTTAAATAGGGTTAGGTAGTGAAGTAGAACTTAGCACCGCTTTTCATGCTCAAACGGATGGACAAGCGGAGCGTACCATCCAAACCCTTGATGATATGTTAAGATCTTGTGTTATCGACTTCAAGGGTAATTGGGACGATTACCTACCGTTGATAGATTTCTCCTACAATAATAGCTACCATTCGAGTATTTCTATGGAACCTTTAGAAGGACTCTATGGTAAGAGATGTACGTCTCCGGTTGGGTGGTTTGAGGTTGGTGAGTCTTCACTCCTTGGTCCCGAGATAATCTATGAGGCTATGGAGAAAGTTTGAATAATAAGAGATAGGTTGAAAAAATCTTCTAGTCGGTAAAAATCTTATGTCATATAATAGAAGAAGAGACCTTGAATTTGAAGTAGGTGATTGGGTCTACATGAAGATTTGATCCATGAATGGGGTGATAAGATTTGGTAAAAAGGGAAACTAAGTCCCCGATGTGGGTCCTTATGAGTTATTGCAAAGGGTCGGAAAGGTTGCTTATGAGTTGAAACTACCATTTGAACTAACTTTGGTTCATCTGGTATTTCATGTTTCTATGCTAAAGAAATGTATAGGAGACCCGGTGTCAATTCTCCCTATTGAAGGGTTAGGGTCGAATGATAACCTTTCTTACGAAAATGTTCTGGTTGAGATCCTAGATCGTCAAGTCAAAAAGTTGAGGAACAAAGAGGTGGCATCTGTGAAAGTCCTATAGAGAAACCATCTAGTTGATGAAGAAACATAGGAGGCCGAGGCCAACATAAAGTCCCGCTATCCTCATCTTTTTCCTCTTACTCCTAGTCAAAGTTGAGGTTAGTAGTTCCTCTTAAAATAAAATTATGAATAATGTGAAAAGTTGGCTTGTTTATCTATGTATGTGCATATCTTTGTAAAGGTTCATGCTAAAATGAGTTTCTTTAAAATTGCCCTTATATTCTACTTGCACTTATATATAATGTGTATAATATCCTTATTGAGATTGTAGTGGGCATGTTTTGTTATTGTCTTGAGAAGAAGAATTGCATTGTAACTCTTTGATTTTCATGTTGAGATCATGTTGAAATTGAGAATGTAGTTCCTCATATGTGACATGAAATGTTGAGCTCTTATATGTGGTGAATTGTGAATTGAGTTGCTATGTGTAGTGCTTTGATCTTATCTTGAATGGAGTTGAGTAATCCTCCTATTAGCTGTGACTCATGATGATTATATTCATGTTGTTCTTGTTGTTGGTTCGGCTTCTAGTATTGAGTCTCTTTCTTCCCCTAGAAAAAAGTTAAGGTGTCATTCGGGGACCAATGTTCCTAAGGGGGATAATGTAACACCCCAGAAGTTCTATGACCTAGACTAGAGACTCACCTATTTAATAATGATTAAAATGATTTTTCCAAACATAGACTAATATAATAAACTTGATTTAGAAGTATTAGAGCCTAAATCTCAAAAGACGGCCTTGACATTCGAAAACTAACAAAATTGAACTAGTAGACGTCCCTATGTTTTGTGAAGGTATGGGTGTGTCATATGAAGTCTAAAGCATGTAAAAATAATTTAAATAGGTAAAATAATGTTTATAGGGTCTAAAAGTCCAATAACGACTCTCCAAGGACCACCTAAAGGGTCCTTGAGGAGGACGGCTGCCAAAGCAGCCTGCGAATAGCCAATATTTGGAGGTGGTGGCGCATCACACCCTCCACACATGATAGGCAAAAATTGCCTAACGACACAGGCTATTCACGAGGTTCACTGCCTCAAACCGGATTTCAGAAAAAAGATTTGGAAGTGCCCCCGCGATGCGCAGCCAAGTCTAAGATTCGATGGCGTTGTTTTTAAGTCAAATTGACTTCACAAAACGACCCAATTAAGTAAGAGGTCTATTGGGTAATTTAGGGGGTGAGTATATATTAATTTAGGGTCAATTTTAAGTCATTATTACCCACCAAATCAATTCCCCAAATCACTCTCACTTCTCTCTAAAAATTCTCTCTCTACTCAACCTCCATTGAAGAGCAATTGGGAGCTTGAAGAACAATACTAATTTCTCAAGTTTTTCACTTCAATTTACTGGGCAATCATCAATTAAGGTATGGGGATATTGATTCATGAAATAGTTTCTCCATGAAGCCCTTCAAAACTTGTAATTTTGAATTATATTTTACGATAAAAAACTAGGGCTTGTGATCTAGCCATGGGTTCAATCCAAAATCGTTTTTTATGTTATGTGCATTGTATTATGAATATATTGGGATTAATTGATTATTTCTATTGTGAAAACCATCCAAGAACCCATGTGCACCCTATGACCTAAATTCATGAATGTTATTGGATTAATTCGGTAGAGATGAATATAATATATTGTAATTGATGAATATCTATCCATACAATCTTGTTTTATATAATGAAGGATATTGTACATAGACCTTGAATTTGCTTGCAAGGTGTATGGCTTATGGAAGGAGGCAAGAAAGGTAATTGAGATTGTTTTCATTCTCTTGAACTTTATCTGTTTTATGGCCTGAATTATGCATAATGAACTTGGTCTCTTGTGTTGATTGAAAGTATAGTCCTCATAAAGATACTATAATTGAGATTTTTGAAAGTGCTACTCACATGAATATGTTGATTCTAGGATGAAAGTAAATTGTCACCTAATGAATCTAAGACTTTATGGTTAATTTTAATAAATAAATATGGATTACTCTTCACACATGTAAATACAATTAAAATAACAATGGTAGTAAGTTGGGAAAGTATACTAAGCACCAAGGGAATATGGCCAATGATGAAAAGACCCTTCCGTTATTGCAAGAGGTTGGGTCCTTCTAGTGATACTCTTGAGATGGGGACTCCTCTGATAACGCAATAGGTAGATTCCATAGATGCAATTTCCTAACCCTTAACTACGTGTCCCCGTAGTACATAGCTAGTGGATCCACATAGTAGCTAGTACGTAGGTTCTACCTTGGCAAGTAGAACACCCTTTTTTGGTGTGGGACTTTTTAACACCTCTAAAATGAACTAAGGTGAACTAGAGCCTAAAATATGTGTCATGAGGTTATAATGTCTTAAAATTGTTAATTATAATGTTATAAGGCAGTGTGTTGATTTTGGAAGAGTTTTGAAGTGAAATGCCCAAGAACGTCCTAAGAATTCGAAAGTTAGCCTTTTTAGACTTGCTTCTGTGTTCTAATGTACCTTAGCATGTTTTACGCATTGGTTAGAGTTCAAATTGATGGGAGAAGTTCCTTACATCTAGAGTAGCGTGTTTAATGTTGAAACGTCTAGGATGACCTAACTTGTGGCTTGAAACTACAAAAAAGCAGTCCCAATCGACGTGTGTAAAAGACGGACTGTAGTCCTGACTACGCCTCGTCAATGGGATTCGCTGATCTACACTTATTGGTGGGATATTAAGCTCCCAACGAGCAGCCTCTGACCAAAACGATGACTTGCGAATATGGCTCGTCGTCTGGCCGATGCCCCGTCGATGCCATCTCTCGTTTCACACCTACAATTTTCTGCAGGTGTCTCGGCCTAGTGAGGGGTAATGTAGGAAATTTAACTAGCATCAAAATAAAGTATTGGGCACTTACTTAAGGTCTTTTTGGGTATTTTAAGTCACTTTATAAGTCTAGAACCTAGAGTTGAGTTCATCATTCAAATCAAAACCCAATACCCTAAATAGAATTCTCTAGAACTCCATTGAAGCTAGGATAAAGGTGGAACCTAGGAGCTTGATTTATCCATTGAATCTCAATAATTTTCGTGGATTATCTTTAATTTAGGTGTGGTGTTTCATCCTTGAATCCTCTTTCTTTCAAGGAGTCAATTCTAATTGTTTAAAAAGATGTTCAAATACATGAATTCTTCTATTTTGACTTCTAGCCATGGGTTCATGCATAAAATAATTTGAATAATTGCTTTATGATATAATTGATGTTAATTGAATGATATTAGATCAAAAACTCTATGAACCCATTCAATTCATGATTTTCTATTTTTGGCTCTAATGTGGGTGATTTGATCAAAGCTTAATTGTATTCGATTATTGTGTAGATTGTACTGGGCTATTGAAATCATGTGTAGATCATGGTAGAATTGTATATAGGATAACTTAATTTCATGATTTTCATATTTTATCTTGTTGGATCATTGTATGGTTTGATTATTGGTTTAGAATGGTGTATATGGTTATTGGTAAGTGCCTTTGTGAAGTAAATTGATTGAAAAGACTAACGATTGGTGGTGTTGATGATGGAATGGTGGTAATGTAACCTAATTCTTTCTATGTTGTGTAGTATAGGTATTGAATTGTGTTGATTGGTATGGTCCACCTATGGTGGCGGTGTTTATGTGTTATAGTTGTTATATTGGCTTTGTCGGCATTACTATGTTAATTACGATGTTACTATGTTATAGTTTATATAAGTGATCAAGGTGAAGTATGATAATGTGTATACGTGTATATGTGAGGTTAAAGTATGATTCTTCTAATTTGGTTATATATGATCATGATAGACTAGGGTGATGTCTCTAGTTGTGTTGCTAGTGTATGCTGCTAGGTATACTTAATTGTTCCTACATGATAGTTGAATATTATTGTATATGTTATATGATGATCATGTGTGTGTTGATTGTAGACTATGTCCCTCTACTTGATATATGATAAGTATACGAATATGAACATCTTGACGTAGTAGGCTTAAGAACTTTTGTCTTGTATCGATAGACCTAAGATGGTACCCTTTGAATTATGACTAGTAAATGACCTTGAACATATAAAGGGATTCAATAACTTGGAACCTTCAATATAGAAAGAAGGTTATGATATTCTTGAATTTGAAAGCCGTAATGGTATCCTTATTGTGTGAATGAAGGACTTAGGGATAGGTTGGCTAGAACAACATGAAACCATGTCTAAGGATTTCATTGAGCTATCCTTTTAAACATTGAATGGCAGCCCTAGAGGACCCATCTTTGGTAGAGGTTTTATGTTCTGTTAAGACTATAAAGTGTTGCCTTTTCATATACCTTTTGTGATTAAACTTACTCTATGAGAACTAAGTCTAGAACCGAGGGAATATGCTTGGGGAGTGACTCTACTTAAGTTGAGTCTAGAGTACAAAGAAACCCTTAATATTCCTTAACCATGTGCCTACATGGGATGTGTCCTAGTTCTACCCTTGGCAAGTAGAACACCCTCCATCGGAGTAGGGTAATTCCATGCCAAAAAAGTATGGTCTATGTCGGTTAATGTCTATTCTCATAATGTGGGATGCATTCTAGTATTGGAGAAGTGCTACAATATTTAGGTAGTGGAATGGGACGCTATGTAGATGTGGTACTATTAGGCTTTGAAGATACTAGGATGTGGTTTCCTTAGGTCTTTTCCAAGACCATTATGTGAAGTCCTCTAAATGTTTGATGGTATCATTATTGACTTAATGAATGATTATGACTTAAATTTATGTAGGTTGAATAAAAGGATCCCTATCTAGAGTAATTTTGAGGATTACTTAGGTAGGCTTGAAGAGGGTGTATGGGCGGTCTCTTTATGTCTTACTTAAGTAAGTCTTAGGATAACCTTTAGTAGGAGGGTTATATGCTTATATGGTTTGAGGTGATGTTAACTCTACATTGTGGATTTCTTGGAATGTGTCTTATATGTTAAGTTTGTGTTGAAAGTGGTTCTCTCTTTAGTTGTTATGGGTTCCTTCTAAGTGGGGGAGTATGATGAGTAGTTGGGTTGTATATTGTTGTCTCTTCTCTTCTATTCTATTCAAGCTTGAGAGATAGAATGTTATAGTAGCATATTGCATTTTGTTTAGGAGTCCTCAGTGAAATTGAATTTCATTGATCTCCTTGCATTGTGAACTTTTCGTGAGCTTATGTTCATGTTGTAAAACATGAGTTTATATGATTTTGTCTCTCATATTGTCATGCTTCTTTAATAAATTGCTTAAATGTTGCATTAGCGTATTAGTAAGCATGCTTCACTGTAAGATATTAGAAATTTTTGCTTAATTGCGTTTCCATGAAAAGTTGGCATTTTTTGCTTAGAAATGAAGTATATGGGCATGATAATATGTGGATAAGGAAGTTCCTCTCATATTATATGAAAAGGTAGAGTCTTATTGCATGATGAGTTGTAAAGGTTGTGTATACTTTCTTGTTGTGTTGTGATTCTCTTATTTATGTGGAATTGATGTTCCTCCTATATAGGTGTATTGTATATTATAGTTGTATTGAGTCTTTACTCTTGAAAGTGTTTGAAGTGTAGCAAGTGTTATTCGAGGACGAATGTTGTCCAAGTAGGGGAGAATGTAACACCTCTAAATGAACTAAGGTGAACTAGAATCTAACATGTGTTTCATGAATCAATAAGGTCTTAAAATGGTTAATTATAGTGTTAGACGGCAGTGTGTTGAGTTTGGAAGTGAAACGTCCAAGACGTTTGAAAGTTAGCCTTGAGACGTGCTTGTGTGTTCTAGTGTGCCTTAGCATATTTTACGTGTTGGTTTAAGTTCAAATTGATGGAAGAGGTTCCTAACCTATAGACGAGCGTGTTTAAGGTTGAAATGTCAAGGCAAGACTCCCCAAGGATCACTCTAAGAGTCCTTGAGGAGGACCCAACTTGCGGCTATAAACAACCAAAAAGCAGTCCAAATTGATGTATGTAAACAACAGAGTATAGTCTTAACTACGCCTCATTAATGGGGGCCATTTCTCCACACTTTGTGTGGGAGCTTAAACCCCCAAGGAGTAGCCTCTGAACAAAACGACGACTTGCCAGTACGGCTCGTTGTCTGGTCGACACCCCGTCGATGCCATCCTTCGTTTGACACCTGTAATTTTCTGCAGGTGTCTCGACCTAGTGAGGGGCAGTATTAGAAATTCACCTAGAATCCAAATAAAGTATTGGGGGGTTACTTAAGGTGGTTTTGGGTATTTTTAGTCACTTTATAAGTCGAGAACCTAGAGTTGAGTTCATTATTCCAAATCAAAACCCAAGACCCCAAATAGAATTCTCTAGAACTCCATCACAACTAGGAGCAAGGTTGAAACTAAGAGATTGATTTCTCCTATGAATCTTCATCGTTTTCGTGGCTTATATTCAATTTAGGTATGGTGTTTCATCCCTGAATCCTCTTTCTTTCAAGGAGTCAATTTCCAATAATTTTCAAAGATGTTCAAAACATGAATTCTTCTATTTTGACTTTTAGCCATGGGCTCTTGCATAAAATGATTTGAATAATTGATTTATGATATAATTGGTGTTAATTGAATGATTTTAGATCAAAAACTCTATGAACCCATGAAATTCATGATTTCCTATTTTTGGATCTAATGTGGGTGATGTGATCAAGGCTTAGTTGTGTTGGATTATTTTGTAGATATTGGGCTATTGAATCATGTATAGATCATGGTAGAATTGTATATAGGCTGCCTTAATTTGATGATTTTCATATTGTATCTTGTTGGATCATTATATGGTTTAAATATTGGTTTAGAATGGTGTATACGGCTATTGGTAAGAGTCTTTGTGGAGTGAATTGATTGGGAAGACTAAGGATTTGTGGTGTTGATGATGGGATATTTGTAATATGACCTAATTCTCTCTATATTGTGTAGTATAGGTATTGAATTGTGTTTATTTGTATGGTCCACTTATATTGGCGGTGTTTATGTATTATAGTTATGATCATGACCTTGTCGGCATTACTATGTTAATTGTGATGTTATCATGTTATAGTTTATATAGGTGAGAAAGGTGAAGTATCATTATGTGTATATGTGTATATGTGAGGTAAAAGTATGATTCTTCCAATTTGGTTATATGTAATCATGATAGACTATGGTGATTTCTCTAGTTGTGTTGCTAGTATATCTTGCTAGGTAGACTTAGTTGTCCTACATGATACTTGAATATTATTGTATATTCGATATAAGAAGCCTACTAAGTCATGATGTTCATATTCACATACTTAGCATATATCAAGTAGAGGGACATAGTCTACCAATCAAGACACACACACATGATCAACACCTTTGTCTTTTATGTGTACGAGTGGATGTTTAATAAAAGTCTAGGATCAGTAGACCTAAGATGGTACCCTTCTAAGTATGACTAGTAAATGACCATGAACATGTAAAGATTGTCAAAACTTGGAACCTTCAATAAAGAAAAAAGGTTAGGATATCCTTGAAGTTGAAAGACGTAATGGTATCCTTCTTGTGTGAATGATGGACTTAGGGATAAGTTGACTGGAAAGGCATGAAACCATCTCTAAGCAAGTCATTGAGCTATTATTTTAACCATTGAGTGGCAGCTCTAGAGGACCCATCTTTGGTAGAGGTGTTATGTTTTGGTAAGACTATGAAGTGTTGCCTTTTTATATACCCTTTCTGATTGCACTTACTCAATGAGAACTAAGGCTAGCACCGAGTAAATATGCTTAGGGAGTGACTCCACTTAAGTTGAGACTACAGTACAAAGAAACCCCTATTATTCCTTAATCATGTGCCTACATGGGATATTTCCTATTTCTACCCTTGGAAAGTAAAACACCCTCCATCGGAGTAGTGTAGACTCCAGATTCAATGCCTAGTTAGTATGTTCTATGTCGGTTAATCCATAGTCTTATCATGTGGGATGTATTCTAGTATTGAAAAAATTCTCTAACGTTTAGGTAGTTGAATGGGACGCTATGTATACATGGCACGAGTTGGCTTTGAAGGTGATAGGCTTTTACAAGACCATTATGTGAAGTCCTCTAAATGTTTAATGGTATATTAATTGACTTGATGAATAATTATGACTTAAGTCAATGTAGGTTGAATAAAAGGATCCCTATCTAGGGTAGCTTTGAGGATTGCTTAGGTAGTCTTGAAGAGGGTGCATTAGTGGTCTCTTCATGTCTTACTCAAGTGAGTCTTAGAGTAACATTGGGTAGAGATTCTATGTGATGAAAAGGGAAAAATCTTACTTTAGGTAGTCTTAAGGATTATTTAGGGGCGCTTTAAGAGGGTGTATGGGTGGTCTCTTCTTATCTTACTCAAGTAAGTCTTAATATAACCTTTGGTAAGAGGGTTATATTCTTATATGGTTTGAGGTGATGTTAATGTTGTATTGTGGATTACTTCGAAAGTGTCTTATATATGAAGTTTGTGTTGAAAGTGATTATTATACTTATTTCATAATGTTTTCTTCAAAAGAGCATGTTATATATAAAGGTCCATTTTAGCATGGCTTTATTGCATGTCGCCATACTTAGTGCGTTCAATGTACTAATTTCATATGTTTGTTTATCTCTAATGGTGTAGGTGGCAATTGAGAGGAGTCTCTTGGAAGCTTGGGAATAGCATTCTCCTAAGCAAGTCTTTGTATGTCCTCACTTGATTTGAGGACATAAATATGTTTACTTTTCTTTTCAAATGACGTTGTAATTGACTTTAGTATTCCCATTTCATTGATGTATGGGATGTGACACAAGATATTCATGTATCTAAGATGGCTACATAGAGACTTAGAATTTCCTATGTTTTTAATGAAAGAGATTTGAACTATTGTTGTGAAAAGATTTAATCCCACACTAATTTTCATATATATATATATATATATATATATATATATATATATATATATATATATATATATATATATATGATGAATGATGTCTAAGGGCTTGTATAAGACCTCTGAGAGGTCGAATACGCCGTGTTACAACTTGGGGGTGTTCCCATGTTGTGACATGCTTTATGACAGCAAATTCCATGAAATCTATGATGGTCTATATCGGTTATGGTTGATATTCCCTAAAGTAATAAATTAATGAAGTAATGAACAAGTATGAACTAGTAAATGACATTCTCATGAGTTTACTAAGTAGACTTCTCTTGTACACTGCACTAGAAGTCTTAGGATGTTGTTGTAGGTGGTTCTTTGTAGTTATGAATTATGATAACATGTCTAACAAAATGAATGTAAATGTAATATGTGTGGCCAAAGTGGTTTCTATGGGAATGCTTGGTAGGGTTGGTAGTATGGGATGCTAACTTTACATGCACAAGTGGACCCTCAGAAGTACAAAGGTCATGCCTTCATTGTAGTTTGGACATTATTGGATTATTGTCTTATGTGTTGTCTTTATGATTTAAATGACTTTCAAAAACCTCATAAATGCATACTTTACATGTAAATGTCCCTTTCTCATGTTTTGATGGTTTTTATGCATTTCTCCACACTTGGTGAATTTTGTACTAACCCCTTTCTCCCTTTTCTATTATGAGTATAGGTTCCAGCTAATTGGTTGCTCCTACATCCTTGAAGAAAGCTTGGACATAATATCTCCAAGACTTTTGGTAGGTCCTCAATGATTTCGAGGACTAATGCACTTGATGCCACTTTATGATTTCTCTATTTATGTAATAGACTTAGTATTCTTTCTTATGTACTTTTTTTTCTAATAGAATGTTGTGTCTAAAGGGCTAAGTACCCTATTTGAAGACTTTTGTTGAACTCTTATTAGTAGATGGTGTATGTGTTACAATGGTATTAGATTCTTACTATTTTGCTGTATAAAAAGAAAGTTGAACTTATTTTGTGAAAAGTTTTAAATTTCCGCATTATTTCGAGTTCATTATACAATGAAATTTATACTAAGGTCTTGTATAAGACCCCTTCGGGTTTGAGTACGCCGGTGATATCTAGGGGGTACTCTCAGGTCATTACAACATTGATAGAAAACATACTAAGTCTATACAAGTATTAAAAAGAAATCACTAAAAAAACATAGATCATGTCCTCAAACATATGAGGACATACCAATCTTGAGAGAATAAACTTTCCAAGCTTCGCCTTGTAATAACCATGACTAGCCTTTCACCTATACTTACAAAAATATAGATGAATATGGAGTTAGTACAAACATGCACTAAGTATGGCATTATGCAAAAACATGATTAAAGAGTACATTTTAGTTTAAACATACTTTTCATGCTATTTTGGTAAAACCTTCATGAATCAAGTTTACAAAGTATCATACAAGTCATCATTTATCATACACATAATATTTTCATGAACTTCAAAATTTAGTTGTATTCATCAAGTAATCCATTTATCATTTAGACCTTCCTATCAAAGTTACCCTAAGACTCTCCTAGGTTAGACAGGAAGAGACCGCCCTTACAACCTCTTCAATACACACCTTAGTGATCCTTAAGACTACCAAAGATAAGCATGCTTCAATTCAATTCAACAAGTCAACATTTATTACTAAAGATAGTACAGGAGCCATACATACATTTAGGAACTTCACATAAAGACCATCCTCCAAGACAACCCCCAAGTTAGACTAGTGCAATGTGAAAGTAGCATCCTATACTACTACTCCCACCATAGTGCTCCTTAGGAATCAACCTAGACTAGGCACATCACATTCAATCATTTACATAGCTGTCATCGTATTAGACATAACCTCAACATATTTATTTAACATTAGACATAAAGCTACATTGCTTCATTAACATCATATAGTAATCCATTCATACATTTTCATATAAGGACACACCAAGACTCCCTCCAAATGTATACTTGTGCATTCGATAGATGACGTCCCATTCCACCACCTACCCCAATTAGTACACCCTTAGAAAGACTTAGTTTATTTACATTAATCTGTGGGGGATAGCTTTACCCAACATAGACCATGAGAGCTAGACATGGAATCCTGGTATTAACCCCTACAGGATGAGGGATCCCTACTTTCTTAAGGTAGGGTCATTCTCTTTTAGCCTTTACATGGATCTCCAATAGCTTTACCCATGGAGGTGCATAATTAAAGGATACGGAGATTGCTTCTAAGTAACTCAACTCAACTAACGATGAGCACTCATCTCAAGAGGTACATTAGATACAACATCTCTACTCACGAAGAGTATCCACCCCTTCCTCAAATCCTCTTGATGCTAAGCATAACTCCCCCATGGAGTCTTAACATTAATTACATTTATTAAATATAGGTTAAAGGGATATCTATTTAGTATTACATCTTAATGAACGAAGAGTACTTATCTGTAGAGGTTACTTTTGAATACCACATCTCAACTCAAGATGAGTATCCATCCTCCAACCTATCTTTGCAAATATCTTGGGAATAGTGAGTTTGCTACTAAACACTTCATATAAACTCACGAAGAGTGTTCACCCCAAAAACTCCCTCTTCATTCATTAGAGTTCTTAGGAATAATAGGGATGGTACTAGACCCCTTATCTCACCTCACGGAGAGTGTCTACGCTGAAATCCCCCATTTTCATTCATGAACTCCATTCGTTCATTCATAGTGTGTGTGAGAGAGTACATGTGAGAACACCTTTAATATATTCATCATTATTCATAACATTGACTTCTAAACATGATTATACTACATTCATCATAATTTGCACAATATGATGCTTCACATTCACATTATACTTCATTAAGACATAGTAACTTCAAGACACATTCTCAACTTCACAAGACAACTCAACCATATACATCATCACATCCCTTTACTTCACATTCAATGCCCTTAAGTCCATAATCACAATTCACATATATATGATCCTATACATCAAGTAAACACCTCCACCATAAGAGGACCATACCACTCGAGTACAATTCAATGAGAACTAAACAAAATAGATCAACTTACCCTTCATCCAAGACTTTACCACCAATTCTCAACCCTCCAATAAAATCATAATAATAAGGCAATATGGAAGTACATAATCACAATGCAATATAAGGAAATCACAACTCTAACATTATCTAATCATATTCATCAAACCCAATTCATAAGTCAAAGTTTGAGAATTTGCATGATCATGGGTCCATTGAATTTTTTATCATAAAATCATCACTTTACATTAAAAACATCATAATCCATCTTTTCAAACCTTTTCATGCAAAACCCCATTCTTATAATTCAAAATAGAAGAATTTAGGAATTAGAAACCTTTTTTTGAAAAGCCTTTGGATTGGCTCCTTGAATGAAAGAAAAATCAAGTATGAACTACCATACCTTAATTCGAGAAAACCCAAAGTACCCCTTAGGCGTAACTGGTATCCTTGTCCTCGATGAGGACTTAGACAGGCCCTTAGCATACATCATAGCACATCATAGGTCAAAAATGTGGAAAACTTTAAAACTTTACGTAGTGAAGTGTACTTAGATTTCTGGCATATTATATATGGAGTTTACATATACTCCTCACATATGAAGTTTACATAGACTTCTCTTTTAGCATAAGTAAAACATATAAGAGTCTAAAGTCTCATTTCACATATAAACCATCTACAAGAGTACAACTGTTTGGACATAGCCAATATAATAATAATACACCACTATAGGCTTACATCAACTGTCTCAATGATAAAAGAAAGAATGAATGTTTCTAAACAAAAGCAACATCATACCTATATTTGAATATGGTAACATCCCCGAACATGAGGACTCACCAATGACTTGGGAAAAGATCCAAGTCTTCCTTGCAATCAACCATGAACGTCTCAACAGCCCGAACCTCAAATGTTTGGCAAAAGGGGAGAAATATGGTTTAGTACATCACACGTACTAAGTATGGCTTCTATGTTAAAAATCATCAATACATGAGAAAATAACATTTAGTAAAAATCATGCTTTTTATCAATTTAAATCAACATGCACATATAGTAAGCATAGTTTGTAAATTTAGCATAATAGCAACCCAACATGTACACCACCTAAGCAATACTTGTGCGATGCCAAAGATAGAACCCCATAACCTTATCCAAGGCTAAGTATCACGTTAATCAACCCACTTCATACTTACAACATAATCTCATAATTCATCATGAAATAGTTAATACATCAATACTACTCATAGCTTATTAACATAATCATAATCATATTCATAAAAGAATACTACTAGGACCATCCCTTAGGACCCCACATGTGCAATGTGCAATAAAAGTCCCATACCCTCCCTTACACCATATAGAAACCTTCAATACAACTCTAATAAGAGTTCACATACTTAGCTTGCGCATTTAATTTTTACATAAGGGAAAGAAGTGCAATAACTCACATAAGACAGTGTGAGCTACATGGAATCCGGTGTTTTACTCCCACACCGAAAAGAGAGGATTAACACTTACCTAAGGTGTAACCATTTGTACGTAGCTATCTAGGTGGATCCACTAAGCTAGAGTCCTATGTGGGTACATAGTTAAGGGTCAAGGATATTGTTACGAGAGACCTTGACTTTCCAAACGTGGATGTTTCCATCTCATGAGACAACACATATCTAGGAAATCCCGACTTACTAAACATGAAGAAACCCATGTAGGAGGCCGCAATTACTAAACGTGAGATCTCTATATCATTTACATGCCCTTTAGTAATCATCTTATTTCATCATAAAAGTTCACATCAGTCTCTTCTAGACCCCTATGTAAATATCTTATCATATCTAGGTCATAGGTCATCACAAGTGAGAACAATCCTTTCACTTTAAACACCACTTCACAAGTGAGTAAACCTTTCACTTAACACTTTATTATAATCATGAGAAACTACTTTCAATCATATAATAATTGTATCATAACATGCATAAATAGTTCATGTTTAATTCAATTTCATAGGGTTAGGGATGAGGAATACTTAGCATAAACATCACAACCACACATTAGACTAGAAGCATTACTATCTAAGTAACTCATAAATTCACAATTGAATCCAAGATGAACCAATCAACATACCTCTTTGTCCCTTCCAACAACATGCATACTTCCATTACCAAGAATACATAACCAATTACATAAACAAGGTAAATTCAATAAGAAATTATGTAATTTACAACAATGTATTCAACCTACATGTTCATCATCTTCACAAATCAACATATCAATTCAAGATTTTCATGAAATTGGGGGAAAGACATGGGTCTAGGGAAGAAATCATCATAATTCAACATAATTGATTCACAATTTCGTTTTTCAAAGAAGACCCATGTGAGAAGAAAAACCCTAGTTTTGGGAGATTTAGAAATAATTTTTTGGAGGGACCTCTTGGGGAAAAGAATCCCAAGAGTGAAAGATTATAGATGAACAACCAAGAAATTTGATTAGAGTCTTGAAGGATTCGGTCTTCTTCTTCATCCTTCAAAGCTTCTTCAATGGAGGGTGAATGGACAGAAAGAGTAGAGAGAGGTGAGATCTTTTGAGTTTTATTTGGGATTTGCTTTTTGTAGGAAATTGTGATGAAAAAGTGGTTTAAAATCAATATATAACCCTCCCCTTAAATACCAAAAGACCCCTCAACTTAAATTGACCTTTTAATGAAGTCAAACTCAAATTCTAATTTCAAATTTTCATCGGGGAACAAGTCCGCGTCGCAGAGCTGCTCCCGCATGATTTTCAAAAATAATTTTTGAACAAGACGAGTCCACTACGTTTCCACGTCGCAGACCAAGATTTTGGATATTGGTGGACCATGTAACACTCCGAAAGTCTATGAGATTAACTAGAGCCTCACATGTTGATCTAAGGTTAGTAACACTGTCATAAGGCCTACAATAATGTTAATAAACCAGTTTGGAAGTTTTGGAGTCAAGATATCAAGAAACGTCCATGACGTCGAAAGCTAGTCTAATTTAACTAGTGAAACGTCCTTAGGTTTCGGGAATGTTTAGAGGTGTTGTATGAGGTCTAAAACTTGTAAAATGACTTTAAATAGATAAAACCTAGTATATAGATTGAAAAAGTCTGGGTATGACCCCCGAAGGGTCGCCCTAGGGGTCCACGAAAGGACCCCACACTTGGCTTGGCAAGTTGCCAAGGCAGCAACCAAATTACACATAGAAGAAACAAGTCCGCATCACGGAATTGGATGGCCCTTTGTCAAATTTCAAGACTGCGTCTCAGGCAGGTCGTGGACTCTACTGTCTCAAAAATAATTTAAAAAATCTTGCGGGAGCAGCTCCGCGTCGCGGACCTATTCCCCGACAAAAATCTTAAATTTGGAATTCAAGTTTCACTTCATTAAAGGGTCAACTTAAGTGAGGGTTCTTTTGGGTATTTCATGGGAGATCTATATACTGATTTTAAATCAGCTTTTCCTCATATTCACTCACTCAACTCAAATCCCCAAATCAAAACCCAAAAGCTCTCACCTTTCCCTAGTTTCTCTCTCTATTCAACCTATATTGAAGGAAAGAAAACTTGAAGAAGAAGACCAATTTCTCTAGGATTTCACTTGAATTTCGTGGATTAATCTTCATTAAGGTATGGGTTCTTCACTCTTGGGATTCCTTTCCCCAAAAGGTCCTTTCAAAGTTGATTTCTGAATCACACAATTCAATGGGGTTTTCCAATTCTAATTGGTTTTCTTCTAAACTTCAAATTGATGATAAATTGTGATTGCCTATGACTAATTAAGTGTATATTGTTGGTTAATTGATGTCAATTGATGCAATTTCATGTAGATCATGTCATATTCCCCAAACTCCCCAAATCTTGGATCTTAATTGTAAATTGATGGGAATTGAAGTATGAATTGATCATTAGACTTGTTTTATCTATTCTAATTCATGTATGGATTGACTAGGGTAAGGTATTGCTGGGATTGCATCAAATTCTTGATGAATTTATGATGAACCGTATTTCCCCTAACCCTAGGTTATGAGTTGATGTTAATTGGATAGTGATGATGAAATTGACCTAGTTCTTGTGTTAATTACTATTGATTGATGTTACTGCACCTATTATTGGATGTAATTGGTTGGTTGATGGTAAGACCACGATGATGGATATTGAAGGGGATTGAGTATGTCTTTATGATCCTAACCTTTACTTCAATTATGATGGCTTTTGATTGATGATGTAGTTCAATTGAAGCATGACTTGCGATTAGCCTAAGTAGGTATTGGTATGATGTTGAATTGAAATGTCTTGACAATATGATTGTGAGATTATGTTTAAATGAAATGATATAAGGTTTGTTATGAAGTACCTATGTGCCTTATTATGGCATGTTAATGATGTTATACTAATCTCACATATGAGGGTTTCCACGAAAAGATATTCTCATGCAATTCCTGATGATCTAATGAGAATGACTATACAAGGGATTAGACCCTATGAAATAAATTAAGTTGTGATGATTAATAAAGGCTTAAAGATATTTCAAAAGGGACTCTATCTTAGCACTAAGTGAACTTGTAGGTGAGGGGTGGCGCCTTCCTAAAGAGGGAAGATAGGGTTCACCATGGTTCTCACGGGGTAGATAGCCTCATTGTCCAAAATGGGCATAGAGTGATGTTTCCATGTTAGCCCCCAGGCTCCATAAACTATGTTTCCACCATAGGAATACTAGCTAGTCGATCCACATAGATGTTATGTTCATGTTTGGTACTACTTTGGCCGGTAGACCGCCTTCCATCGGTGTAAGGTTTTACAACACTGGATTCCACACTTAGCTCTTGTGGTCTATGTTGGTTAAGGCAAGTGTTCCTAAAAGTTAAATGATGTAATGAAGTAAACACTAACTAGGGTGACTTAAGAGGTTTGACTTAGCCTAGGTAGGGGTATGGGACTCTACCTATGCCTTGCACGAGTTTGCCATGAGGGAAGACTTAGGAGGTTGTTCATATGTTCTTATGCTTTTATAAAGTGACTACTACATCTATGTTGATTTTACATGTTATTGATTTTATATGATGTTTGTTGCACTTATGAACATGTTGTTGGTATATTTTGCTAAAGTATGAGGAAGGTAACTCTTGATGCTGTGTTATGTGAAGTTAGGCATTGCTTATAGTTCTTTGTTTGGTTTACTTGATTAAGTAAGGTTATGGGGCTTTACTTGGTCATTGTACATGTAGGCTAAATGATGGGTTATAGGTAATGGTCTTGATTATATTCTGATGTTATGATTTCTTATATATGTTGACTTGACTATGCTTGATGATGTTGGTCTTTTGTTGTATATAGCCTTGAATTAAGAGTTATGTGTTCATTGATTTATATGGGTTCTTGTATGTGCATGAGGATTTTCAAAGTAAATTAGCATGTTTTGAACAAATGTCCTCTTTAGCATGATTTCAATTATTTTAGGTGCATATACTCATACTTAGTACAAGTGTGTACTAACCCATGTGTTATGTTTACTACAAAATGTAGGGTCCGGACGTTGAGCTTATAGAAGACCTTTGAATACTACCTGGATATTCCCCAAGTGTTCGGTAGGTCCTCACCTTTCGAGTAAGATGCCATTATCAAGCTATTGATGTTGTTCTAGTTATAAGACTTCTACTTCTTTCCTTTTCATTTAAAGATGATTACTATATAAGCCTATATGAGGCTCTTTGTTGTAATGAAGTATAGGTTAAGCCCAAATTGTTGTATTAGTTTTAGATGGTTGTAATTTGAGACATATTATAGACTTTATATGAGACTATGTTCATATACTATGTATGTGAAATAAAAGTAGAAGCCTATGTAGTGCTTCCTATTGTTAGGAGTCTAAGTAAATCCCTGAATATATATTGTGTGTATTCGAGAGGTCTATGTAAACCTCAATGTAGAATCAATTAAAAAGTTGTAAATTTTCCGCATTTTTAACCTAAGAATGTAATGATGTAAGCTAAGAGGCTAGTCTTAGTCCTCGATGAGGACGACGACGCCAGTTACGTCTAAGGGGTGCTCCCTGGATGTGACAAACTTTGTATCAGAGAATGAGGTTGAATATTCTTAGGATTGATGTCTCATTGACCCACGTCTATCTAGGTTCTTATTCATAATTGTGAAGCGCGCCACACTTATGAGTGACAAGCTATATGATGCTTCGAGAATTCTCATTTTCTTAGAAATCCAATGTCGTGCCTCTAGAGTCTACTTTATGTGTGCGTTCACCTAAACATTGTATTGAGATTATAGGTATGAATACTCGAAGGGAAGCCGTACGAAGACTTGATGAAGAGATTTCTAATGCGGGAGTTTCTCCCCGTGAAAATCAAGATCTTCCTCCTGAAGAAGTTGCTAATGATGATCAAGCTCCGGCCATGACAGACGAGGATATAAGGGCAGCTTTTGTTCAAATGGCCCAAGCCATTACTAATCAAGCACAAGTCGTCACTAGTCAAGCTCAAGCCATGACAGCCCAAGCTAACGGGGAGGTGGTACCCCGAGGAAACCAGCTTGTAAGCACCATGGCCTCCCGTTTGAGGGATTTCACAAGGATGAATCCCCCTACTTTCTATGGGTCCAAAGTGGAGTAATACCCCAAAGAGTTCATTGATGAAGTCTACAAAATCCTCTATGCTATGGGGTTGACTACTAGTGAGAAGGATGAGTTAGCCACCTAGCAACTCAAGGACGTGGCCCAAACTTTGTATGTCCAATAGAGAGACAATAGGCCTTTGAGAGGTGGTCCGGTTAAATGGGAGATTTATAAGAAGGATTTTCTTGATAGGTTCTTTCCAAGGGAAAAGAGGGAAACTAAGGTGGAAGAATTCATCAACCTTCGTCAAGGATGTATGAGTGTGCTTGACTAGTCTTTAAAATTTATGAAGTTTTCAAAGTATGCTCCTTTTTGGTTTCCGATGTAAAGGATGAGATGAGATGCTTTGTGACTGGAGTGTCTGATGACTTGAAAGAAGAATGTCGTTCAGCTATGCTACATGATAATATGAAAATTTCTCGTCTCATGGTTCATGCTCAACAAGTGTAGGAGACAAGGGTTAAGAGGAAGAGTAGAGATGCCAATGGGGCAAAGTCATTTGATGGTGGTTCTTCAAAGGGTAGGGTTGATATCCAAGACAATCCTAGGTTCAAAAAGTGGTTTTCTAATCAAGTTCCTTCCAAGTTCCCTAAGGCTCGTGATGATAGGGTGTCTAACCCTAAGCCTAAAAAGGGAAGGGGTACTAGTTCGCCAACCAATAAGCCAACTTGTGGAGAGTGTGGGAAGAAGCATTATGGTGATTGCCTCATATGGACTGACAATTGCTTTAGTTATGGTAATATTGGCCACAAGGTGAAGGATTTCCCAAAATTGAAGGGTCAAAACAAAGGTAGTGGGCAATCTCAAATAAGTGGTTCGAATGTGGATCCTCTAAAGAAGAATCGCTTTTATGCTCTCCGCTCTAGGGGTGAGCAAGAGACTTCGCCCGATGTAGTGAACGGTAATTTGAAAGTTTTCTCTATTGATGTATATGCTTTACTTAATCTCGGTGCTAATTTGTCATTCATTACTCCTTTAGTAGCTAAAAATTTTGACATTTTGCCCGATATCTTGAATTAACCTATTATGGTGTCTACCCCGGTGGGTGAGTCTGTTGTTGCTAAGAGTGTATATAGAATTGTCTATAATGTTGCCCAATAGAGTTACTCATGTGGAATTAGTGGAACTTGATATGGTTGATTTTGATGTAATTTTGGGGATGGATTAGTTGCATGCTTGTTTCGTTTTCATAGATTGTAGAACAACGGTAGTGAAGTTTAACTTTGCTAATTAACCCGTCTTAGAATGGAAGAGGGGAAATTCTATTCCTAGAGGTCTTCTCATTTCTTATTTAAAAGATTGTAAGATTATCTCCTAAGGGTGTTTATACCATATTGTAAGAGTCCAAGATTTAGATCTATTTGATCAACTCCAAGGTGCGAGTTACTTTTCAAAGATCGACTTGAGATCGGGATATCACCAACTTAGGGTGAGAGTTAAAGTTATTCCTAAGATGGCTTTTCGAACTAGATATAGTCATCATGAGATCTTAGTCATGGCGTTTGGATTGACTAATGCCCCAGCGGCTTTTATGGATCTCATGAATAGAGTGTTCCGAAACTATCTCGATGCATTCGTGATTGTCTTTATTGATGATATATTTGTGTACTCGAAGAGTGAGGGTGATCGTATAAGGCATTTGAGGGTTGTTTTGCAAATTCTTAAGGAGCATTAACTCTTTGCCAAATATAGCAAGTGTGAATTTTGGTTGAGGTCGGTAGCATTTCTTGCTCATATTATCGCTAGTGAAGGTGTTGAGGTTGATCCAAGGAAGACCGAAATAGTGAAAAATTGGCCTAGTCCTTTGTCTCCTACAGATATTAGGATTTTCTTAGGCCTAGCCAGGTATTATAGAAGGTTTGTCGACGGGTTTGAATCCATTGCTTCCCCTTTGACAACCTTGACTCAAAAAAGAATGTGAAATTTGAGTGGTCAGAAGCATGTGAGAGAAGCTTGCAAGTATTGAAAGATAGGCTTACCTCCGCTCTAGTGTTGACTTTACCGGATGGTACTAAGTGCTTCGTTTTTTATTGTGATTCATCTCGAGTTGGGTTGGGGTGTGTTCTTATGTAACATGGAAATGTTATAGCCTTTTTTCCTAGGCAACTCAAGATTCATAAGAAGAATTATACGACTCATGCCCTTGAGTTAGCGGTCATGGTATTTGCCTTGAAAATATGGAGGCACTATATCTATGGGGTTCATGTTGATGTGTATACAGACCATAAAAGTCTTCAATATGTACTCACTCAAAAGGAGTTGAATCTTTGGCAAAGGAGAAAGTTAAAGTTGTTGAAAGACTATGACATGAGTGTTCTCTATCACCCCGACAAGGCTAATGTGGTAGCGGACGCTCTACGTCATTTGTCCATGGTTAGTGTGTCCCATGTGGAAGCAGCCAAGAAAAACCTAGTGAGGGAGGTTCATAGGTTGGCTCTTTTAGGGGTTCGAATTGAAGATTCTCCTAATGGTGGTGGTGTGGTACATCATAACTCCGAGTCATCTTCAGTGGTTAAAGTGAAGTCTAAGCAACACCTTGATCCATTATTGATGGAGTTGAAAGAATCGGTTCTTAGAAAGATGAATGTGTCATTCTCCCATTGGGGGGATGGTGTTCTCATTTACCAAGGGAGATTGTGTGTGCCCAATGTCGATGATTTGAGAAATCGGATTCTTGAGGAAGCTCATGGAGCCCGTTACTCTATTTATCCAGGTTCTACTAAGATGTATCATGATTTTAGAGAAGTGTTTTGGTGGGATGGCTTAAAAAGGGACATTGCGGAATTTGTTGCAAAGTGTCCAAATTGCCAAAAAGTGAAAGCCGAGCACCAAAAGCTGGGTGTTTTACTATAAGAAATCCAAGTTCCTATTTGGAAGTGGGAAGATGTTAACATGGATTTCGTAGTTGGATTGCCTCAGACTAGAAGGAAATATGATTCTATATGGGTGGTCGTGGATAGATTGACGAAGTCTGCTCATTTTATTCCCGTTAAGTCCACTTATTCGGCGGAAGATTATGCAAGAATCTATATGACATGATAGTGAGTCTTCAGGGGATTCCTTTTTCCATCATATAGGATAGAGGTCCTCAATTCACAACTAAGTTATGGAGGTCATTTCAAATAGGTTTGGGTACTAAAGTGAAGTTAGGCACCACTTTTCATCCCCAAACGGATGGTCAAGTGGAGCGTACCATTCAAACTCTTGAAGATATGCTTAGATCTTGTATCATTGACTTCAAGGGATTTTGGGATGAGCACTTGCCTATGGTGGAGTTCTCATATAATAATAGTTTGCATTCATCCATATCTATGGCTCCTTTTGAAGCATTGTATGGTAGGATGTGTAGATCTCCTATTGGATGGTTTGAGGTTGACGAGTCTTCGCTTCTTAGTCTTTTTGTGTTAAGTTGCACTTATGTAAAATATATATTTTGTATTCTTGAGATTTTTGGTCTTTTGATGTTGTCTTGACAATAATAGCATGGTAACTCTTTAACGTCATTTTGAGCTCATGTTGATGTTTATAAGGTAGTTCCTCATAATGTATTATGAAATGTTGAGTTTTTAGGTGTGGTGACTTGAGCTACTATGTGTACTGTTGTTAATATGTGTTTAATAGAGTTGTGAAGTACTCCTACGAGTTGTGAATCATAATATGCATGTTGTTGGTTGGGCTGCTAGTCTTGAGTCTATCCCTTTCTTTCAAAATATTTTAGCGTCATTCGGGGACGAATGTTCATAAGGGAGGGGGATTAATGTAACCCTCTGAAAGTCTATGACCTTAATTAGAGCCTCACATGTGAATATAAGGTTAGTAACATTGCCATAAGGCCTAAAATAATGTTAATAAACCATTTAGGAAGTTTTGGAGTCAACACATCAAGAAATGTCCATGACGTTCGCAAGCTAGTCTATATTAACTAGTGAAACATACTTAGGTTTCGGGAAAGTTTAGAGGTGTTGTATGAGGTCTAAAACTTGTAAAATGACTTTAAATAGGTAAAACCTAGTATATAGAGTTAAAATATCCAGGTCCGACCCCCCAAGGGTCGTGGACCCCAAACTTGGCTTGGCAAACTGCCAAGGCAGCAGCCAAATTAAACATAGGAGAAACAAGTTCGCGTCGCGGACTTGGATGGCCTTGGTCTAATTTTAAGTATGCATCGCGGGCATGTCGCAGACTCCACTGTCTCGAAAAATAATTTAGAAAATCTTGCGGGAGCAGCTCCGCGTCGCGGACCTATTCCTAGACGAAAATCTAAAATTTGGAATTCAAGTTTGACTTCATTAAAGGGTCAACATAAGTGATGGGTCTTTTGGGTATTTCATGGGAGGTCTTTATATTGATTTTAAATCAGTTTTTCCTCACATTCAATCACTCAAATAAAATCCCCAAATCAAAACCAAAAGCTCTCACCTCTCTCTACTTTCTCTCTCTATTCAACCTCCATTGAAGGAAAGAAAGATTGAAGAAGAAGACCAATTTATCTAAGATTTCACTTGAATTTTGTGGATTAATCTTCATTAAGGTATGAGCTCTTCACTCTTGAGATTCCTTTCCCCAAGAGGTCCTTTCAAAGTTCATATCTAAATCACCCAATTCCATGGGATTTTTTAATTCTAATGGGTTTTCTTCTAAACTTCAAATTGATGATAAATTGTGATTTCCTATGACTAATTAAGTGTAGACTATTGGTTAATTGATGTCAATTGATGCAATTTCATGTATATGATGTCTTATTCCCCAAATTCCCCAAATTTTGGATCTTGATTGTAAATTGATGGGAATTGAATTATGAATTGACCATTCGACTTGTTTTATCTATTCTAATTCATGTATGGATTGACTAGGGTAAGGTTTTGTTAGGATTGGATTAAATTCTTGATGAATTCATGATGAACCCTATTTCCCCTAACCCTAGGTTATGAGCTAATGTTAATTATATAGTGATGATGCAATTGACCTAGTTCTTATGTTAATTACTATTGATTGATGTTACTACACCTATTGTTGGATGTACTTGGTTGGTTGATGGTAAGACCATGATAATGGATATTGAAGGGGATTGAGTATGTCTTTATGATCCTAACCTTTACTTCAATTATGATGGCTTATGATTGATGATGTAGTTCAACTGATGTATGACTTGTGATTAGCCTAAGTAGGTGTTGGTATGATGTTGAATTGAAATGTGTTGACTATGTGATTGTTAGATTATATTTAAGATGAAATGATATAAGGTTGGTTATGAAGTACCTATGTGCCTTATTATGACATGATGATGATTTTATGCTAATCTCACATATGAGGGTTGCCATTAAAGGATATTCTCATGCAATTCCGAATGAGCTAATGACAATGACTATACAAGGTATTAGACCGTATGACCTATATTAAGCTATGATGATTAATAAAGGCATAAAGACATTTCAAAAGGGACTCTAGCTTAGCACTGAGTGAACTTGTAGGTGAGGGGTGGCGTCTTCCCAAGGAAGGAAGGTAGGGTTCACCATGGTTCTCACGGGGTGGATAGCCTCACAGTCCAAAAAGGGCATAGAGTGATGTTTCCATGACAGCCCCCAAGCTCCTTAAACTATGTTGCCATCATAGGAATACTAGCTAGTGGATCTACATAGATGCTAAGTTCATGTTTGGTACTACTTTGGTCGGTAGACCACCTACCATCGGTGTAAGGTTTTAAAATACCTGATTCCACACTTAGCTCTTGTGGTCTATGTCGGTTATGTCAAGTGTTCCCAAAAGTAAAATGAAGTAATGAAGTAAACACTAAATAGGGTGACTTAAGAGGTTTAACTTAGCCTAGGTAGGGGTATGGGACTCTACCTATGCCTTGCAGTAGTTTGCCTTGAGGGAAGCCTTAGGAGGTTGTTCTTATGCTCTTATAAAGTGACTACTATGTCTATGTTAACTTTACATGTCATTGATTCTATATGATGTTCGTTGCACTTATGAACATGTTGTTGGTATATATTGCTAAAGTACGAGGAAGGTTACTCTTGATGCTATGTTATGTGAAGTTAGGCATTGCTTATAGTCCTTTTTTTTGTTTACTTGATTAATTAAGGTTATGGGGCTTTACTTGGTCATTGAACTTGTATGCTAAATTATGGGTTATGGGTAAGGGTCTTGATTATATTATGATGTTATGATTTCTTATATATGTTGACTTGACTATACTTGATGATGTTGGTCTTGTGTTTTATATGGCCTTGACTTAAGAGTTATGTTTTCATTGATTTATATGTGTTCTTGTATGTGCATGAGCCTTTTCAAAGTAAATTAGCATGTTTTTAACAAATGACCACTTTAGCATGATTTCAATTGTTTTAGGTGCATATACTCATACTTAGTTCAAGTGTGTACTAACCCATGTGTTATGTTTACTACAAAATTTAGGGTCCGACCGTTGAGCTTATAGGAGGCCTTTGAAGACTACTTGGATATTCCCCAACTGTTCGGTAAGTCCTCGCCTTCCAAGGATGATGCGATTATCAAGATATCGATGTTGTTTTAGTTATAAGACTTCTAGTTCTTTCCTTTTCATTTGAAGACAATTATTATATAACCTGATATGAGGCTATTTGTTGTAATGAAGTATGGGTTAAGCCCAAATTGTTGTATTCATTTTAGATGGTTCTAATATGAGACATATTATACACTTCCTATGAGACTATGTTCCTATACGATGTATGTGAAATAAAAGTAGAAGCCTATGTAGTGCTTCCTATTGGGAGGAGTCTAAAAACTCCCTAAATATATATTGTGTGTATCTGAGATGTCTATGTAAACCTCAATGTAGAAGTAATTAAAAAGTTTAAAAACCTATGAATGTAATGATGTAAGATAAGAGGCAAGTCTTAGTCCTGGATGAGGACGACGACACGGGTTATGTCTAGGGGGTGCTCCCCAGATGTTACAGACCAAGTCCGTGACGCGGACCTATTTCATCTTAGGCAAATTGGTTGCTGCCTTGGGCAGCTTGCTTGGCAAAAGGTGGGGTCCCTTCATGGACCCATAGGGAGAAGGGAGTTGGACCTTGACGTTTTCACTCTATATACATGTTTTACCTATTTAAAGTAATTTTACAAGTTTTAAACTTCATATGACCCTCCAAACCTTCACAAGACCTATGGACGTTTACTAGTTCAACTTGCACTAATTCCCGAACGTCATGGTCGTTTCTTAGTGTTTTGGTTCTAACATTTCTCAAACAAGTTATTTGCACTTATTTAGGTCTATAATCATCATTATTCTTTTTGTGAGGCTCCACTCTAGGTCATAGAATTTCCAGGGTTTGTCAATACTCCCCCCCCTCCTTAGGAACATTCGTCCCCCGAATGACACCTTAGACCTTTATAGGAAGAAGAGAATCAAGACTAGCAGCCCAACCAACAAACAACATATAAAATGAGTCACAACTCATTTGAGGAATTCTCCACTCCATTCAACATATAATCATAGCCATAACACATAGGAACTTAATCCACAACATACCATATACTCAAGCTCAACTTTTCATATCATATAAGGAGGAAGTACCTTCTCCATTTCAATATGAGCTCAATATGAACATCAAGAGTTGTCAAGCTGATTTATTATCAAAACAACATCAATCAAGTTCAATACAATTTCCATGAATACTTGAATCACAATACATACTTAAGTGAAATCTAAGCATAAGAAACATACTTCATGGAAAAAGAAAACTCAACTTAAGCATGAATTTCAACTACAATATGCACACATTAGAAAAACATGAGAAGTTCAACATTATTCATAAGAATCATATAAGTAACCACAAACCTCAGTCATTTAGAGGGAAAAGATGAGGATAGCGGGACATCATGTCGGCCTCGGCCTCCTATGTTACACCCTCAACAAGGTGGTTCCTCCAAAGAACTTTTACGGAGGCAACCTCCTTATTCCTCAATTTCTTAACCTAACGATCCAAGATTTCAACCAGGACCTCTTCGCAAGAAACGCCCTCTTTTACCCCTAAACCTTCTAGGGGTGTAATGGAAATCGGGTCCTCTATACACTTCTTAAGCATAGAAACATGGAACACTGGGTAAATCATGGCCAACTCATTGGGCAATTGCAACTCAGAGGCAACACTCAAGACTCGCTTCAAAATTTCATAGTGGTCCCCATAACATAGACTAAACCTCTGTTTTCAGTGTGGGAGGAGAACACCAGATTCCATGTAGCTCACATGGTCTCATGTCGGTTATTACACTTCTTTCCCTAATGTAATAATGAAGAATGAATAGGTCAATTATGTGAGGTATTATTAGGGCTTATCTTTGTTACGACCCATGCGTATACCCTAGAAGTTATGGTATGATTAAGTCATCACACGACATCGTGGACCTCTCGGAGGTCTAAGACAAGCCCTTAGACATCTTTCATTGCATAATCGTAAAAATAGCGAAAAATTTAAAACTTTTCATATCACATCATATGATAGAAAATTACTTCATTTATATATAAAAACCTCATAATATATAGTAAGACTCTATGTCTCTTTGTCATCTTAAGACACAACTCAGCAGAATAGAATAGAATAGAATAGGGACATGACCCTTAACAACGTAAAATATAAGTCTAAGCTATTACATCAACTTAAAGAAACATCTTGACATAGGCAACCCTTGAATCATAAGGGTCCCTTCACTTGAACTTGGGAGACCTATCCAAGCTCTTCACTTAGGAGACATCTTCTAGCCATCACCACCTACACTTCGTGTAAAAAGATAAAGAAGAATGGTATTATTACAAGAATGCACTAAGTATGGAAACCATGTAAAAACATGCATTTAAAGAAGACATTTCTTTTGAAATCATGCAACATGACTTTTTAGTAAACTTCATGAATATAGACACATATAAGCTCAATATAGTTCACATACATCTTATAGACATGGATACTACTCATAATAGCACATAAAACTATTTATCATACTTTGAGGCATATTCAATACATATGATACATTACCTCTCTTTAATCTTACTTTTTTCCTTAAGTAACCCTCAAGTTTACTTAGTACAATGTATCACCTTGAGGTCACCTTGCAATAGTCTTTCATAATATGATTCATAACACAAACACATATATATTCATAAGTCTTAAACACCTAATAGACATCCACTTCACATAAGTACCATCGCCTAAGACAACTCCTAAGTCACACTAGTGCAATGTGTAGGTAGCATCCCATAATACTACTTCCACCAAGTGTACCTAAGAAGTCACCCTAGACTAACCATAACATACTTAACAAGTCATAACACTTTCATTCATAACTATACATAAGTCCACGTACTTCATAGCATCACATAAGGACTCTTTCCTTTACTACAACCTTAGTCATAACTTATTTAGTTCATATCATAGGTAAACCACCCTCATAACCCCTTCACAATCTTACTTGTGCAATGTACATGTGGAGTCTCATACCTCCACTTATACTAAGTAAACTCACTTAGAAGCCATAAGTGCAATTCACACGGATACTCATAATTCATATCTTGACTCACTTAACATGTATTTATACAATTCACACATAACATAAGTATTTACTTCATAAGAGGCTCTAATCCTATCCTTTATTGAAGTCATCTAGTGCAATGCATAGATAGGGTCCATAGTCCTAACTATGCTAAGTAAACTTCTCAAGAAATTTTATTAGAATCATATTTATATCTTAATTAATTTATTAACCTTTGGGAGACATAGTCATAACCGACATATACCGTGTAAGCTACATGGAATCCGGTGTTCTACTCTCACACCGAAAAGAGAGGGTACTACTTGCCAAGGTAGTACCTTCATACAAGATAGCTATTGTAGTGGATCCACATATCTGAAACATATGGGGGCACGTAGTTATGGAACAAGGAGATTGCTTCTAGAAACCTTGACTTACTAGCATGGAGGTTTCCATCTCATAAGACAACATCTATGTTGGGAACCCGGACTTGCTAAACGTGAAGGTTCCCTTGTGGAAAGCCGTACTTACTAACGTGAAGCTCCCATTCTCATTTGTCATGTTCACTCGGTGCTAGGGTCTTACTCCCTTTTAAATAAATATAACCTTTAGATAACATTAGTTCATAAGGATTAGACTTTAGGGACTTACTCTCTCATACATCATATAGCTCAAAGGTATATAAGATGAGAATGTCCTTTCATCATAGACCCTACTTCATGTGATAATGTCCTTTCACATATTCATACAATCACACATCATGCGTGTCTGCATACAATGTGAGATCTACTTTCACATAAACACCTCTAATCACACATGTTCATAACTTTATTAATCATATACTTCACATACATAGAATTAGGTAATGATGCATAGGAGAACTATTATTTACTTAGTCATCATGAATCTACCCTATTCATAGATATGCATGAAGTGTGTGTGTACATTTGTCAACATTATCACATAATGGCTATCACATAGCATTGAGGAATCCACCCTCTAAATATCACAACACATGTACAACATTCTTTCAAGTCTTTGAGTCAAACACGTCTAGAGTATTTAAGACCATAGACTAAACACACTCACATTACATCATAGGAGGCAAGTACATATTCAACAAGAGAATAGAAGACTCCTAGCATACTTCGACCACACATTCATATAGGGTTCATATAGGTAGCGGTCATGCTACAAGGATATTCTTCATCACTAGCCATATAGATCACATAACCCTAACATGATCATCACATATATACATATAACATCATCCCCACACCTAGGTTATGCAACTCGTTTGGAGGACTATTCATAAAGTTCACATAACATCAATTCACTTAGAACATGATAATTACAATCAAGGCTAAATCCTTCAACTTTCTAAACATGGAAGTCATAATATCAATTCATCTTGCATCTAATACCTTAAAGGTCATGATCATAACACATAAACATGTACAATAAGATAAAAATCACCACCATAAGTGGACCATACCAATCAACACAATTCAATATACATTCTAAGCTTATTAGAGGAAATAGGTCAACTTACCCAATCTACAAGCTAATGATCATCTTTGATTATTCATACACAATTCATATATAATTTATATAGATAGTAATAGCAAGAATCATTTCAATACAATCTAAGCAGAATTCTATAAATATGAAGTCAATATTAGAAGACCCACACTATAGGCCAATTTGATAAATTAGGAGGATCATGGGTTCTTCATAAAATTTGATAGAAATTCAACATAAAATCATTATCTAAACATATATTCATCATTCAAATGCTTTTGAAATCACTTTAACAATGAACCCATGGCTAGATTGAAAGATAGGATTTTCGGGTTAGAATTATATATGGAAAAAGCTTTGAAAGGACTACATAGATGAATGGGTATCTAGGGATGAAGGATCACCATACCTTATACATTAGAAATTTCACGAACATCTGAGAAGAAGTCTCCAAGAATCAACCTCCATAGCTTGGTCTTCAATGGAGGTTTTGTGGTTTTTAGAAAAGAAGAGAGAGAGTTTTGGGGATTTTTATTTCTTAATGGGTGTTGGGGTTTTGGATTGGGAAAGGGGTTAAATAGGCCCTAAAAACAGTTTATAACCGTCTCCCTAAGTTATCAAAACACCCCCATACTTATTGGGACTTTTAGGCATGTCAAAATTAACTTTAAAACGACGCAACCGGATCTAGAAAGTGGTTGCGCGTCGCGGAGGCAGCCTCTGATTCTTGCCCCAAATAAAATTTGAGGCAATAGGGTGCGAGTTGGGTGCTCCTCGCACAGGCACATACAGTTCCAGGCATACGACGCGAGGGAAACACCAAATCTAGTTGATGCACGCTGCCTTGGGCAACCTCTTTGTCCAATGTTTGGTTCCTCCTCGGGGGCCTTAGGGTGGTCCTCGGGGAGTCGTACCCAGAAGTTTTGACCCTTAACATGTGTATTAAGATACTAGGTTCAAATAAACTATTTTTAACTCAAAACAACACATAGAAACAAGGAAAATATACAAGGACTCACTAGCACGTCTAAAGACCAACTTTCGAATGTCTTGGACGTTCTTGGACGTCTGACCTCCAAACCTCTTCAAATCAATTATACAAGCTGTAAAACATTTTAATAACATTTTATTACCCTTTTTAGGCACATGCGAGTCTCTAGATATCATAGTTCATTTAGATGGTGTAACAATCTTAAGGGTTACTGCATACGGTGAGTGAGGGTATGGGACTTCTCTTACTCATTGCATATGTGGGATCCCAAGGGAGGGTCTTAGTAGTCGTCTTGTATGATTAAGTTTATTTCATGTTATGCATGTCAATAATATATTTGACCTTATGAATCAAATATGTTATGACAAAGTGTGAGACTATGTGGAATTCATGAAATATGTGGCTTGAGGTGATGCTTAGCCTTGGATAGGGTTATGGGTTCTATTCTTGGCATTGCATAAGTGTTGCTTTGGGTTGTCTATGTGTTGGATTGATATCATGATTTAGTTGGCTTTGCAATGTTTAATATATGAGTGCATGTCGGATTAATTGTTATAATGCATGGTTTTGACTATATTGTGTCTTTTCTCACGCATTGATGATTTTATGCATAGGAGTCATACTTAGTACATGTGTTTTGTACTAGCCCATATTCTTTTCCCTTTTTCCCAAACAATGTAGGTTTGGGCCATTGAAGTATTTGAGGCTACTTGAAAGAGGCTTGGACATCTTCCTCCAAGTGTTGGTAGGTCCTCAAGATCCGAGGATGTTACCTTTCCCATTTTAGCTATGTTGTTGCTATAGTCTAAAGACGATCATTTCATTCCGATTGTTCAAAGATGTTGTTGTAAGCCCTATGTGGCATTTGTAGATTTGTGTAAGGGATATGCCTGAATGTTCTACTTCATTTTAGATGGTTTAATGTGAGACGATATTATTAGACTATACACTTACATGTTAGATATGTTGACTAAACAAGAATCCTATGTAAGCTTCCTATGCGAGGAGTCTAAGTAAACTCCATATGTAGTATGTGAGAGGTCTATGTAAACCTCAATTTATAAAAAGTTTTAGTTTTCCGCATTTTAGTAACACTTCGAAAATTAAAGACGTGTCTTAAAGCCTAACATAGGTGTCATGAGGTCTAGACACTGTTTTAAGGTTCATTTTAATGTTTATATGTCATTTATGAAGTCTAGAAACCAAAACATCTAAGAACGTCCATGACGTCCGAAAACTAGTTCTAGGAGGTACTAGCGTGCCTAAGCCTATTTTACTAGCTTTTAGTAGTCGGAAAATGATGAAATTTAGTGGAAGGGTGTATAACATATGTTAAAGTTGTTTCATGGTCGAAATGACGGGTACGACTCCCCAAGGACTAACCAAGGGCCATTGAGGAGGACCCTTGCACGTTAGAGGCAACACCACCTGGGCAGTGTGCAACCACGAGAGGCAAACGACGAGGCGTGTGTGGTCGACGGGGCTTCGATGCCAACCATCGACCAACACTTAGCCAAAATGTTGGAGCCCTCGCCTGCACAACTCTCTGACCAAAAAAACGAGTGTGTAGCATGGAACGGGGTAGCAACCGTCGTCTCACAAACGGACCGTCAATCTGGGTCTCGTCTGTGAGGTTCCATTTTCCTGCACATTTTTAAGTTGGTTTTAACTAATTAATTAAAGGGTTTGGTAGTTAGTTAGGGATTAAGGGAAGACTAATTAACTTAATTAACTGTCACATCCAGGGAGCACCCCCTAGAAGTAACATGGCGTACTTGACCTCTCAGAGATCTTATACAAGCCCATAGTTATCATTATCGTATTGACATAGTAAATTTAGCGGAAAATTTAAAAAATTTCATAGCACATCATATGCTAGAAACTTTACTTCATATATATAGAATATCGTAATACATAGTTAGACCTTAAGTCTCTTTATCATCTTAGACTCAACAACATTAAAGTATATTCGGGACACGACCCTTAAGACATAATACATAATTATAAAATATTCATTAAACTTTACAGTAAATACATAAGTAGGAGATCCTTGAACTTAAGGATTCCTTTCATTGAGCTTGGGAATCATCTATCAAGCTCTTCACCATTAAAGACATCCATTAAGCATCCATAACCTACACTTTGTGTAAAAGTAGAGAAGAATGGTATTAGTACAAGAATACACTAAGTATGGCAACCATGCAAAAACATGCATTTAAAAGGGACATTTTCTTGAAATCATACTTCATGCCTTTCTGAGTAAATCTTTATAAAACCTTTATCCAATAGCATTTATATCATTCACATACATCATATAAACATATTCAAAGGCCAAACATTTCATAGGATCACATATAGGATTTATTACATTTTCAAGTCACATTACGGTGACTAGTTTTTCCCTTAACAGTAAACTATTTCCCTTTTATTCATTAACCTCCCAAGTAACCCTCTAGTTGTAACATCCAGGGAGCACCCCCTAGACGTAACCGGCGGCGGCGTCCTCTTTGAGAAATAAGACTAGCCTCTTAGCATTCTTCATAACATTCATTGGCTAAAATATGCGGAAATATTAAAACTTTTTAACTATATCTAATCGGAGGTTTACATAGACCTCTACATACACATAATAGTATGATATCGAGTATACATAGACCCATTCGTATAGGAAGATTACTTAGTCTTCTACTTTTATTTCATACACATATATATAAGATAGAATTAGAGTCATAAAATCCGTCTCATCTCATAAACCATCTAGATCAACAATATAACATGGGCATAGCCCTACAACAATAAAAGTAAGCCACATATAGGCTTTATACAACTTGTCTTCAAATGAAAGATAGAATCAACATAAGCGTCATAATAGCTAAGCGATCCGTAGGTACAATATCGGCATCATCCTCGGAAAAGTGAGGACCTACCACTTGGATGATAAGAGTATCCAAGCCTTCTTCTCAATAGCCTCGAACCAAACCTCAACGACCGGAACCTAAAGTATTTGGGAAAAAGGAAGAAAATGGAGTTAGTACGCCACATCTACTAAGTATGAGACCAAATGCACATGTAACAATCAAACATGCTAAAAAGGGACATTTAGATTAATCATGCCATTTCATGTCTTTATGCACAATCAACCACTAGACTAACAAATCGAACATACTTAGTCAAATCAAAGCAACAACATGCATTTCACATATTTGAACCCATAATCTCACATAATCCTAAAATCAAGTAATCATATTACAAGTACAACTAAAAGTTAATCATGTTAACTAGTAAAGCAAGGCAACCATACATAACCCTTATAAAGCCATAAGTACAATGAACAAGTAAATCCCCATAACCCTACTTAATCAAGTAACCAAACAAGAATCACAAATAGTAACTTACTTCACATAACATAACCTTCAACATATATAAGTTCATACTTTAGTCAACAAGAACCAATTACATATTCATAAACATTATAATCATCATATGAAGTCATTTACCTTTATTATCATTTACATACATAATATTGACCTCCTAAAGCTCCTATCAAGGTAAACTAGTGCAAGGCCTAGGTATAGTCTCATACCCCTCCCTAAGTTAAGTCTAACCATTCAAGTTACCTTAGTTAGCCTATACATCATTACTTTATTTTTGTTTAGGGAACACTTGCCTTAACCGACATAGACCACATGAGCCAATGTGGAATCCGGTGTCATAACCCTTACACTGATGGAAGGTGGTCTACCGGCCAAGGTAATACCTAACATAAACATAGCATCCGAGGTGGATCCACTAGCTAGTATTCCTATGGTGGAGACATAGTTATGAAACTTCGGTCATCATAGGAATTTTCACTCTACACCCTATTTGGGTCATGAGGCTATCCAACCCGTGAGAACCGTAGTGAACCCTACTTTCCCTATGTGGAAAAGTGTCACCCTCTCACATACAAGATCACTCGGTGCTAAGATAGTCCCTTATTGAAATGTCTTTAATCTTTATTTACCAATCATAACTTAATTTAGGTCATATGTTCTAGCCCTTGTATAATCATCATCATACTAGCTCAATAGGAAATGCACGAGTAAAAGCCTTTCATCACAACTCTCATAAGTAAGGTTAACACTTTATAGCCTTTGAACAATAAAGCACATTCGGCAATCATCATCACCCTTATTACTTTACCTCTTAATCAACCTCACAACCATACCAAGACATTTCAATTCAACATCATACCAACCTATAAATCCTAAACAAGCCATGCTCCAACACAATCATCATGACTTCATCACAATTAACCATAATTGAAACAAATGATAAGGTCACAAGACTTACCAAGTCTTCTTCACAATCTCACCATCATCAAGGTCTTACCATCAACCCTTAATTCAACCCAATTAGGTCATTCAATCACCATAATTGAATAACCAATGAAATCACAAGTATAGAAGAGTCATTACTTCACAATTCAATAGTATATCAAACTTAGGATTTTAGTCAATTCATCCTACCTTAGATCACTTATCAAGAACTAGCATGAAAGACTAATCATCATCCTAATTTGTTCATAGGCAGCATAGCAACATCATATAAAAGTAATTCAACCCATAAACAAGTCAATTGAATGAACAATTACAATCTAAACCAAGAACACAACCTAGGGTTAAGGACTTGGGAACATATTCTTCAATTTAGGCAAGACCATGAACAATTACTCCAACTAACTTAGAATACATGTTAATCAAATAATATTAACCTAAAAGAAACATCAAAAACTCAATTCATAACATCAAATTCGGAATTGAATGAAACCCATTAGAAATCACTAACTTTGAAAACAATTTGGATGAACCGTTTGAGGAAAGAGGTCTCAAAGGTGAAGAGATCCCATACCTTATTGTCTTGATGAGAAATTGAAGATGAATCCACCCTTTTCCATCCCCCAAGCACCTCCTAGACTTAGTTTCGATGGAGTCTTCCAATAGAGAGAGAAAGTAGAGAGAAGGTAGAGAGATTTGTTTTAGAGTTGTCTTGGGTTAACGACGGTTGGGAGTATTTATATTGGGTCTTAAATCAACTTAATTAAACTCCCTTAACACTTAATTAAACCACCTAAACCTCTAAATAATTAATGAAACCATTTAAAATTTGGCAGCAAAACTTGACCCTCACAGACGAGACCCCAAACAACGGGCCATCTGTGAGTCGACGGGCACTACCCCCCTCATCCTGCACTCCGTCATTGAGTTCAAAGACTATACAGGCGATGGGCTTCCTTACCATGGCTAAGTATGGGACAACGGAGGCATCGAAGCCCCGTTGGTCCACACATGGACCGTCTCCTTGTCCGTCGATTGAACATTGTCCAAGCAGTGTGGTCCCAAGCGCAAGGGTCCTCCTCAAGGACCCTTGGTTGGTCCTTGGGGGGTCGTACCCGGATGTTTGGACCATGAAACATCCCTAACACGTGTTACATGTATTTTTACTAATTTTTGCATAATTCCGACTCTTAGAAACTAGTCAAATGAGCTAAGACGCACTAGCACCCTTGTGAACCAACTTTCTGGACGTCATGGACGTTCTTAAATGTTTTGGTTCTTAAACTGCCTACACAACCTAAATTCATAAAAATTGACTTAAAATAGTGCCTAGACCTCATTGTCACTATGTTAGGATTTACGACACTTCTTGAAGTTTTGAAATGTTACACTAGTGATACTTAGTGTAATGCATCACCTTAAGGCCACAAGGAAACATACATATCATCTACACAAGCCAACACATATTATTATGTAAGCATAACATATCAAAGACACGTTTAAGCCAATACCATAGAAATATTACATTAAGCCATATTCAATTTACACTTATATTTACTTCTTTTCATACTCATCATTTTAAGACCTTATTCATGACCCACCAATCTTAGTCTACTAGTGCAATGTACATGTGAAGCCCCATAACGTCACACATACTTAGTAAACCCATCATGAGACCACAAACCTTAACATTCAATTCATACAACAACATATAAGTGAAGATAAATTCATTCATGTCAACAACCTTCATCATATAGTCATTAAGACTCACATAGTGCATATAAGAATAAGACCACATCACATAGACTCATACCATGCACATCTTCACAACAAGCAGACAACTTCTACAATATCATGCATAAAGACATATCCATTATCATACACATTAGGTCACCTTACTAGAACATTCCTAAGGAGCTACTTGTGCAATATCTAAGTGGGTTCATTACTTCCACCTATCCTAATTAACCTCCCTTAAGTCCTCCTAGTTATGGTCCTAACCATTTACTTCCATTGTCCATTTTACTTTAGGGAAACTATAGCCTTAACCGACACTAACACCATGGGTGCTAAACATGGAATTTGGTGTCATCCCCTCACACCAAAAAGAGGGCATCTTACTTGCCAAGGTAAGACATATATCATGCTAGCATATTAGGTTATATCAGTTGCTAGATATTTTGTGGCAAGCATAGTTTATGGAACTTGGGGGCAATCATGGAAATATCACTCTACACCCTTTTTGGGTTATGAGGCTATCCACCCCATGAAATTTATAGTAGACCTACTTTTCCACATTGGAAAGGGACACACACTCATATACAAGTTCCCTTTATTGAATAATCCTTTATTAACATTTATCTATAAAACATAGGCTTAGGAGAGTCATCCACCATATGCTTAGCTCATATGTCATAGATGAAAGTTTATCAACGTAATTCATGTGAGAAATCCTTTCACATGGACATAGCATATGTATTAGCACTATCTAGTTGAGGATACACTTGAGCACATCTTTCAAGGCTCCATTATTGACTAGATCATCATTCATGTGTGTGTATATATATATATATGAGCAAACCTTTCACATAACACCTTAAGACCATACATGACAATACGTTCATATTGATGCACATAGAAACCAGACCTAGGAACTATCCTATCAAGGTATACATGTGCAATGCATAAACAAGGTCTCATACCTTTCCCATACTGGTACACCTATCAAGTCATACTAATTAAAGAGATATACCATACTTCACATACATATACTTTACATGCATAGTAGTAGACACTAGTGAATATGAGAACAACATTTCATTAGACACTATGAACATTTACTACATTGTAAGCATGTATGAAGTGTGAGTGTGTGTGTACATTAATCAACATAATCACATAATGGATATCAACAAATCATTGAGGCAGCCACCCTCTTAAGACCATATTACACTTTCAAGCATAAACCACACAACACAATTTAGCATAGGAGGCAAGACAATCTTCACATTATAATCAAGACTCCTAACTTTAGCTATTTACACATTGTCATAGGGGTACATGGGTATGGATTATCAATAATAAGCACTCCACCCATGTCATCACCTACACATTCTCTTACATAGCCATTTACATGCTCATAACAATAGTAACATAACCTAGATTCACAAATATGATAGAAGACTGGGCACAAGTTACATGTAAGGTGATCATCATAATCACTCAAATCATATATTCATCAATTTGCCTTCAAGGCCATGATCAACACATATATACTGACAATAAATTAAACACCGCCACCATAAGTCGACCATACCACACAATTCCATACAAGTCTTCATCAACATTACTATAGAGAAATAGAGAAGTAGAAGAATAGAGGAATTCTTACCAATCCTTTAGCCTTTGGTCATCATTGACCATTACTACTCGTTCATCAATAAATCAAGTATAGGGAAGTATCTTAAGTACCATAATCATACATGAATTCAAATATAAGCTACTTACAAGGTCATGCTACAACTAGTACAATACATTAACATACTAAAAGGTAGAAGGACATAGACCATCAACCAATTTCACTTACATGGATTATAGATCATATTTCATCAATAATATCAATCAAAGGCAGTAGATAATCATACACTTAGTCATAACGAAATCATACTTAAAGCACTTCAAGATCAAGCTTCCAACATAGGCATTATACTTATTAACTCGCTAGAGTATAGAGAAATTAGCCAATACTATTGATTCTCTAAGGCCTTGATCATCAATCATATTTTAACAATAATATACATATTAGGAAGTATCTAATTAGATCATTACTCAAATAAATAATGCTTCACATAATCTAAAAATATAGATCACATCACATACATAATATTATCAATCGATAGATTAGAAGAACTAGATGAACTCATGCCAATAATTCTTTACTTTGATCATACAAGATTCCTATCCATAATTCAATAATTATATAACCTAAAACAGTAGCTATAAGCAACTTAACGTAATCCAAAGTCTTACAACAATCGACATAAAGCCAATCTTACAGTGAATACATAGATCATATACTAGTCATGTTAATTCTTCATACATTGATCCATATGGATCCTTCATCATCAATTCAACATTGATTCACGTAAGTAACAGTAGGTATAACCACTTCAACATGATAGAATCACAATTCAATCGATAACAAGTCAAGATCACAAAGCTCATACAAGGACTAAATTGATTTAGGGAAGGAGCATGGTTTTATCATGCAATTGGAGTAAAATCACCTTCAAACCAATACATTAACATCAATTCATCCTGATTTAACCATTTAAAACATTTTTGGAAAGATCCCATGGCTAGATTGAAGAAGAAGAACTTTGATCATGAAACCTTCTTTGAAAACTTGAGATTAACTCTCCAAGTGAAAGGTTACTTAGATATGAAGGATCACCATACCTTTATATTCATTAAACCCTTTAAAAGTTGATGAAGAAACTATAGGAATCCATGCTTCAAGCTGTTCTTGAGCTACACCAACAATGGTGGTTTCTAGGGAGAATATTTTTGGAGGGAAAGGTTCAATTTGTGTGAGTTGGTTTTGGAATGGGTTGATCATGTTTTTGATCACTTAAATACACCCAAAAATCACAAAATAAATCATGCAGGGTCAGGTTATCACGTGGGGTGAATTTCCCATTCACCCCTTTAATGAAACAGTACACAGGCAGTGGCACCACGCCACCATCGACGGACCCAATCGACTGGTCGTTGGTCAATCAACTGGCCATCCTTTAGCTTACGTCGATTGGTCCTTGGCACATTTTTGGGTTGAGACCTGCCCAAGCTAATCATAAATTGACGAGACCTCACAAAGGGGCCGTTGTTCAACCAACTGGCCATCGTTTGGTCCATCGATTGACACTGCCAAGGCAGTGTCTCGACCAGCCTTGGGTCCTTCTTATGGGCCCTTTAGAAGTCGTACCCGGAAGTTTCCAACGTAAATACAACCCTTAAAAAGTTTTAGACCTTACACATAAGTTTCACCCAAAACAAACACCTGCAACTTGTACAAACATGCAAGGCCCCATCAAGACGCACATGAACGTCTCAAGGGCTAACTTTTGAACGTCTTGGACGTACTTGGACGTTTGACCTCCAAACTTCACGAAACTTCATATAATACCATTAAAAATCATTATAACTCATTTTAAGACTTCATAAGATTATTTCATACAATTTAAAGCATGCATAGACACATGAGGCACATAGGTGACTAGTCGTCAAATATTTTGGTCGACCCTTGACGTTTGACTTCCAAATTCCCTCAAAATTTATACACTGCCTCTAAACCATGTTATAAGACATTTTAGGACCTTATAACCTTAAGAATAACATGTTAGGATTTAGACACCCTAACTCATTTTGGAGGTCTTACACTAACCCCCCATATAAAGACCCCAACCGTATTAGTCTAATTACAACTCACAAAACAAGTCATCTTCCTTCTCTCTTCTTTCTATATCTATTGGAAGAAACCATTAAAGACAAGATAGGGGAGAGATCTGGGGGCTTAAAAGGGACGATTTCATGATCAAGTCTTCATCAAACGTTGAGGTATGGGATCTAATTCACCTTTGAGACCTCTTTCCTCAAAGGGTTCCTTCAAAGTATTTCTAAAAGTTGAGTTTTCAAGTGGGTTTCATCTAATCTCACAATTGATGTTATGAACTAAGTTGTTTATGATTTCTTTAGGATATAATGAATAGATTAACATGTATTTTAACTTTATTATGATAATTCTTGTGATCCCTATACTTTACTTCAAACTATGGTTAATTGTGATTAAGTCATGATGTTGTGTTGGAGTATGCCTTGTTTAATATTGATACGGTGGTATAATATTGAATTGAAATGTCTTGACTATGGTTGTGAGGTTGATTATGATGAAATATTATAAGGATGTTGATGACTACCAATGTGCCTTATTATGATATGAAATGTTAATGTGCTAACCTCACCTATATGAATTGTAATGAAAGGACAATACTCATGCAATTCCTATTGAGCTATGATGATGATGCTGTTATATAAGGGTTAGACCCTATGACCTACATTAAGTTATGATGATTAATAAATACATTAAAGATATTTCAAAAGAGACTCTAGCTTAGCACCGAGCGAACTAGATTGAGTAGTGTCCCTTCCCACATAGGGAAGGTAGGAGCACTAATATACTCTTGAGATTGGAGACTACAATTCATGTAGCATAAAAAAGGTCCCAATTATATCTCCTAGTTCTTGAACTATGTTGCCCCCATAGGAATACTAGCTAGTGGATCCACGTAGTTGCTATATTTTTATATTTTGGTACTACCTTGGCAAGTAGTTCGCCTTCCTTCGATGTAGGGCTTTATGACACCGAATTCCACACGAGTTCATATGCTCTATGTCAGTTTGGGAAAGGTGTTCCCAAAAGGTAAAATGAACTAAAGGATTGAACTCTAACTAAGATGACCTAAGGGGTCTAGCTTAGATTAGGTAGGGGTATGGGACTCTACCTAAGCATTGCAGTAGCTAGCCTTGAGGGGAGTCTTGGGAGGTTGTTCTTATGTACGAATATGCTTATAATGCTATATGACATGTATATGATTAACCGGCATATTGTTGATACTATATGATGATTAGTTTCACTTATGTATATATGTTGGTCTATATGGTTAAAGTAAGATGATATGTGCTCTTAAATGATATGTTATGTGAAGTAGGATGTTAGTCATGATTTTTGTTGGGTTACTTGATTGAGTAAGGTTATGGGGCTTTGTTTGGTCATTGCACTTGTTGACTTGATAGAGGTTCATGGGTGATTGTCTTGCTTTGGTTATGTTGAAAGGTACTCTTATTCATGCTTATTGTTAATATGACTTGATGATAAAGTTACATTGAGTATGTAGTTACTTATATGATATGTATGGTTGACTTGACTAGACTTGATGTTGTAGTCTTTGTAATGTACATGCCTATGACTTAAGGAGTATGCAATATTGATTGGTATGGTTTTGTTGAATGTGCATAAGGATTTTAAATGAAAAGTGCATATTTTATGAAATGTCCTTTTCTTAGCATGATTTCAAGGTATGTGTGCATATGGTATCATACTTAGTACAAGTGGCGTACTAACCTCATTTCTTCCTGTTTCCCCAACATTTTAGGTTTCGGCCGTTGAAGAGTTTTGGAAGGCGACTTGAAGAAGGCTTGGATCCTTTGATCATCCAAGAAGGGTAGGTCCTCATTGTCCGAGGGAGCTACCAATATCGAGATTATGTTGTTGTTTTAGTTCTAAGACTCCTATATTCTATCTCCTTTCATTTGAGTACGGATTGTATAAAGCCTATATGTGGATCTCTTTACATTGAAGTATGGGCTATGCCCAAATTGCTAATCGTGTTAGATGGTTATGAGATGAGACAATCATTGAAGACTATGTTCTATCTTATATATATATATTTATGTGCAATAAAAGTAGAAGGCTATGTAACATTCCTATACGAAGGGTCTATGTATACTCGATATATATATGTTATGTGTATATAGAGGTCTATGTAAACCTTCAAGCAGAAGTATTGAAAAGTTTTAAATTTTCCGCTAAATTTGACTTATAAATTTTAAATTTGACCTATTGAGGAAGGTGGGAATGATGATCGAGCTCCTGTCAATCCTCCACCTTTGATGGATAGTAACATAAGGGCTTCCCTTATCCAGTTGGCCCAAGCCACCACTGCTCAAGCCCAAGCTATGATGGCCCAAGCTAACCGGGAGGTTGTACCCCATCCTCATCAACAAGTTGCTACTATAGCCTCCCGTCTAAGGGATTTCACTCGGATGAATCCTCCTACTTTCTACGGGTCTAAGGTTGAAGAAGACCCTCAAGATTTCATTGATGAAGTCTATAAGATACTCTTGGCTATGGGGTTATCCACTAGTGAGAAGGCCTAGTTAGCCACTTATCAACTGAAGGATGTGGCTCAAGCATGGTATGTCTAATGGGGGGATAATAGGCCATTAAGAAGTGGTCCGGTGACTTGGGAGATCTTCAAGAAGGCTTTTCTCGATCGGTTCTTTACTAGGAAGATGAGGGAAGCTAAAGTGGTGGAGTTCATCAACCTTCACCAAGGAGGTAAGAATGTTCGTGAATACTCCTTTAAATTCACTAAATTGTCAAAATATGCTCCTTCGTTGGTTTCTGATCCTAGAGATGAAATGAGCCGCTTTGTGACGGGGGTGTCGGATGATTTGCAAGAGGAGTGCCATTTGGCTATCCTACATGACAATATGAACATTTATCGTCTCATGGTTCATGCTCAACAAGTTGAATAGGCAACGGCTAAAATAAAGAGTAGAGATGCCAAGAGGGCAAGATCTTTTGATGGTAGTTCTTCTAAGAATAGGCTTGAATTCAAGACAAGCCTAAGTTCAAGAAGAGGTTCTCTAATCAAGTTTCATCTAAGTTCCTAAGGCTCGTGATGATAAGGTGGCTAACCCTAGAGCTCAAATGCGAAGGAGTGGAAACTCACGAAATGAGAAGCCTACATGTGCCAAGTGTGGAAAGGGTCATTTTTGTGAATGCTTGGTTGGAACGGGAAATTGTTTTGGTTGTGTAAAGAGTGGACACAAGGTAAGGGATTTCCCTAATATGAAGGGTCAAGATAAGAGTGTTCATGCAAGTGGTTCTAGTGATGCTCCTAAGAAGAACTGCTTCTATGCTCTACGCTCTAGGGGTGAGAAAGAGACTTCTCCAGACGTGGTGACCGGTATGTTTAAAGTCTTCTCTATTGATGTATATTCCTTACTTGATCACGGAGCTACTTTATCATTGTTACCCCTCTAGTAGCCAAAAAGTTTGACATTTTGCCTAATATTTTCCATGAACCTTTTATAGTGTCTACTCCGGTGGGTGAGTGAGTTGTTGCAAAAAGGGTGTATAGAAATTGTCCAATAATGTTGCCCAATAGAGTTTCTTATGTTGAACTAGTAGAACTTGATATGCTTGATTTCGATATTATATTGGGTATGGATTGGTTGCATGCTTGCTTTTCCTCTATTGATTGTAGGACAAGGGTGGTGAAGTTTAACTTTCCAAATGAACCGGTGATATATGGAAGGGGGAAAATTCTATTCCTAGAGGTCGTATCATCTCTTGTCTAAAAGCATGCAAAATGATCTCTAAAGGTTGTCTATACCAAATTGTAAGAGTCCAAGATTTAGACTCCGAAATTCCTCCTATTGAGTCGGTCCCCGTAGTGAGTGAATTTCCGGAGGTCTTTCCTAATGATCTTCCTGGTATTCCTCCCAAATAGAAAATTGATTTTGGTATCGATTTGCTACCGGATACGAATCCCATTTCAATTCCTCCTTATCGGATGGCTCCAGCCAAATTGAAAGAGTTGAAGGCTCAACTCAAAGATATACTAGACAAAGGCTTAATTAGACCTAGTATTTATCCATGGGGTGCTCCGGTTTTGTTTGTGAAGAAGAAGGATGGATCCTTAAGAATGTGTATTGATTATCGACAACTCAATAAAGTCACTATTAAGAACAAGTATCCTCTCCCTCGGGTTGACGACTTGTTTGATCAACTCCAAGGGGCTAGCTACTTTTCTAAGATTGACTTGAGGTCGGGGTATCACAACTTAGGGTGAGAGGTGAGGATATACCAAAGATGGTATTTCGGACTAGATATGGTCATTATGAGTTCTTAGTAATATCCTTTCGTCTCACAAATGCTCCGGCGGCGTTTATGGACCTAATAAATAGGGTGTTTCAAATTTACCTAGCTTCATTTGTCATTGTATTCATTGACGACATCTTGGTATATTTGAAAAATGAGGGTGATCACATGAACCATTTGAGGGTGGTGTTGCAAGTACTTAAAGAACATCATTTGTTTACCAAGTATAGCAAATGTGAGTTTTGGTTGAGGTCAGTGGCATTTCTTGGTAATATCATCTCTAGTGAAGGAGTTGAGGTTGATCGAAGGAAAACGTAAGCGGTGAAAATTGGCCTAGACCATTGACTCCGACCGACATTAGAAGTTTCTTGGGTTTAGAGGATTATTATCGGAGGTTTGTGGAGGGTTTTGCTCCATTGCATCTCCCTTGACTACTTTGACCCAAAAGTGTAAGAAATTTGAGTGGTCGGAGGCATGTGAGAGAAGCTTCCAAGTGTTGAAAGATAGGCTTACCTTCGCTCCGATGTTTACCTTATCGGAGGGTAAAAAGGGTTTTGTTATGTATTGTTATGCATCCTGAGTGGGTTTGGGGTGTGTGCTTATGCAACACAGGAAGGTGATAGTCTATGCTTCTAGGCAACTTAAGGTGCATGAGCGAAACTATCCAACTTGTGACCTTGAGTTAGCGGCCGTGGTATTTGCCTTGAAAATATGGAGGCATTACTTGTATGGTGTCCATGTTGATGTGTATACCGACCATAAGAGTCTCCAATATGTGTTTACCCAAAAGGAGTTGTCTCTGACAAAGAAGGTGGTTAGAATTGTTGAAAGATTATGACATTAGTGTCCTCTATCACCCCGGCAAGGACAATGTGGTTGCGGATGCTCTAAGTCGTATGACTATGGGTAGTGTGTCACACATAGATGAAGCCAAGAAAGACCTAGTGAAAGATGTTCATAGGTTGGCTAGGTTGGGTCTGAGGTTGGAAAATTCTCCTAATGGTGGTTTCATGGTTCATAACAACTCCGAGTCATCATTGATAGTTGAGGTGAAGTCCAAACAACACCTTGATAAATCATTGATGGAATTCAAGGAATCGGTCCTTGGTAAGCTTAAAGAGGCATTCTCCCTAGGGGGGATGGTATTTTAAGGTGCCAAGGAAGATTGTGTGTTTCCAAGGTAGATGAGTTGAGGACCCAGATCCTTGAGGAAGCCCATGGGTCCCGCTACTCCATTCATCCGGGTTTGACTAAAATGTACCATGACCTTAGGGAAGTATATTTGTGGGAAGTATGAATAAGTACATAGCGAAATTTGTTGCTAAGTGTCCAAATTGCCAGCAAGTGAAAGTCGAACATCTAAAGTTGGGTGGCTTGTTACAAGAAATCCAAGTTCCTACTTGGAAGTGGGAAGACATCAATATGGATTTTCTAGTGGGTTTACCTCGGACTCAAAAGCAATATGACTCGATATGGGTAGTTGTGGATAGGTTGACCAAGTCCGCTCACTTTATTCCCGTCAAGTCTACTTATTCGGCGGAATATTATGCTAGGATCTTCATAGATGAGATTGTGTATTGCCATGGTATTCCGTTATCCATCATATCGGATCGGGGTGCACAATTCACATCTAGGTTTTGGAGGTCATTCCAAGAAGGGTTGGGTACTAAGGCGAAGTTGAGTACCGCTTTTCATCTCCAAATGGATGGTCAAGCGGAACGTGCTATTCAAACCCTTGAGGATATGCTTAGGGCTTGTATTATTCATTTCAAGGGAAATTGGGATATGCATTTGCCTTTGGTGGAGTTTGCTTAGTTTTCATTCATCCATTTCCATGGCTCCCTATGAAGCCTTGTATGGTAGGAGGTGTAGGTCTCCTATTGTATTGTTTGAAGTGGGTGAGCCTTCTCTTGTTGATCCCGATTTGATTTATAAGACTTTGGAGAAAGTTCATATTATAAGAAACCGGTTGCAAATGGCCTATAGTCGGCAAAAGTCTTATGCCGATCATAGGACAAGGGATTTGGAGTTTGAAGAAGGCGATAAGGTGTATTTGAAAATTTCACCTATGAAAGGGGTGGTTAGATTTGGCAAGAAAGGGAAGTTGAGTCCTCATTTTGTGGTTCCCTATGAAATCTTTTAAAAGGTTGGTAAGGTTTCCTATAAATTAAGGTTGCCTAGTGAATTAGCTTCGGTTTATCCAGTTTTCCATGTTTCCCTGCTTAAGAAGTGTATCGGTAATCCCGAGTCCATTCTTCCTATTGAGGGTCTTGGTGTCATGGATAACCTCTCCTATAAAGAGGTTCCGGTTCAAATCCTTGATAGGCAAGTCAAGAAGTTGAGAAACAAAGAGCTGGTTTCCATAAAGGTTTTATGGAAAAACACCTAGTTGAGGGTGCAACATGGGAAGCCGAGGCCGACATGAAGTCCCGTTACCCTCATCTATTTGATAAATAAGGTTAGTAGTTCTTGCTAATACTAAAAAAATAATGATTAAAATTGAATTTGTTTTAATTTTGGTGAAGTTTTTCAAAATGTGAATTTTTTTAAATAGCCTTATAGTGAAGTACAGTGAAGTAGTACATTTGAACTTGAAATTTTGCTTTTTGGTTTGTTTGAGTTATGTTGTGTATTTTGACATGGTGAGTCTTTATGAAGAGTTATGTAGCATGTTGATAAGTTGAACCTTGTCCAAATTGACTCATGTAAAGTATGTTGAGCTCTTGTGTGTTGTGAGAAGGAAATGCCTCATGATGTAATATTTGAGCCTTATGTGTGGTAATTGAAGTTTTGAATTGCCTTGTTGAAATGATATGATTTATGTGGTCTTGTATTGTTGTTGGTTGGGCTGCTAGTCTTCAGTCTATTCCTTCCTTCTAAAAGATTTTTAGTGTCATTCGGGGACGAATGTTCCTAAAGGGGGGATAATGTAACACTTCAAAAATCCAAGACGTGTCTTAAAGCCTAACATAGGTGTCATGAGGTATAGACACTGTTTTAAGGTCCATTTTAATGTTTATAAGACATTTATGAAGTCTAGAAACCAAAACGTCTAAGAACGTACATGACGAAGACTAGTTCTAGGAGGTACTAGCATGCCTAAGCCTATTTGACTAACTTTTAGGAGTTGGAAAATGATGAAAATTAGTGAAAGGGTGTATAACATGTGTTAAAGTTGTTTCATGGTCGAAACAACCGGTTACGACTCCCCAAGGACAAACCAAGGGTCCTTGAGGAGGACCCTTGCACGTTAGAGGCAACACTGCCTGGGCAGTGTGCAACCAAGAGAGGCAAACGATGACGCGTGTGTGGATCATGGGGCGTCGATGACAACCGTCGACCAACACTTAGCCAAAATGTTGGAGCCCTCACCTTCACAACTCTCTGACCAAAATTACAAGTGTGCATCACGGAAAGGGGTAGAAACTATCGACTCACAGACGGACCGTCAATCGGGGTCTCGTCTGTGAGGGTCCATTTTCCTTCACGTTTTTAAGTTGGTTTTAAATAATTAATTAAAGGGTTTGGTGGTTAGTTAGGGATAAGGGAATACTAATTAACTTAATTAACACCCCATATAAAGACCCTAACCCTATTAGTCTAATTACAACTCACAAAACAAATCCTTTTCCTTCTCTCTTCTTTCTCTCTCTCTATTGGAAGACACCATTGAAGACAAGCTAGGGGAGGGGTTTGAGGGCTGAAAAGGAGAGATTTTACCATCAAATCTTCATCAAACGTTGAGGTATGGGATCTAATTCACCTTTGAGACCTCCTTCCTCAAAGGGTTCCTTCAAAATATTTCTAAAAGTTGAGTTTTCAAGTGGGTTTCATCTAATCTCAAATCGATGTTATGAACTAAGTTTTTTATGATTTATTTAGGATATAATGAATATATTAACATGTATTTTAACTTGATTATGATAATTCTTGATGGTTTGGTCTAAATTGTAGAACATGATCCTCAACCATTAACCCTATGTTGTGATCTTGACATGTATTGTATAATGTTCATTCAATTGACTTGGTTATTGATTAAAATACTATCTTATGATGCTTTTGTATCAATTAGGAATGGATTGAGATGAATTCTAGGCCTATTATGCTAGTTCTTGAGATGTTGATTTAGGTTATGAAGTAGATTGTGTGAAATTGACCTAAGTATCTTGTCTTAAGCTATGATCTAGTGTTGAATTGTGTTATAGTGATGCAATTGGCCTTTTTATTCTATTGGATATCATTGTGCGATGATGTTACTCCCCTAATTGAGTTGAGTTATGGGTTGATGGTAAGACCTTTATTATGAACTATGAAGGAGACTTGGTGAGTCTTGTGATCCTTATACTTTACTTCAAACTATGGTTAATTGTGATTAAGTCATGATGTTGTTTTAGAGTATGCCTTATTTAATATTGATAGGGTGGTATGATGTTGAATTGAAATGTCTTGACTATGGTTGTGAGGTTCATTATGATGAAATGTTATAAGGATGTTGATGACTACCAATGAGCCTTATTATGATATAAAATGTTAATGTGCTAACCTCACCAATGTGAATTGTAATGAAAGGACAATACTCATGCAATTCCTATTGAGCTATGATGATGATGATGTTATACAAGGGTTAGACCATATGACCTACATTAAGTTATTATGATAAATAAAGACATTAAAGACATTTCAAAAGGGACTCTAGTTTAGCACCGAATGAACTAGATTGAGTAGTGTCCCTTCCCACATAGGGAAGGTAGGAGCACTAATGTACTCTTGAGATTGGAGACTACAATGCATGTAGCATAAAGAGGGTCCCAATGATATCTCCTAGTTCTTGAACTATGTTGCTCCCATAGGAAAACTAGCTAGTGGATCCACGTAGTTGCTATGTTTTATGTTTTGGTACTACCTTGGCAAGTAGTGCGCCTTCCTTCGGTGTAGGGATTTATGACACCGAATTCCACACTAGCTCATGTGGTCTATGTCGGTTAGGGAAAGATGTTCCAAAAAGGTAAAATAAACTAAAGGATTGAACTCTAACTAAGATGACCTAAGGGGTCTAGCTTTGTCTAGGTAGGGGTATGTGACTCTACCTAAGCATTGCACTAGCTAGCCTTGAGGGGAGTCTTTGGAGGATTTTCTTGTATATGATGAACTTGCATATTGTTGATACTATATGATGATTAGTTTCACTTATGTATATATGTTGGTCTATATGGTTAAAGTAAGATGATATGTGCTCTTAAATGCTATGTTATTTGAAGTAGGATGTTAGTCATGATTCTTGTTGGGTTACTTGATTGAGTTAGGTTATTGGGCTTTGCTTGGTCATTGCACTTGTTGACTTGATAGAGGTTCATGGGTAATTGCCTTTCTTTGGTTATGTTGAAAGGTACTCTTATTCATGCTTATTGTTAATATGGATTGATGATAAAGTTATATTGAGTATGTAGTTACTTATATGATATGTATGGTTGACTTGAGTAGACTTGATGTTGTAGCCTTTGTAATGTACATGCCTATGACTTAAGGAGTATGCAATATTGATTGGTATGGTTTTTTTGAATGTGGATAAGGATTTTAAATGAAAAGTGCTTATTTTATGAAATGTCCTTTTCTTAGCATGATTTCAAGGTATGTGTGCATATTGTAACACTCCGGAAATGTCATGAATTAGACTAAAGCTTAATCTATTAAATAATATTTAAAATGATGTTTCCAGACCTATATTAATGTAATAAACTCATTTGGAAAAGGTTAGAGCCAAAACGACTAAGAAAGACCTTCACGTCCAGAAACTAGCTAGTTTGAATTAGTTGACGTCCCTATGTTTGGTGAAGGTTTTAAGTTGTCAAATGAAGTCCAAAACTTGTAAGGAGACCTTGGATAGTTAGTATGTACTACAAAGGGTCCAAACGTCCAGTAAATACACCCTAAGGACCATCCGAAGGGTCGTTGGGGAGGACCCTAACACAGGTAGGCAGGCTGCAAAAGCAGCCTGCGCGAACAAGATTACGACTTGAAGTGTGCGACGCGTGGCTGTCACGCATGATTCTGACCCAATATTTGAGAGGCAGCCTTGAGACACGAGGCTGACATGCACCTCACTGCCTCAACTCAAAATTTAATAAAAATGATGGTATTTGGCCCCGCGACAGGAAGCTACTTCACAGAATCGTTAAAGTCATATTTTTGGTAATTTAACTTCTTAAAATGACCCATTTAAGTGGAGGGTCTTTTGGGTAATTCATAGGACGACTATATATGGATATTAGGTCATTTTTAGACCATTTTTACACGTCTCAAATCAGAACAAACAAGTTTTCTCTCATCTCTCTCAAGAACGCTCTCTTTTACAAACTCCATTGAAAAACAAGAAGAGCTTAATGAAAGCAGATAAAGACTTCAAGCTTTTCATCCAATTTTCGTGGATTCTTCATCTATAAGGTATGGGTTTTTCACTCTTGGTATTCCTTTCCCCAAGATTTCCTTTCAAGATATGTTTTCAAGAACTTCAAATACTAGGGTTTTTACTCTACAACACGGATTTTCGTCCTAACTCTAGATTTATGATGTTTTTTTATGAAAAGTAAGTGTTTTCTATGGTCTATTTCACACGAATGGATGAGTATATGGTTAGTTATTTTTGAATTTAGTGTTAAGCATGTTCTTATCTAATTTACGGTTTCATATGGTTGTTTCTACTACTTGATGACATATAAACGTACGGATTGGAACAAAGACTAGAATGAACTCTTAAATGACCCCTTCCTTTATCCTACATTATGGATTTATCTTGTATATGATTTGAAGAGTTTTTCTTGATTATGCTATTGAATATTTCCCTATGTTACGGTTATGAATGTTGTAATTTCAATGTAATCTCTTGAATAAGGTTCTTGGAAGCAAGAGGTAAGTCTTTTAAAGTTGAGATTACTCTACAATGTTTATGTTAGCCTACAAATCATGATGCTATGTTATGGAAGTTTGTATGATGTTTATATGTGTATATGTTGGGCTATGAACATGTTATTTGTGATATCACTATAAGAATACAAAAATGCAAGTTTATGATATCCTCTTGTATGCTTTACACAAGATGATTATGTTAAGTTAATTTCACAAACGAAGGGTTAGAATGAAAGGAAATTTTCATCTAATCCTAAAGATCTCATGATCATGTTTATACAAGGAGTTAATCTCCTATGACCTATGGTAATTTTATGATAAAAGAAAATTTAAAGGTTATTCAAGAAAGGGACTTAAGCTAAGCACCGATGGACAAGATATGAGAGGTTTCCCTTCCCTAGTTGGAAGGTAGGTCACAATGACTCTCATGAGATTGAGGCTACCATGTAATGTGGAACTATGGGTATCTAATACATCTCCTAGTTCTCGAACTATGTTGCCACCATAGGATACTAGCTAGTGGATCCACCTAAAAAGCTATGTCATGTTAGGTTCTACTTTGGCCGGTAGACCACCTTCTTTCAGTGAGGGGTTTTATGACATCGGATTCCATGTTTAGCTCACATGGTCTATGTAGGTTAAGGAAAATGTTCCCTCATGTAAAATGAAATACAAGTAAATTGTTGTTGACTAGGGTGACTTGAGGAGTCTACTTAGTATAGGTAGGGGTATGGGACTCTAGCTAGATATTGCACAAGTTGACTCTAAGGGAAGTCCTAGGAGATTTTTCTTATGTAATATGATAACATGAAATATATATGTGTATGATACATGATGTTACTTTTATATGAATGTTGGTCATTATGATGAATATGTTATTGGGTTATATTGTTATATGAAGTGATGACTACTTGTGTTACAAGTTATATGAAGCAAAGCTTTACTTATGGTCTCCTATCTTATCTACTTGGTCGTGTGGGGTTATGGGGCTTCACATGACAATTGTACTTGTAGGTTGGGGATGGGATCATTGGTAAGTGTTTTGTATGCTATGCTATATGATCTATTGAATATGAAAAATTGATGTGACTCTATGATAATGTGTCTTTGCTTATGATCATGCTTTATGTTGATGGAATCCTTAACTAGTATATGTTCTATGGTATGTGCATTGAAGATATTCACATGACTTAGCACGTTTTCTACCGATATGATAATTGATCATTTTTCATGTATGTCCTTAAGTATTATGTGCATATACCCATACTTAGTACATGTGGCGTACTAACCCCATTACTTTATATTACTACAACTGTAGGTTCCGGACATTGAAGATTTAAGGAGGTTGATTTGAAGAAGCTTGGAACTCTTTCTCCAAGTCTTGGTAGGTCCTCATGTTCGGGGATGATATCCTTTCAACATTGTAGCTCATGCAGATTTTAGTAGTTTTAGGAATATCTTATTTCCATTATGTTTCTTTGGATTCTTTTGTATTAATGCCTATATGGCATATTGACTATATATTGGCTAAGTCTAGATTTGCACTCTTTAGATGGTTTTATATATGTGAGACAAATTTTTAGAATATCGTATGTCTTATAGATGTTAAGTATGAAGTCTAAGTATACTTCAAGTAGAATGTAAAAGTTTTAATTTTTTGCAATTTTTACTGATCACATGTTATGACGAATGCTAAGGGCTTGTCTGAGTCCTCTGAGAGGACGACGACGTCGGTCTTATCTGGGGTATGCTCTCTGGGTGTGACAAACTTGGTATCAGAGCATGAGGTTAAATATACTTGGGATCAATGCCTCACTAAATCACATTACCTAGTGTCTTGTTCATGGTTGTGAATCACGCCACAATTATGGATAAGAGGCTATGTGATGACTAGGAAACTTCTTTTTTTCTTGATACTCCTATGTCGTGCCTTTAGAGTTTTGACACTATGTGTCGTTTAGCATCTAATCCCTTTCTTGTTGTTATAGGCTATGAACACAAGAAGGACAGCCGCGAGAAGAGTAGGAGAAGAGATTACAAATGCGGGAGCTACTCCCCAAGGCAATCAAAATGCTCCTCAAGTGCAAGCTATTGCAAATGATCAAGTTCCGGTGAATCCTCCGACACTGACGGATGGTGAGGTGAGGGAAGCCGTGTTCCAAATGGCCCAAGCCATCACCACCCAAGCTCAAGCTATCACGGATCAAGCTAACAGGGAGGTTGAACCTCGAGAGAACCAACATGCTAGTACTATGGCTAGCCTTTTGAGAGATTTTACGAGAATGAATCCTCCAATGTACTTTGGATCAAAAGCTAATGAAGACCCCCAAGATTTCGTTGATAAGGTCTACAAGATTTTGTTTCCTATGGGGGTGAGTACTACTGAGAAAGCTGAACTTGCTGCCTATCAACTCAAGGACGTGGCTCAGACATGGTACAACCAGTGGAAGGATAATCGGGCTTTAGGAGATGGTCCCGTGACTTGGGAGACCTTCAAAAAGGCCTTTCTTGATAGATTCTTTCCAAGGAAACAAAGAGAAGCTAAGGTAGAGGAGTTCATCAACCTTCGTCAAGGAGGTATGAATGTTAAGGAATACTCCTTAAAGTTCATTAAGCTGTCCAAATATGCTTATTCTTTGGTTTCTAATGCTAGGGATGAAATAAGCCGTTATGTAACGGGCGTGTCTGAAGAGCTTGAAGAAGAATGTCGTGCAGCCATGCTTCATGAAAATATGGATATTTCTAGGTTGATGGTTCATGCTCACATCTCACATCCCAAAACTACACCCTAGAAGTTAGGGTGCAATCTTGAATTGCAACCGGCGTATTCGACTTCTCGGAGGTCTCATACAATCCTATCATATCGTTCATCGCATATACATAATGAAAAGTAGTGCGAAATTAAAACTTTTCATAAAATAATATAGAAGTCTTAAACTCTTTCATATATGTAGAAATATGAAAACACTAAGTCTCGATTCATCATCTTAAGACACGACAATACCTGGGACACGGCCCATACAAATTTAAAAACATACTACTATATAGTCTATAACAAAACTTCATTTAGGAAATATAAAATGACATATATTCCCTCGAGTCAAGTGAGGACATACTTCAACTCTTCTTGAACGATCTCCTTGTCCAAGTCTTCTTCCCAAAGCTCTTCACCTACCAAGAACTATAGATAGAAAATAAAGCATGGAATTAGTACAACCACATGTACTAAGTATGGCATTATGCATAAAATCATGAAAACGGACTGTATTGGAAATATGTATATTTTCTTTAAAACATCATAATATCATCATAAGAATAACATTTAACAACTTAGAATCACATAAGAAAATACTTAATATGAATTATCACATTTTAAGACTCACATTACAGTGAAGTCACTTCACTGTTACAGTGAAGTCCAAATCCTCTCTTTTGAACACCCTCGAGCATGTAGTCTTCTCAATAAAGCCATCCTATGATTCACTTAAGTCACACAAAGTGAGATCGCCCATACACCCTCTCTAGATGTGCCTAAACGATCCTCAAGATTACTCATAATGAGACACATACACACCTATAATACGTCAACATACAAGCCATACAAGATATGAGAATCTCCCCTACCAAGGCTATCAAAAGACTTACTCAAGTACTCCTAGAAGAGAACGCCCATACATTCACTTCAAGGCTACCTAAATAATCCTTAAGACTTCCTAGGTTTAGATCATGTCAACATATCAAGCAACTTCCCTAACTAGAGTCATTCTCAAGACTTCCAAAGATAAGACATGAAGAGATTATCCTTTATGCCCTCTACAGACTTTAACTAAGGAATCCTTAAGTAACTTTAGATTAGGTACTTATCCATTTACATACTCATTATCATTAAGTCATTAGTTCATTAGTTCATTTAAGAGACATACATCACATAAAGGACATTCAAACAATGGTCTTAGATAAGACCTAGGGACTCTCATTAACATCTTCCCTATTGTGCAATGTCTAAGTAGCATCCCATACCACCACCTAAACTTCATAGAACTTCTCTAATGCTAATAGGTATCCCATATGATGAGAATAGGCAATAAACGACATAGACCATGGTAGCAAAGCATGGAATCCAAAGTTCTATCCTACTTTGATGAGGTGTTCTACTTGCCAATGGTAGAACATAGATATCCCATGTAGGCACATGGTTAAGGAATATGAAAGACCTGCTTTGTATTCTAGTCTCATACTTAACTAGAACTACTTCCCTTTACCATACTCACTCGGTGCTAGCCTTAGTTCTCATAGATCAATTCACATTAAGGTTCATACAAATGGAGCCCATATCATGTTCATGACCCAATTACATTTACCCTACCAAAGTAAGGTCCATTAGGGCTATCTCACTATGACGACAAGAAGCTCATCATGACTTTCCTAAGGTATGATATGATGCTGCTCAAGCCAATCAACCTTAAGTCCATCATTCATTACATGAAGGATACCATTACGGCTTACTACTTCACGATTCATAACCTTACCACTTGGTTCAAGGTTCCACATAAATGACCCTTTAATCATCATTCAAGGTCTCACCTATATTCATTTATTCAAGACTAAGACCCTTTAGGTTCCTAAGTTAAGACATCACATATTCACATAAGCATCAAGTAAGGGACACAAGTCTACCTAAACAAGACCCAACATACTTTCATTTAACACATATAGCCTATCTTTCTTTAGACATTTAGGAATGACCCTTAACCTTATTTAGTCAAACTATTCATTACCTGAACATTATCAACTTAACCATTTAGACTCATATAGCCAAATTAGGAACAACCATGATCCAACTCTAAGACTACATAATTAGCACATAGCCATAGCATAACATGATTACCTAGATAGTATCAAAAGCCTAACACGTACTTTCACATATAGGTAGCTATGATCATACATCATCAAATCAACTACTCAAATAGACATATAAGTTCAAGTAGTGCCGACAAGGCCATGATCATCAATATACTAGAAAGTAACGCCGACAAGGCCACATCAATTCACATAGCACCGCCACCAAAGGTGGACCAAACCAATCATAACATAATTGAAGTATAATTAACATTGAATAAGAATAAATAGGGAAGCGTACCACCACTTCATCATCAACACTTCAAGCCAATACCAAATCACCCAATTCAACATCATAAGGCCCTTACCCATGGCCATAAACACCAATTCAATACACAAATATAGAAATAAATGAAATCTAAATCAATTCAACATAGATTCAACAATACCAATTTAATAACAATTGAATACAATTCTTACACCAATAGAAAGCCCATAAGAAACTACAAATGAATTCATCAACATTAAGTCAATATCAAGTAACCCATAATTTAGTCAAAATCTTAGGTTCATAAATTCCATGGGTTCACAGGTAATTTAGGTTAAAATCATTAATACAACATAAATCTAATCCATAATAGACGTTTGAAAACCTTTAATGCAAGAACCCGTGGTAGAATCATGAAATTGGACAATTCACCTTTTGAAAACTTTGAAAACATCTTTGAAAGTTGGGATCCTTAATGAAACGAGTTTCAAGGATCAAAAGTCATACATCAATGAAAATAATTCTTCACTTTCATGAAGAATCTCCACTCAAAACTTCACACCGAGCTCTTTCTTGACTTTGGACTTCAATGGAGTCTTTGGGAATTCTTAAGGGATTTGGGGGTTTTGATTTTGAAGAATGAAATCTTCTAAGTGTTAATGACTGTATAAACACCTTTAAAATACCCAATATACCCCTTAGGAACCTCCAAAGTCTTTATTTTGAAGTGGGGTGAAATTCCCATTTCACCCCTCACTTAACAGTGACCTGCGCAAGGACATGGTTTCACAGACGGAAGGCAGTCGACGGACCATTTGTCCACAAACGGACCGTCATGTTCTTTCGTTGGTTGGGTCAGAGACTTGACAAGGTTCCCTCCTCACCCAAGACCACGTCTCCATCGACGACACCAATCGACGGGGTTCCAATGGGCCCACGAGCCATCGATGCCTCCGTCGTTTGGGGCCTGCCTGGGACAGTCTTTACACTAAGTTTGGGTCCTTCCTCAAGGACCCTTGGTTGGTCCTTGGGGATATTTGCACAGAATTTTCCAACCCAAACATGAACTTATATGAGTTTAGGACCTCTCACTTAAATTTCACTCAAAACTAACACGTAAAACTCGACGAAACATGCTTAGACACACAAGGTCACTCCTAGGCACAACCTTCGAACGTCATGGACGTTCTTGAGCATTTGAACTCCAAACTTCACGAAACTTGACACACTACCTATACACATCATATTAGACTCATTTAAGACCCTATAACCGCATAATGTACACATAAACACATATGCACTCACATGAGACACTTAGGTGACTTAGTCGTCGAAAGTCTTGGTTGACCCTTGACATTTGACTTCCAATGCACCTAATACTTTAGATACTGCCTCAACAACACTTTATAGACTAATTTAAGACCTTAGACCATAATTACAACTATGTTAGGCTCTATATAACCTAAGTCATTTTTGGGGTCTTACACAATAGGTTGATGAAAGTCGTCTAAGGAAGAGGAATAGGGAAGCTAAGACGGCAAAGTCGTTTGAAAGTGGTTCTTCTAAGAGTAGGATCGATGTTCAAGACAAGACTAAGTTTAAGAAGAGGTTTTCAAACCAAGTTCCTTCAAATTTCTCCAAGAATCACAATGATAGGGGTTCTAATTCTAAACCTCAAAAAGGAGAAATGTTGATCCACCAAGAGAAAGACCAACTTGTGGTAAACATGGTAAGAAACATGTGGGTGAATGCCTTATTGGAACTAATAGTTGCTATGTTTGTGGCAATGGTAGCCATATGGTGAAAGATTGTCCTAATGTGAAAAGTCAAGGTAAGGGGAATAACCAAGCTCAATCAAGTGATCCTAGTTCTGAAGCTCCAAAAAGGAACCGTTTCTATGCACTCAAGGCTAGGGGTGAAAAAGAAAGGTCTCCAGACGTTGTGACGGGTATGTTACAAGTTTTCTCTGTTAATGTTTATGCTTTGATTGACCCAGGTTCTACCCTTTCTTTTGTTACACCTTTGGTAGCTAGGAAATTTGATGTGCTTCCTGATGTTTTGATTGAACCCTTTTCGGTTTGTACCACAATGGGGAAATCTGTAGTTGCAAAAAGAGTCTATAGGAAATGTCCTGTAATGTTGTCCAATAGAGTTACTCTTGTTGATTTGGTAGAACTTGACATGTTTGATTTTGATATCATCTTGGGTATGGATTGGATCCATGATTGTTTTGCTTCCATAGATTGTAGAACAAGGGTAGTGAAATTTCAATTCCCTAATGAACCCATTTTAGAGTGGAAAGGGGGAAGTTCTATACCAAGGGGTCAAATTATTTCATGTTTAAAGGCTTGTAAGATGATAGCCAAGGGTTGTCCATATCATATGGTGAGAATTAAGGACCTAGAATGTGAAACTCCTTCTATTGCGTCAGTCCCTGTAGTGAGAGAATTCCCAGAGGTTTTTCCTAATGACCTCCCAAGAGTTCCTCCCGAACAGAAAATTAACTTTGGCATTGATTTATTACCGGATACGAATCCCATTTCAATTCCTCCATATAGGATAGCTCCAGCTGAATTGAAAGAGTTGAAGCTCCAACTCAAGATTTACTAGACAAGGGTTTCACTCAACCTAGTATTTCTCTATGGGTGCTCTGGTCTTGTTTGATAAGAAGAAGGATGGGTCCCTTAGAATGTGCATTGATTATCGCCAACTCAATAAGGTCACCATAAAGAACAAGTATCATCTCCCTAGGATTGATAATCTATTTGATCAACTCCAAGGTGGTAGTTACTTTTCCAAAATTGACTTAAGGTCTGGATATCACCAACTTAGGGTGAGAGGTGAAGATGTTCCCAAAATAGCTTTACGAACTAGATATGGTCCCTATGAATTTCTAGTTATGTATTTTTGATTAACAAATGCCCCGGTGGCATTTATGGACCTAATGAATAGAGTTTTCTGAGATTACCTCAACTCGTTTGTGATTGTGTTCATTGATGATATTTTGATATACTCCAAGTATGAATATGAGCATGAGAGTCATTTAAGGTTGGCCTTGCAAGTCCTCAAAGAACACCAATTTTATGCCAAATTTAGCAAGTGTGAATTTTGGTTAAGGTCGGGTTCTTTTCTTGGCCATATTATCTCTGGTGATGGTATAGAGGTTGATCTGAAGAAGACGAATGCAGTCATAAATTGGCCTAGACCTTTGACTCCCACAGGCATAAGGAGTTTCTTGGGTCTAGCTGGCTATTATAGAAGATTTGTTGATGGATTTTCTTCCATTCCTTATCCTTTGACAGCTTTGACCCAAAAGAAAGTGAAGTTTGAGTGGTCGAAAACTTGTGAGAAAGGTTTTCAAGAGTTGAAAGATAGGCTTACCTCCGTTCCGGTGTTGACCTTACCAGAGGGTAATAAAGGCTTTGTAGTGTATTGTGATGCTTCCTGAGTGGGCTTGGGATGTGTCCTCATGCAGCATGGTAAGGTGATAACTTATGCTTCTAGGCAACTAAAAGTTCATGAAAAGAATTACCCAACTCATGATCTTGAGTTAGTCGCTATAGTTTTTTGCCTTGAAAATATGGAGACATTACTTGTATGGTGTGCAGGTTGATGTGTTTACTGACCATAAAACTCTTCAATATGTGTTTACACAAAAGGAGTTGAACCTCCGATGGAGAAGATGGTTAGAATTGTTGAAGGATTATGACATGAGTGTCCTTTACCACCCTGGCAAGTCCAATGTGTTGCGGATGTTTTCAGTCGTATGACTATGGGTAGTGTGTCTCATGTGGAAGAAGAGAAGAAAGAACTTGTGAAAGATGTTCATTGGTTGGCTCGCTTAGGTGTGCAGTTAAAAGATTCTCCAAATGGTGGTTTCATGGTCCATCATAACACCGACTCATCATTAGTGGTGGAGGTGAAATCTAAGCAACACCTTGATCCTCTATGGATGGATTTGAAGGAATCGGTAATTGGTAATGTCAATGAGTCATTCTCCCAAGGGGGTATGGTGTTTTTAGGTACCAAGGGATATTATGTGTACCAGATGTTGAGGATTTAAGAAATCAAATTCTAGAAGAAGCCCATGGTTCTCGCTATTCTATACACCCGGGTGCCACCAAAATATATCATGATCTTAGAGAGATCTATTGATGGGATAGTTTAAAAAGGGACATAGCAGAGTTTGTTGCTTTGTGTCCAAACTACCAACAAGTTAAAGATGAGCATCTCAAACTGGTGGTTTAACCCAAATCATGGATGTTCCTACTTGGAAATGAGAAGCCATCAATATGGACTTTGTTGTTGGGTTGCCTCGAACCTGAAAGCAAAATGATTCTATATGGGTTATTGTGGATAGGTTGACCAAATATGCCCAACTTATTCCTATTAAGTCTACTTACATGGCTGAAGATTATGCAAGGATCTACATTAATGAGATTGTGAGTCTTCATGGGATTCCTTTGTCCATCATTTCGGATAGAGGTGCTCAATTCACTTCTCATTTTTGAAAATCTTTTCAAAAGGGTTTAGGTACTCAAGTTAAACTTAGTACCGCTTTTCATCCTCAGACAGATGGTCAAGTGGAACGTACCATTCAGACCCTTGAGGACATGTTAAGAGCCTGTGTCATTGATTCAAAGGAAGTTTGGATGATCACTTACCTTTGATAGAGTTCTCTTACAACAATAGCTATCATTCGAGCATTTCCATGGCACCTTTTGAAGCTCTTTATGGTAGAAGGTGTAGATTTTCGATTGGACGGTTTGAGCTTTGTGAGTCCTCACTCCTTGGTCCAGAGATTATCTATGAAGCTATATAGAAGGTTCGAATCATAGGAGATAGATTGAAGACAGCCTATAGTCGGCAAAAGTCTAATGCCGACAATAGAAGAAGAGATCTTGAGTTTGAAATAGGTGACCATGTCTACTTGAAGATTTCACCTATGAAAGGGGTGATGAGATTCGGTACAAAGGGGAAGTTAAGTCCCCGGTATGTTGGTCCTTATGAGGTATTACAACGAATTGGAAAGGTTGCCTATGAGTTGAGACTACCTAGTGAACTAGCTTCAGTTCATCTGGTGTTTCATGTGTCTATGCTCAAGAAATGTATAGGCGACCTGGTGTTTATTCTTCCTATTGAAGTTTTAGGGGTTGATGAGAATCTCTCCTATGAAGAGGTTCCTGTTGAGATCCTAGATCGCCAAGTCAAGAAGTTGAGAAACAAGGAGGTTGCCTCTGTAAAAGTTCTATGGAGGAACCACCTTGTTGAGGGTGCAACATGGGAGGCGAAAGCCGACATGAAGTCCCGCTATCCTCATCTATTCACTCCTTAAGGTTAGATATTCATCTTAATAGAGAAAGTAATGCATAATCATGACATTGACTGTTGCTAGATAGGTGCATGTTTTGGTAAAATATAGTACCAACTAGAGTTTTAAGAAAATGTCTTCATACTCTATTCTTGCACTTATTTGAAATATGTATGCATGTGTCTTCTTGAGATTTTGCTATTTTGTTGTTGTCTTGAGAAGAATGATAGCATGATAACTCTTTGATGTACTTTAAGCTCATGATAATGTTGAGAAGAAAGTTCCTCACTATGTGTTATGAATATGGAGATCTATTTGTTGTGTATCATGAATTGAGTGCTATGTGTAATGTTATGGTATGTGTTGTAAGGAGTTGTGATATACTCCTATGAGCTGTGACTCATTATGATTTTATTTTGTTGATTGGTTGTGCTGCTAGTATTGAGTCTATGCCTACCCTCCAAAAGATTTTAGTGTCATTCTGGGACGAATGTTCCTAAGGTAGGGATAATGTAACACTCCGGAAATGCCATGACTTAAACTAAAGCTTAATCTATTAAATAATGTTTAAAATTATTTTTCCAGACCTATATTAATGTAATAAACCCATTTGGAAAAGGTTAGAGCGAAAACGACTAAGAAAGACATTGACGTCCGGAAACTAGCTAATTTGAACTAGTTGACGTCCCTATGTTTGGTGAAGGTTTTAAGATGTCAAATAAAGTCCAAACTTGTAAGGAGACCTTGGATATGTAGTATGTAGTACAAAGGGTCCAAACGTCCGGTAACAACACCATAAGGACCACCCGAAGGGTCCTTGGAGAGGACCCCAACACAAGTAGGAAGGCTGCCACGCGAACAAGATTACGACTTGAAGTGTGCGATGCGTGGCTGTCACGCATGTTTCTGCCTTAAGATTTGAGAGGCAGACTCGTGACGCGAGTATGAAACGACCTCACTGACTCAACTCAAAATTTAATAAAAATAACGGGATTTGGCCCCGCGACGCGCAGCTACTTCCCAGAATTGTTAAAGTCGTATTTTTGATAATTTAACTTCTTAATAAGACCCATTTAAGTGGAGGGTCTTTTAGGTAATTCATAGGACGACTATATATGGATATTAGGTCAGTTTTAGACCACTTTTCACGTCCCAAATCATATCAAACAACTTTTCTCTCATCCCTCTCAAGAACGCTCTCTTTTCAAAACTCCATTGAAGAACAACAAGAGCTTAAGGAAAGAAGACAAAGACTTCAAGCTTTTCATCCAATTTTTGTGGATTCTTCATCTATCAGGTATAGGTTTTTCACTCTTGAGATTCCTGTACCCAAGAGGTCCTTTCAAGATAAGTTTTCAAGAACTTAAAATACTAGGGTTTTTACTCTACAACACGGATTTTCGTCCTAACCCTAGATTTATGATTTTTAATGAAAAGTAAGTGTTTTCTATGGTCTACTTCACAGGAATGGATGATTATGTGGTTAGTTATGTTTGAATTTAGTGTGAAGCATGTTCTTACCTAATTGATGGTTTCATATGGTTGTTTCTACTACTTGATGACATGTAAACGTAGGGATTGGAACTAAGACTAGAATGAACTCTTAATGACCCCTTCCTTTATCCTACATTACGGATTGGTCTTGTATATGATTTGAATATTTGTTCTTGATTATTCTATTGAATATTTCACTATGTTATGGTTATGAATGTTGTGAGTTGAATGTAAGCTCTTGAATAAAGTTCTTGGAAGCAAGAGGTAAGTCTTCTAAAGTTGAGATTACTCTACAATGTTTATGTTAGCCTATAAATCATGATTCTATGTTATGGAAGTGTGTATGATGTTTATATGTGTATATGTTGGTCTATGAATATGTTATTTGTGAGATCATGATAAGAATACGAAAATTCAAGTTTATGATATCTTCTTGTATGCTTTACACAAGATGACTATGTTATGTTAATTTCAAAAACAAAGGATTAGAATGAAAGGAAATTCTCATCTAATCCTAAAGATCTCATGATCATGTTTATACAAGGAGTTAATCTCCTATGACCTATGATAAGTTTATGATTAAAGATAACTTAAAGTTTATTCAAGAAAGGGACTTAATCTAAGCACCGATGGACTAGATATGAGAGGTGTCCCTTCCCTAGTTGGAAGGTAGGTCACAATGAATCTCATGATATTGAGGCTGCCATGTAATGTGGAACTATGGGTCTCTAACACATCTCCTAGTTCTTGAACTATGTTTCCACCATAGGATACTAGCTAGCGGATCCACCTAAAAAGCTATGTCATGTTAGGTTCTACTTTGGCTGGTATACCACCTTCTTTCGGTGTGGGGTTTTATGACACCGGATTCCATGTTCAGCTCACATGGTCTATGTCGGTTAAGATGAATGTTTCCTCATGTAAAATGAAAGACAAGTAAATGGACGTTGACTAGGGTGACTTTAGGAGTCTACTTAGTATAGGTAGGGGTATGGGACTCCACCTAGACATTGCACAAGTTGACTGTAAGAGCAGTCCTAGGAGATTGTTCTTATGTAATATGATAACAAGAAAGATATATGTTTATGATACTTGATGTTACTTTTATATGAATGTTGGTCATTATGATGAATATGTTATTGGTTTATATTTTTATAGGAAGTGATGACTACTTGTGTTACAAGTTATATGAAGCAAAGCTTTACTTATGGTCTCCTATCTTATCTACTTGGTTGTGTGGGTTTATTGGGCTTCACATGACTATTGCACTTGTAGGTTGGGGATGGGATCATTGGTAAGTGTTTTGTATGGTATGTTATGTGATCTATTGAATATGAAAAGTATATGTGACTCTATGATAATATGTTTTTGCTTATGATCATACTTTATGTTGATGGAATCCTTAACTAGTATATGTTTTATGGTATGTGCATTGAAGACATTCACATGACTTAGTACGTTTTCTAACGATATGATAAATGATCCTTTTTTATGCATGTCCTTAAGTGTGATGTGCATATACCCATACTTAGTACATGTGGCGTACTAACCCCGTTACTTTATATTACTACAACTGTAGGTTTCGGCCATTGAAGATTTAAGGAGGTCGATTTGAAGAAGCTTGGAACTCTTTCTTCAAGTCTTGGTAGGTCCTCATGTTCGGGGATGCTATACTTTCAACATTCTAGCTCATGAAAATTTTAGTAGTTTTAGGAATATCCTATTTCCATTATGTTCTCTGGATTCTTTTGTATTAAGGCCTATATGGCATATTGACTATATATTGGCTAAGTCCATATTTGCAATCTTTAGATAGTTTTATATATGTGAGACAAATTTTTAGAATATCGTATGTCTTATAGATGTTAAGTATGAAGTCTAAGTATACTTCAAGTGGAATGTAAAAGTTTTAATTTTCCACAACTTTTACTGGTCACATGTTATGACGAATGTTAAGGGCTTGTCTGAGTCCTCTGAGAGGACGATGACGCTGGTATTATCTGGGGTATTCTCTCCGAGTTTGACACATATGATCTCATACTTAGTACAAGTGGCGTACTAACCCCATTTCTTCCTATTTCCCGAACATTTTAGGTTCCGGTCGTTGAAGTGGTTTGGAAGGCGACTTGAAGAAGGCTTGGATCCTTTGGTAATCCAAGTATGATAGGTCCTCATTGTCCGAGGGCGATGCCAATATCGAGTTTATGTTGTTGTTTTAGTTCTAAGCCTCCTATATTCTATCTCCTTTAATTTGAGTACGGATTGTATAAAGCCTTTATGTGACTCTCTTTACATTAATGTATGGGATATGCCCAAATTGCTAATCGTGTTAGATGGTTATGAGATAAGACAATCTTTCAAGACTATGTTCTATCTTATATATATATATATGTGCAATAAAAGTAGAAGGCTATGTAACCTTCCTATACGAAGGGTCTATGTATACTACATATATATATGTTATGTGTATGTAGAGGTCTATGTAAACCTACAAGTAGAAGTAATGAAAATTTTTAATTTTTCCGCTAAATTTGAACTATGAATGTAATGATGTAAACTAAGAGGCTATTCTTAGTTCTCAAAAAGGACGACGATGCCTGTTACGTCTAGGGGGTAAACCCGGATGTGACAAAACCTATGATATGTTATGATGAATGCTATGAGGCTAGTCTTAGCCCTCTCCGAAGATAATGACGCCGATTACGTCTAGGGGGTACTCCCCGATCGTGACAAACTTGGTATCAGAGCATGAGGTTGAAATAATCTTAGGATTGATGTCTCACTAAACCACGTCTACATAGAGTCTTGTTCATGTGTGTGAACCGCACCACACTTATGAATGTGAGGCTATGTGATGATTAGGAAATTGTCATCTTCTTTGTAATCCTATGATGTGCCTCAAGAGTCTTGACTCTATGTGTCCTTTCTAATAATGTCTTTCTTGTGTTTATAAGCGATGAATACAAGAAGGAACAACACTCGAAGCGTCGAAGAGGAGAATGCGAATAAGGCGGTTCCCCCTCAAGCTCCTCCAAACCCTCAAGTCCTTTTGAAGAAGGGTCTATGTCTAATGTGGAGATAAGAGCGGTCATTCAAAGTTTGACTCGTGTGATGGCTACTAATGTTACTAGGGCTAATAGGGTGCAAGTGAACCCCAATACTAGCACCACCACATCAAGGATAAGGGATTTCACAAGGATGAATCCTCCTACTTTCTTTAGATCCAAAGTGGAAGAAGACCCAAAAGGGTTCATAGATGATGTGATCAAAGTGGTAGATTCCATGGGTGTGACTTCACAAGAAAAGGCGAAACTAGCCGCCTATCAACTCAAAGATGTGGCTCAAGTTTGGTATGAAAAATGCAAGGATAAGAGACTAGTTATAGTAGGCCGGATTACTTGGGGGGCTTTTAAGACGGCTTTCCTTGATAGATCTTTCCTTTGGAACTAAGTGAGAGAAAGATGCAAGAATTCATAAGTCTTCTCCAAAGGAATATGAGTGTGAAGGGGTATAGTCTCAAGTTCACTCAACTATCCAAGTATGCTCCTACTATTGTGGCGGATTCTAGAGCAATGATGAACAAATTTGTTATGAGGGTATCCGTCCTTGTGGTGAATGAATGTAGGTCGGCTATGTTGCTTCCTAGCATGGCTCGTCTCATGGTTCATGCCGAACAAATTGAGGAGCAAATGATTAAGCAAGTTGGAGAGAATTGAAGAGGACAAGGGTCGAAGATGGAAATCCTTCTAAGGCTAGATTTGAGGTGCAAGATAAGCCAAGGTACAAGAAAAGGTTCTCCAATGAAAGTCCTTCCACCATCACAAGGGGAAACAAGGTAAAGGGTCTACACCCAAGCAGAATGAGGAGAACAGTAGTGGTCCTTATGTTGAGAAGTCTACTTGTTCTAAATGTGGTAGAAAACATGAAGGCAAGTGTCTAGTTAGTACGGAAAATTGCTATGGTTGTGGAAAGAGTAGTCACATGAAGAGGGATTGTCCTATGATGAAGGCTCAAGGGAGAGAAAATGCTCAATCACAATCAAGTGCTCCCAATACCGATGCTACTAATAAGAATTGCTTTTATGCTCTTCGCTCTTGGGGTGATCAAGAGGAGTCTCCCGATGTCGTCATCGGTATGTTACAAGTGTTCTCTGTTAATGTATATGCTTTACTAGATCCTGGTTCTACCTTATCATTTGTAACCCCTCTAGTAGCTAGAAAGTTCAATGTATTGCCCGATGTTCTAATGGAACTTTTTTCGGTTACAACCCCGATGGGTGACTCCGTGGTGGGTAAAAGAGTCTTTAAGCGTTGTCCAATATCATTGCCTAAATAGAGTTACTTTGGTTGACTTGATAGAACTAGATATGGTTGACTTTTACTTCATATTGGGGATGGACTGGTTGCACGCTTTTTTTTCTTCCATAGATTGTAGAAAAAGGGTAGTCAAGTTCCAATTTCCAAATTAACCCATCTTGAAATGGAAGGAGGGTAACTCAATCCCCAGAGGTTGAATTATTTCATGTCTAAAGGCATACAAAATGATCTCTAAAGGGTGTTTTTACCATGTTGTTAGGGTCAAGGACCTTGAGTCCGAAACTACTCCATTAGAGTCGGTACCCATAGTGAGGGACTTTCCGAAAGTCTTTATCGATGACTTGACTGAAGTTCCTCCTGAACGGGAAATAGACTTCGGCATAGACTTGTTGCCAGATACAAAACCAATTTCTATCCCTCCTTAGCGGATGGCTTCGGCCGAGTTGCAAGAATTTAAGTTTCAACTCAAGGATTTACTTTACAAGTGTTTCATAAGACTTAGTATTTCTCCTTCCGGTGCTCCGATGTTGTTTGTGAATAAGAAGGATGTGTATCGACTACCGTCAACTAAATAAGGTTACCATAAAGAACACGTATATTTTCCATAGAATCGATGATTTGTTTGATCAATTGCAAGGGGCGAGATACTTTTCTAAGATTGACTTAAGGTCGGGTTATCACCAACTAAGAGTAAGAGGTGAGGATGTACCTAAAATGGCTTCGAACTAGGTATGGTCACTATGAGTTCCTAGTGATGTCTTTTGGTCTCGCTAATGCCCCGACGGATTTTATGGACCTTAGGAATAGGGCATTTAGAAATTACCTTAATTCTTTTGTGATTGTTTTCGTTGACGATATCTTGGTATATATGAAAAATGAGGGTGAACATGTGGACCATTTGAGGGTGGTATTGCAAGTCCTTAAAGAGCACCAGCTATTTGCCAAATATAGCAAGTGTGAGTTTTGGTTGAGATCGGTGGCGTTCCTTGGTCATATTATCTCAAATGAGGGTATAGAGGTAGATCCAAGGAAAATCGATGTGGTTAAGAAATGGCCTAGACCACTGACTCCAAGCGACATTAGAAGTTTTTTGGGTTTAGTCAGGTACTATGGGAGGTATGTGGATGGGTTTGCGTCCATTGCCTCTCCTATGAGTACCTTGACCCAAAAGAGTGTGAAGTTTGAGTGGTCAGAGACTTGTGAAAGATGCTTCCAAGTATTGAAAGATAGGCTTACCTCTACTCTGGTGTTGACCTTACCGAAGGGTACCAAGGGTTTCGTAGTATATTGTGACACTTCCCAAGTGGGTTTGGGTTGTGTCCTTATGAAACATGGGAAGTTAGTAGCCTATGCCTCTAGACAACTCAAGGTGCATAAGAAGAATTACCCAACTCATGACCTTCAGTTATCGGCCGTAGTGTTTGACTTGAACATATGGAGGCATTACCTTTATGTTGTCCATGTGGATGTGTTTACCGACCACAAAATCCTTCAATATGTGCTTACCCAAAAGTAGTTGAATCTACGACAAAGAAGATGGTTGGAACTCTTGAAAGATTAAGACATGAGTGTTCTCTACCACCCCGTCAAGGCCAATGTGGTTGCGGATGCTTTAAGTAGAATGAACATGGGTAGTGTATCTCATGTGGAAGATGATAAGAAAGACCTACTAAAAGATGTTCATCGGTTGGCTCGGTTGAGTTTTTGGTTGGAAGATTCTCCCAATGGTGGTCTTGTCGTCCACCATAACTCCAAATCATCTTTGGTTGTTGAGGTGAAGTCTAAGCAACATCTTGACCCTCTATTGATGGAGTTGAAGGAGTCAGTCCTTGACAAGTTTAATGAGTCATTCTCCCAGAGGGGATGCTGTACTTAGGTACCAAGGTAGATTGTGTGTGCTGGATATTGATGATTTGAGAAATAGAATTTTGGAGGAAGCTCACGTTTCCCGATATTCTATTCACCCGGGTGCCACCAAAATCTAATCATGATCTTTAAGAGATCTATTGGTGGATAGTTTAAAAAGGGACATAGCAGGATTTGTGGCTAGGTGCCCTAATTGTCAACAAGTAAAAGCCGAGTATCAAAAGCCGGGTGGTTTGACTCAAGTTATAAATGTTCCTACTTGGAAGTGGGAAGACATTAACATGGATTTCGGAGTGGGTTTGCCTCGGACACGAAGGCAAAATGACTCAATATGGGTTAGTGTGGATAGGCTAACGAAATCCGCACACTTCATTCCCGTTAAGTCAACTTTTTCAACAGAATCATATGCTAGACTATACATTAACAAGATTGTAAGTCTTCATAGGATTTCATTGTCCATCATATCTGATAGAGGTGCGCAATTCACTTCGCCTTTTTGGAGGTACTTCCTAAGAGGATTGGGTACTAAGTAAAGCTGAGTACCGCTTTTCATCCCCAGATGGATTGTCAAGCGGAGAGTACCATTCAAACCCTAGAAGATATGCTACGAGCTTGTGTGATTGATTTCAAAGGGAATTGGGACACTCACCTACCGTTGATTGAGTTTCCTTATAATAATAGCTACCATTCGAGTATTACAATGGCTCCTTTTGAAGCTCTCTATGGTAGAAGGTGTAGATCTCCGATTGGGTGGTTTGAAGTTAGTGATCCTCCACTCCTTGGTTCCGAGATGGTCTATGAAGCCATAGAGAAGGTTCGATTGCTAAGGGATAGATTGAAAGTGGCCTATAGTCGTCAAAAGTCCTATGCCGATAATAGGATAAGAGCCCTTGATTTTGAAGTGGGTGATAAGGTGTATTTAAAGATTTCACCTATGAAAGGGGTGATGAGATTCGGTAAGAAGGGGAAACTTAGTCCCCGGTATGTGAGTCCCTATGAAATATTGCAACTAGTCGGAAAGGTTGCATATGAATTGAAATTACCTAGTGAACTAGATTTGGTTCATCCGGTATTTCATGTTTCCATGTTTAAGAAGTGTATTTGTGATCCCGAGACCATTCTCCTTATTGAAGGGTTAGGTGTGGATGAGAATCTCTCCTATGAAGAGGTTTCAGTAGAAATTCTTGATCGGCAAGTAAAGAAGTTAAGGAACAAGGAGGTGACCTCCGTAAAAGTTCTATGGAGAAACCACCTAGTTGAGGGTGCAACTTGGGAGGCCGAGGCCGACATGAAGTCCCGTTATCCTCATTTTTTTTCCTAATTAAGGTTAGTTGTTCCTATTAAGAATCAAAGTAATGGGTAAAATTAAATTTAACTTGTTTTGCAAAAATATGTGTATTTATCATAAAAGGTGCATGCTAGAATAGGACTTCATGTAAATATGTTCATTTGCTTAACCTGCACTTATTGGTGATTTTGTGTATAGTTGTTTTCATGAAATGGTATTGATAATGTTTAATTTGCCTTGAAGGAAGTTTTTTCATAAGTTACTCTTGGTGTTATGTTGAGTTCATGAATAATAATGAGAAGGTAGTTCCTCGTGTTGGGAAGTTGAGCTCTTACATATGGTAAGTTGAGTTATGAGCTGCTATGTGAAATGTCACGGCTATGTGTTTATTTGAGTTGTGAATTACTCTTATGGGCTGTGACTCATAAGGGTTTGATGTTGTTTATGTTGTTGTTGGTTGGGCTGCTATGCTTGAGTCATCCTCTCCCCATAAGAAAATTTTATAGTGTCATTCGGGGACAAATGTTCCTAAGGGGGAATAATGTAACACTCCGAAAGTCTAGGACTTGGTCTAGAGCCTCCTTACATGAACTAAGACTCAAAACACTGTTTTAGGCCTAAAATAATGTATTTAAACTAGTTAGGAAGTTTTAGAGTCAAAACATCAAGAAACGTCCATGACGTTCGGAAACTAGGAAATTGAGGTTAGTGTGCCCTGGCCCGTGTCCATGGATTTTAGGAGTTGAATTCCAATGAAAATTTGTAGAAAGGTGTTAAACAAGTGTTAGAGTGTGTTTAGGGTCGAAACGTCAGGGTACGACTCCCCAAGGACCACCCTAGGGGTCCTTGAGGAGGACCCATCCTTTAACCCAAAAAAGTGCCCAGCTAACATTGTACAACCACGACCAGCAACGACAAGCCGTCGACTGGATGATGCTCAATCATTTGGGGTCGTTAGTTGACACTTAGTCAAAATCCAAAAGAGCCCCAAAACCCCCTCTCTGTCACCAATGACGGAGTGACAGTACGAAGGCGTCAATCAAGCGACGTGGCGTCAATAGGGTCTCGTCGTTTGATACCCCACTTCACTATTCTAAAATGATTTAGTTAGGAATAGTTAGAAAATTGATTAATTAACTAATTAAGGGATTAGTTCAGTTATAATTAATCAATTAAGGACTATATAAATATCCTAAGTCAACTAACTAACCCAACACCTCATTAATTCCAAAAACCACATCTCTCTAACCTCCCTCTTCCCAAACTCAAACCTCCATTGATGGAACATTAGGTCTCCAAGTTGAAGACGAATTCACCAAGGATTTCACCCCAAATTCGTGGCAAGATCATCAATAAGGTATGGTTTCTTTCACTCTTGGGATCCTTTCCCCAAAAGGCTCCTTTAACTATGGTTTTTAAAACCTTTCAAGACTAGGTTTACATTCTAGACATGGGATCTCTTTTCAAAACGAAATTTTTATTCAATTATGATGAATTGTAGTATTTTATCATTGTTTAACTAAGTATTCAGGGTCAATTGTTGTTAATCACTCAAGATTGTCCCTTGGAACCCTTGTTCTTCCCTACATTCATTATGCCTTGTAATTCTATTGAAATTGTGGAAGAAGATGACTATGTGAATGTGTAGGATAGTAATGGCTACGTATTACTTCTTAATTTACCTTGTTTATGCATTGGCTAAGTATTCTTTGGTAATTGAAGTATGAAGGCAATGAAAGGCCAATAAAGTATGAAGATTGATTCTTCTTGAATACAATTATGAAGTATGATTTATTTAGATTGTAACGCTTCTATGTCTAAGGTGTTTGTGATGTTCATAGCAAGTGTTCCTCATCCTTAACCCTATATTATTGAATTGGCTATGAAGCATGTAAGTATGTTAAGATATGACCATTATATGATTGAAAGTAGTCTCTTATGATTATAATTTAGTTTTGAGTGAAAGGTTTGCTCACTTGTATATGGTTTTCTAAAGTGAAAGGGATGTTTTAACTTATGAATACTTATGAGCTATTATGATGAAATGCTCACATAGGGGTCTAGAATAGGCTAATGTGATTTTGTAAAAAGAGTAGGATGACTACTAAAGGGAATAAATGCTTACCACCGAAAGGGCATGTAAATGAGATGAAGATCTCACGTTTAGTAAGTCCGGCCTCCCACATGGGTTTCTTCACGTTTAGTAAGTTGGAATTCCCAATATATGTGTTGTCTCATTGAATAGAAACCTCCACGTTAGTAAGTCAGGGTTTCTAGAAACAATCTCCTTGACTCTTAACTATGTGCCCACATAGGACTATAGGTTAGCGGATTCACTTAGATAGCTATGTTGAATTTGTTACTCCTTAGGCAAGTGTTAACCCTCCCTTTTCGGTGTGGGGGGAGAACATCGGATTCCATGTAGCTCACATGGTCTCATGTCAGTTATTGCACTTCTTTCCCTAATGTAATATTGAAGAATTAATAAGTCAAGTATGTGAGCTATTATTAGGGATTATCTTAAGGGTTACTACATAAGGTGAGGGAGGGTATGGGACTTCTCTTACTCATTGCATGTGGGATCCCAAGGGAGGGTCCTAGTATTGGTCTTGTATGATTAAGTTGATTTCTTGTTATGTATGTCAAGAATATATATGACCTTATGAATCAAGTATGTTATGAAAAAGTATGAGCCTATGTGGAATGCATGAAATAGGTGGCTTGAGGTGATGCTTAGCCTTGGATAGGGTTATGGGGTTCTATTTTTGGCATTGCACAAGTGTTTCTTTGGGTTGTCTATGTGTTGCATTGATATCATGATTTGGTTGGCTTGTAATGTTTCATATATGAGTGCATGTTGGATTAATTGTTATAATACATGGTTTTGACTAAATTGTGCCTTTTCTCATGCATTGATGATTTTATGCATATGAGCCATATTTAGTACATGTGTTTTGTACTAACCCATATTTTTCCCCATTTGCCCAATCAATGTAGGTTCGGGCCATTGAAGTATTTGAGGCTACTTGAAGGAGACTTGGACATCTTCCTCCAAGTTATGGTAGCTCCTCAAGATCTGAGGATGTTACCTTTACCATTCTAGATATGTCGTTGTTATAGTCTAAAGACGTTCATTTCATTCTTATTGTTCAAAGATGTTCTTGTATCCCTATGTGGCAATTATAGATTTGTGTAAGGTCTATGCCCGAATGTTCTACTTCATTTTAGATGGTTCAATGTGAGATGGTATTATTAGAGTATATCCTTATATGTTAGATATGTTGACTAAATGAGAAGCCTATGTAAGCTTCCTATGCGAGGAGTATAAGTAAACTCCATATGTAGTATGTGAGAGGTCTATGTAAACCTCAATATATAAAAAGTTTTAAATTTTCCGCATTTTAACCTATGATATGTTATGATGAATGCTAAGAGGCTAGTCTTAGTCCTCTCTAAGGAAGACTACGTCGGTTACGTCTAGGGGGTGCTCCCCAATCGTGACAGAAGCTATGAATGTACTATTAGGCTATGATATGAGATCATGATGAAGTAAGGTTATGGAGGGTTGAAAGAAATTCTCATGTGCTTCTTATTAATGTGATTATGGTATGATGTAATTCTCATATGATAATGGTTTAGTGCTGAAAGGATGTTCTTATCCTAGACCTAATGAGCTGATGACATGATTCTACAAGGGGTTAGTCTCATTTGGGCTACATTAAGAATTGATGATTCAGAATGACTTAAAGGCATTTCAAAAAAGGACTTTAGCTTAGCACCGAGCATACTAGATATGAGAGGTTTCCCTTCCTTAGAGGGAAGGTAGGATCACTAATGTTCTCATGTGATGGAGGCTACTATGAAATGTGCATATATATATATGAGTTTCTAGTAAGTCTCTTAGTTCCTTAACTATGTTGCCCCCATAAGAATACTAGCTAGTGGATCCACCTAGGATGCTATGTTCATGTTATTGGTATACCTTGGCAAGTAGAGAACCTTCTTTCGGTTTAGGGTTTCATGACACCGAATTCCATGTTTAGCTCACATGGTCTATTGTTGTTTAAGGCGATTGTTACCGAAAGTAAAATTAATGAATGAAAGTAATAAATATGGACACTAACTAGGGTGACTTAAGAGGTGCTACTTAGTGTAGGTAAGGGAATGGGACTTTACCTATACATTGTACAAGTTGGTCTTAAGGGGAGTCCAAGGAGGTTGTTCTTATGCACTTATGATATCATGAAATGTATATATGTTGGTCCTATATGATGTTGGTTTCATTGATGAACATGATATTGGTCTAAATTGTTATATATGAAGATGACTATATATAATGTTATGTTATATGAAGAAAGGCATTACATATGATCTCTTTTCTTGTTTACTTAATTATGTGGGGTTATGGGGCTTCACATGAGCATTGCACTTGTAGGCTCGGGATGGGATTGTTTGTATGGGTCTTGTATGTTTTGATGATATGAACTCTTCAACATGAAATGTTGATATGACTTCATGATGAGGTTGTTCTTGTATATATGAACATGTCTTGATGTTGGTGTTATCATTGACTTATATATGCTTTTGTGTGTGCATAAAGGCTTTCAAAATGGCTTAGCATATTTCTAAAGAAAAGGTCCTTTTGTGTATGTCTTTAAATGGTTTATTTGAATTTATCCATACTTAGTACATGTGGTTTATACTAACCCATATTTCTTTCATTTCTACAAATATGTAATTTGGGTCGTTGAGGTTCTTAGAGGCCATTTGCAAGAATACTTAGAATTTTTCCCAAGTTGTTGGTGAGTCCTCAATGTTCGAGGATGGTGCCACTTTTCTATCTTACTAGTATTGCTTATGTCTAAAGACACTTGTTCTTTCCTTATTCTTGAAAATATTATTGTAAGCCTATATGTGGCATATTGTACTAGTGTAAGGGCTTTGCCCAAACTTTGTAATTCTCTTTAGATTGTTATATGTGAGACGAAGTATTAGACTACTTAATGAATTGACTATGCTAAATGAGAAGTCTATGTAAACTTCATAAGCGAGGAGTCTATGTAAACTCCATATATGATATGTGAGAAGTCTAAGTATACATCACTCTATAAAAGTTTTAAATTTTCTGCATTTCTCTACCTATGATGTGCCATGATGGATGCTAAGGGCTAGTCTAAGGCCTCTTCGAGGACGAATACACCGGTTACGTCTAGGGGGTGCTTCCTGGTCGTGAAAAACTTGGTATCAGAGCGTGAGGTTGAGTAACCTTAGGATTAATGTCTCACTAAACCAAGTTTATGTAGAGTCTTATTCATAATTGTAAAGCGCTCCACACTTTTGAAATAGAGGTTATGTGATGCTTAGGAAATTCTCATCTTCTTGGAAATCCTATGTCGTGCCTCAAGAGTCTTAAAATCTATGTGTTCTTTTCATCTAACCCTTTTGTTGTGGTTATAAGCTATGACTACTTGAAAGGCAGCCGCAAGAAGAATTAAAGAAGAGATTGCTAATGTGGGAGCTCCTCCCCAAGACAACTAAGCTCCTCCACAAAGAAATCACGCTCCTCCTCAAGAATAAGTTCCTTTGGGTGACCAAGCTCAGGTCAATCCTCCGGCTAAGACGGATGGAGAGATAATTTTGGCTTTTCTAAGTTTGTCTCAAGCTATAACTACGTAAGCTCAAGCCGTAACTACTCAAGTACAAGCTATGACGGCTCAAGCAAACCGGGAAGTTGGACCCCGTGTGCACCAAAATGCTAGTACCATGGCTTTTCGCTTGAGGGACTTCACTAGGATGAACCCTCCTATGTTCTTTGGGTCTAAGGTGAATGAAGAGCCCCAATACTTTCTTTATGAGGTCTAGAAGATCTTGTATGATATGGGGTGAGTTCAAATGAGAAGGCTGAGCTAATCGCTTATCAACTCAAGGATGTGTCTCAAACTTGGTATACTCAATGGAGGAACAATAGGGTTTTGAGAGCGGGTCCCGTGAGTTGAGAGGTGTTTAGAAAGGCTTTTCTTCATAGGTTCTTCCCAAGGGAGAAGATAGAGGCTAAGGTGGAAGATTTTATCAACCTTAGTCAAGGAGGTAACAGTGTACTAGTTGAAGAGTGTCATTCGGCGATGATTCATGACAGACATTTCTCGTTTGATGGTGCATGCTCAACAAGTTGAGGAGAGTAGGTTTAAGAGGAAGAATATAGATGCTAAGAGGACAAGGTCTTATGAAGGAGGTACTTCTAAGGGTAGGTTGGAAATTCAAGACAAACTAAGTTCAAGAAGAGGTTCTCCAACTAAGTCCCTTCTAATTTCCCAAAGGCTCGTAATGATAGGGTGTATAACCCTAGACCCCAAAGGGGAAGAGGTGGTGATCACCAAGCAAGAAACATACTTGTGCCAAGTGTGGTAAGAAGCATGTGGGTGAATGTCTACTTGGGACGGATAATTGCTTTGGTTGTGGGAAGAGTGGCCATAAGGTTAGAGATTGTCCTATGGTAAGGGGTCAAGCAAAGGGGAGTAGCCAAGCTCAAGCAAGTGGTCCTAGCTCTGTTACTCCTAAGAAAAATGCTTCTATGCTCTCCGATCTAGGGTTGATCAAGAGGAATCTCCCGATATTGTCACCGGTATGTCACAAGTCTATTTTATTAATGTTTATCCATTACTTGATCCTGGTGCCACAGTATCTTTTGTAACTCCTTTAGTGGCCATGAAGTTTAATGTTCTACCCGATATCTTAATTGAACCATTTTCGGTTACTACCCCTGTGGGTGACTCGTTTGTTGTTAAAAGAGTCTATAGGAATTGTCCTATAGTGTTGTCCAATAGAGTTACTTTGATCAATTTGGTAGAACTTGATATCGTTGATTTTGATGTCATCTTGGGATTGGATTGCATGCTTGTTTTGCTTCCATTGATTGTAGAACGATGGTAGTTAAGTTCCAATTTCCTAATGAACCCATCTTAGAGTGGAAGGGGGAAAACTCAATCCCTAGAGGTTGAATCATTTCGTGTCTAAAAGCTTGTAAGATGATCTTTAAGGGGTGTCTCTACCATGTTGTGAGGGTCAAGGACCTAGACTCCTAAGCTCATCCTTTAGCGTCGATCCTCGTAGTGAAGTATTTTTCGGAAGTCTTTCCCTATGACTTACCCGGAATTCCTCTCGAACGGAAAATAGACTTCGGTATTTACTTATTGCCGGACGCGAATCCCATTTTAATTCCTCCTTATCGGATGTCTCCATATGAATTAAAAGACTTGAAGTCTCAACTCACGGATTTGCTTGACAAGGGTTTTATACAACCAAGCATTTCTCCATGGGGCGTCCAGTATTATTTGTGAAAAATAAGGATGGTTCTCTTAGAATTTGTATCGACTAATGACAATTGAACAAGGTCACTATAAAGAATAGTTATCCTCTCCCTAGGATTGATAATTTGTTTGATCAACTCCAAGGTGTGAGTTACTTTTTGAAAATTGATTTGAGGTCGAGATATCACAAACTTAGGGTGAGAGCGGAAGACATTCCTAAAATGGCTTTCCGGACTAGGTATGGTCATTGTGATTTCCAAGTCATGTCATTTGGGTAACTAATGCCCCGGCGACTTTTATGGACCTTATGAATAGAGTGTTCCGGAATTACCTTGATTCCTTTGTAGTTGTCTTTATAGATGATATCTTGGTATATTCTAACATTGAGGATGAGCACATGGGCCATTTGAGGTTTGTATCGCAAGTTCTCAAGGAACATCAACTCTTTGCTAAGTATAGTAAGTGTGAACTTTGGTTGAGATTGGTTGCTTTTCTTGGCCACATTGTTTCAAATGAGGGTATAGAGGTCGATCCAAAGAAAATGAAAGTGGTTAGAAGTTGGCCTAGACCTCTAAATCCCACCGACATAAGAAGTTTCTTGGGTCTAGTGGGATACTATAGAAGGTTTGTCGATGGGTTTGCATCCATTGCATCTCATTTGATAACAATAACCCAAAAGAAGGATAAGTTTGAGTGGCCGGAGGCTTGTGAAAGAGGCTTCCAAGAGTTGAAAGACAAGCTCACCTTCGCTCTGGTGTTGACCTCATTAAGGGTACCAAAGGGTTTGTAGTGTATTGTGACACTTCTCGAGAAGGTTTGGGTCGTGTCCTCATGCAAAATGGTAAGGTGATAGCTTATGCCTCTAGGCAACTGAAGGTGCATGAGAATAACTATCCAACTCATGATCTTGAATTAGCGGCCGTAGTGTTTTCTTTGAAAATATGGAGACATTACCTATATGGTGTTCATATGTATGTATTTACCGATCACAAGAGGCTTCAATATGTGCTCACTAAAAAGGAGTTGAATCTCCGACAAAGAAGGTGACTGGAACTTTTGAAGGATTACGACATGAGTGTTGTTTACCACCCTGGCACGGCCAACGTGGTTGCAGATGCTTTGAGTAAAATGCCCATGGTTAGTGTAACTCATGTTGAAGGAAGTAAGAAAGACCTAGTGAAAGATGTTCATAGGTTTGCCCGGTTGGGTGTTCGGTCAGAAGATTCTCCAAAAGGGGGTTTCATGGTTCATCATAACTCCGAATAATCTTTAGTGGTTGAGGTGAAGTCTAAGCAACATCTTGATCCTGTATTGATGGAGTTGAAGGAATCGATACTTAGTAAGTTCAATAAGTCATTCTCCTAAGAGGGGGATGGTGTAATTAGGTACCAAGGTAGATTGTTTGTGCCGAATGTTGAAGACTTGAGAAAACAAATTTTGGAAGAAGCTCATGGTTCCCGATATTCTATTCATCCGGGTGCCACCAAAATGTATTGTGATCTTCAAGAGGTCTATTGGTGGGATGGTTTAAAAAGGGACATAGCGGAGTTTGTGGCTAGGTGTCCTAATTGCCAATAAGTTAAGGTTGATCACCAAAGTCCGGGAGGTCTAACCAAAGTAATAGATGTCCCTACTTGGAAGTGGAAAGATATCAATATGGACTTTATTGTTGGGTTGGCTCGAACCCGGAGGCAAAATGACTCAATATGGGTTATTGCGGATAGGTTGACGAAATATGCCCACTTTATCCCTGTCAAGTCTACTTTTTTGGCGGAAGATTATGATATATTATACATTAATGAGATTTTGAGTTTACATGGGATCCCTTTGTGCCATCATCTTGGATAAAGGTGCCTAATTAATTTCTCATTTTTGGAAGTCTTTTCAATAGGGATTAGGCACTCAAGTGAAACTTAGCACCACTTTTCATCCTCAAAATAGATGGTCAAGCGGAGCGTACCATTCAAACCCTAGAAGATATGTTAATAGCTTATGTTATCAACTTCAAGGGAAATTGGGACGATCATCTACCATTGATTGAGTTCTGTTTCAATAATAGCTACCATTCGAGTATTTCTATGGCACCTTTTGAAGCACTTTGAGGTTGGTGAGTCTTCACTCCTTGGTCCTGAGATAATCTATAAGGCTATAGAGAAGGTTATAATGATAAGAGATAGGTTGAAAATAGCCTATAGTCGGCAAAATTCTAATGCTGACATTAGAAGAAGAGACCTTGAATTTGAAGTAAGTGATTAGGTCTACTTGAAGATTTCACCCATGATAGGGGTGATGAGATTTGGTAAAAATGGGAATCTTAGTCTCGGTATGTGGCTCCTTATGAGATATTGCAACGGGTCAGGAAGGTTGCTTATGAGTTAAAACTACCTAGTGAACTAGCTTCGATTCATCCGGTATTTGATGTCTCTATGCTCAAGAAATGTATAGGCGATCCGGTGTCTATTCTCCCTATTGAAGATTTAGGGATGCATGAGAACCTTTCTTATGAAGAGGTTCCGGTTGAGATCCTAGATCGTGAATTCAAAAATTTGAGTAACAAAGATTTTGCCTCCGTAAAAGTCCGATGGAAAAACCATCTGGTTGAGGGTGCAACATGGGAGGCCGAGGCCGACATAAAGTCCCGCTATCCTCATCTCTTTCCTCTTTGAGGTTAGTAATTCCTCTTAAAATAAGAATTATGAATAATGTGGATTTGGGTTGTTTTTCTAAGTATATGCATATCTTTGTATAGGTTAATGTTAAAAGGAGTTTTCATGAAAAATGTTTTTAGGATCTACTTGCACTTATATGAACTATGTGTATAATTGCCTTCTTGAGATTGTAGTGAGCATGTTTTGTTGTTGTCTTGAGATTAAAAATTGCATGGTAACTCTTTATGTTCATGTTGAGCTCAGGTTGATAGTGAGAAGGTAGTTCCTCATTATGTGTCAAGAAATGTTGAGCTCTTATACGTGGTGAATTGTAAATTGAGTTGTTATGTGTAGTTCTTTGGTTTTGTTGAATGGAATTGAGTATTCCACCTATGATCTGTGACTCATGATTATTATATTCATGATGTTGTTGTTTTTGGTGGGCTACTAGTATTTAGTTTATTTCTCTCCCTATAAAAAGGTTAAAGTGTCATTCATGAACGAATGTTCCTAAGGGGGTGGATAATGTAACACTCCGGAAGTTCCATGACATAGACTAGAGACTCACCTATTAAATAATGGTTAAAATGAAATTTCCAGACCTATACTAATGTAATAATCTTGATTTAGGAGTATTAGAGCCTAAACGTTAAGGGACGACCATGACTTCCGGAAACTAGTGCAATTGAACTAGTAAATGTCTTTAGGTGTTGTGAAGCTTTGGGTGTATTTTATGAGGTCTAAAACTTGTAAAAAATACTTTAAATAGGTAAAATAATGTATATAGGTTCAAAAAGTCCAGGTCATACCCCCCAAGGACCACCATAGGGGTCCTTGAAGGGACCCCACCATTGGCCAAACAAGCTGCCCAAGGCAGCAACAAATTGCACTGCCAAGAAACCAGTCTGCGTCGCGGACATGGTTCACCAAGGACCAAAATACGCAGACCATATTGCAGACTCCATAGTCTCAAAAATTAATTCGGAAATCTTACGGGAACATCTAACCGACGCGGACTTGTTTCGCAACGAAAAAACTGAAATTAGAATTAAAGTTTGACTTCACAAAAAGATCAACTTAAGTGAGGGGTCTTTTGGGTATTTTAGGGGAGGTTTATAAATTGGTTTTACCTCACAGTCACTCACTCAAATCAAATCCCCAAAATAAAAATCCAAAATCTTTCACCTCTCTCTACTTTCTCTCTCTATTCAACCTTCATTGAAGAAGCATTGAAGCTTGAAGAAGAAGACCAAATTTCCCAAGTTGCTACTCGATTTTTTGCTAAAGACTTCATAAGGTATGGATTCTTTCACTCTTGGTATTCATTTCCCCAATAGGTCAATTCAAAGTTGATTCCAAGGGTTCTTCTCTACAAATGGGTTTTCTTCTAAACTTGAAATTGATGATTGATTATGTCAAATCGTAATTACCTATGGCAAATTAAGTGTATATTGTTGAGAAAGTGATGTTAAGTGGTATTTTGTGTAATCCATATCCTTTCCCCAATTTCCCCAAATCTTGGATCTTGCATATGAATTGATTGGAAGTGATGAATGTATTGATTGTTACACTTGTGTTAACTATGCTATTTTATTCATGGACTGCCTATTGTCATGTATTTGTTGGGTTGGATTTATTTTTTGAAGAATTCATGATGTCTCCCTAACCCTAACTATGAAGAAGATTGAAAGTTGATTATGGTTATTGTAATTGGAGGTGTTATTGCTTAATTTACTACTATGTGATGTTGGTAATTGGATGATGGGATAAATGTTGTGGAATTGAGGGTGAGATGTTGAAGGAGATTTATGGAAGCCATTGGTAAGAGTTATAAGATCATGATTATTCTATTATGTTGATGTTGTTATTCAATTGAAGAGTAAATGATGAAGCAATGCATGTATGATTAGGCTATGCTTATGTTGAATGTGAGATCATGATTAAGTAAGGTTATGGAGGGTTGAAAGGATTCTCTTGTGCTTCTTATTAATGTGATTATGATATGATGTAATTCACACATGATGATGGTTTAGTGATGAAAGGATGTTCTTATCCTAGACCTAATGAGCTAATGACATGATTATACAAGGGGTTAGTCTCCTATGGCCTATATTAAGAATTGATTATTAAGAATGACTTAAAGGCAATTCAAAAGGGGACTTTATCTTAGCACCGAGCGAAATAGATATGAGAGGTGTCCCTTCCAAAGAGGGAAGGTAGGTTCACTAAAGTTCTCATGAGATGGAGGCTACCATTAAATGTGCATATATGAGTTTCTAGTAAATCTCCTATTTCCTTAACTATGTTTCCCCCATAGGAATACTAGTTAGTGGATCAACCTAGAATGATATATTCGTGTTATGGTTCTACCTTGGCAAGTAGAGCACCTTCTTTCGGTGTAGGTTTTCATGACACTAGATTCCATGTTTAGCTCACATAGCCTATTATCGGTTAACGCAATTGTTCCCGAAATTATAATGAATGAATGAAAGTAATAAATATGGACACTAACTAGGGTGACTTAAGGTGTTCTACTTAGTGTAGGTAAGGGTATGGGACTTTACCTATACATTGCAGAAGTTGGTCTTGAGGGGAGTCCTAGGATGTTGTTCTTATGCACTTATGATATCATGAAATGTATATATGCTGGTCCTATATGATGTTGCTCTTATATGATGTTGGTTTCATTGATGAACATGATATTGGTCTAAATTGTTATATATGAAGATGACTATATATAATGTTATGTTATATGAAGAAAGGCATTACATATGATCTCTTTTCTTATTTACTTAATTATGAGGGGTTATGGGGCTTCACATGAGCATTGCACTTGTAGGCTCGGGATGGGATTGTTTGTATGGGTCTTGTATGTTTTGATGATATGAACTCTTCAACATGAAATGTTGATATGACTTCATGATGAGGTTGTTCTTGTATATATGAACATGTCTTGATGTTGGTGTTATCATTGACTTATATATGCTTTTGTGTGTGCATAAAGGCTTTCAAAATGGCTTAGCATGTTTCTAAAGAAAAGGTACTTTTGTGCATGTCTTCAAATGGTTTATTTGCATATATCCTTACTTAGTACATGTGGTCTATCTAACCTATATTTCTTCCATTTCTACAAATATGTAGGTTTGAGCCATTGAGGTGCTTAAAGGCCATTTGCAAGAATACTTGGACTATTTCCCAAGTTGTTGGTGAGTCCTCAATGTTCGAGATGGTGCCACTTTTCTATTTTAGTAGTATTGCTTATGTCTAAAGACACTTGTTCTTTCATTATTATTGAGACTATTGTTGTAAGCCTATATGTGGCATATTGTACTAGTGAAGGGCTACGCCCAATCTTTGTATTTCTCGTTAGATGGTTATATGTGAGACGAAGTATTAGACTACTAAATTAATTGACTATACTAAATGAGAATTCTATGTAAACTTCATAAGTGAGGTGTCTATGTAAACTCCATATATGATATGTGAGAATTCTAAGTATACTTCACCATGTAAAAGTTTTAAATTTTCCGCATTTTCTCTACCTATGATGTGACATGATTATGCTAAGGGCTAGTCAAAGGCCTCTTCAAGACGAAAACACCGATCACGTCTAGGGGGTGCTTTCGGGTCGTGATATTAACTACCCAAAATATGTGTGTCTAAGTCTACATGTCAGTTCTGACCTAGGGTTCCATACTTCATTCAAATTAGGGTTAGAGAATTGTACGAAATTGGAAACCTAATAACGAAAAACTAGCATATGATATGTTGAAAGGCATGTATAAACTTGATTGCCGATTAAAATTGGTCACTGAAGAAACTCGAAAAGTGAAAAGAGGCCTGAAATCTTGCACACATCTCACTAACGAGACCCCGTCTACGGACCACCGGTCAATTGATAGACCATCGATTGGGTATATAGTTTGCGACGCTAAAAACAATCATAAGTGTCAAACGACCGATGTGGACAACAGTTCGTCGATTGATCAATGGACCGCCTTGTACATCCTTCGTTTCTATGAGAGAGTATGTTTAATCACACCCAATCAAGGATGGATTTCACGGACCGTAGATCAATCTACGGACCATGATGGGTCCCGTCACCCTGAACTGCAACCTGTGATTTTTTTTATTTTTATTTATTTCGAGTGTGTCGTAATTTATTTTGGGTACTAACAATTGCTCCATATGTACCATGGCTCCAAAGAAGCAAGTAGTCTACTCCAAAAGGGGCAAATCCAAGTCTGTCGCCCCGTCTTATCGGTTGATTGATGAATACATTGACTCAGAGTGGGATCCATCCTACGTTCCTTCGGGCACAAAGACACCACCAAAAGCATTCTGAGCCACAAGGGGCACCCTATGAAGGTTAACCCAGACATATTCACTACCTCCCGGTCTGATGAGGAGCGCACACTGATCGTATCACCAACTAGGGTTGCCTCAAGTTCAGAAGGTGGCTCAATGTCTGGTTCCAAGTCTGCCACTGCTTCAGGATCGGGGTCTACCCAGTCTTCAGGGACCAAGTCGTCCACCAAATCCGGGTCAAACTCTCAAGAGGCCATCGGATTAGGAGATAATGAACAAAAAGCCTCGTCTGATAAGGTCACTAGCTTGAAAGATCCACCTGCACCCCAAACAGATGACCCTCCTCCGATAGCCGGTGAACTAAATAGGTGGTGCGTCGAAGGGCAATGGTAAGTTTACAGGAATGCCAAGATGATCGATGAGAAGGGGGTGATGACCCAACTGGTTACTAAGGAACAACGAGTCCTCACAAGGAGCCTACATACCGTTCTCGAGGTGCACCATCTATTCAACCTCCACAAGTGTGAATGGATGGCACAGGAATTGGGCTCATATAGCGAGGAGATTGTGAGGGAGTTCTATGCTTCCTGTGTTGTCACTCTTCGGGGGTCCATCCATAGTGGGCCAAACCCACAAAATAGGAACCTCTCACATACACAATGGTCAGAGAATGAGGGTAGACATCTCCCGAGCCATCATTTGATGATTTCTATACGGCCCCACCACTGGCCCAGACTTGAGCCTCAACAATGCAGAGTTTGATTACATGTGGGATATAGTCCTGTAGGTGATTTTCACAGAAGTACTAAAATGTGGCTAGCCCAATACATTGCGGTAGATGGCGATCGGGCTGACTGGGTCATAGAACCCTGAGGGCTTATCAAGAAGGCTAAACTAAACCTTGTGGCCAAATTCTTCTGGTTGTTGGTCCGTAACAGAGTATCACCCACCAAGTCTGACAATGTACTCACCTGGGACAGGGAAGTCATAGTGGCAGCACTCGTAGAAGGGTTGGATATTGATTTCGCGCGGATGATGTTGGCGGAGATACACAAGAGGGCGTTCAAGACCTCCATTACTTACCACTTTCTGTGTTTGGTATTTCAGTTGTGCATGGACGCCGAAGTGCCAATCTAGCACTGTGATACACTCCATCGAGCGATCGGTACATTGGATATAAGCCCAATCAGAGATGAGGCCAATGTGGCAGTACCCCGCAGAGTGCCACATGCCGAGGTTCCTCCGTTGGGCAAAATCTTGTAGACACGGTGGAGCAGGACCAAGGGGTTGACCCCTTCATACCAGAGCATGACGACCCTACCTCGACCTCTTCTTCTCATGCCGCCAACAGAGCCTGCAACTCTTCAAGGTCCATACCACCCACGGCGGTGCTTCTGTTGGCTAGATTTCATAAACAGAAGGCTCAGATGGACACCCTGCTCCATTATATACAACCTTGGATGCAGAAATCCATAGCAAGGCCGAGTACCGCATTGAAAAAAGGTGGCCAAGAAAACAAAGCAGCAAATTCAAGCGGTCCACAAACACCTAGATACATTTGAGTTGAGAGTTTTGGCATGACCTACACCCACCATAGATCTCACTATCATTCAGACTGAGCTGGCCAGCCTACAAGCTGATGTAGAAGCTATCTTCGAGATACAGCAGACTGATCCAGATCATGTCCCCACTGAGCTAGCTGAAGATACTCCTTCTTGAGGCCTTGTTCAAGGTCTGTGCTGAGACACAGTCCAAACCACGTGTTCGTGGCAAGAGGCACCGTTCTAGCCGCACTCGTAAGCTGGTGATGAATCCTATGAGAGAAAAAAGGAGTGGACGGAGATGGAATAGGCTAGGAGGTCCTCGTTAGTGGATGAGGAGATGCGCCAGAGGAGGATGCAAGAGCTAGTTGCTAGGGCATCTAGGTCTGTGCCTATGAGCGAAGCAATGAGCACAACTGATGGTGCTGATAGAGTGGTGGATGGCACTACTTATGTTGTCATCCTTGGAGATGTGGGCACTACTGATGGTGACCCTGTTGTTGAACCTGTGAGCTCCAAGAAACTGGACTCGCCCGCTTGTTGATAGGTCATTGGCGTAATGTGTCATAGGTTTGCTTCACCTCCCATTACGATTTCTATGTTTTATTGTGCATTGGGGACATTTGCACTCTCTTTTGTTGGGGGTGGGGTAAATGGAATGTGGGTGATAGGGGGAAGTCTGAGTAGCCCAACTCACAATCCTCTCTTGGGGTTTTCTTGTATGTGTTCTTTTTCTTCAAGAGACTACTTAAATTTCAGTTGAACCGGCATGTATAAGGAAGTGTATGTGTAGGAGCATGATAAGATTAAAGCATGATGGCTAATTAAAAAAATTGATCCCCGTCTAGTTTAACTGCTTGCATGTATATTACCTAATAAGAGTTTGACCAAATGACGTGAATATTCCCTTGGATCCAAATAAGTTGAGCCTTTAAATAGACCATTTCTTTCTAACTCACCTTCCCAGGGTCTAATGGTTTTGGCCCAGTCCCTCCTTGGACATGTGCACCTCGACTTAGGCCAAAAGCCTAAGTTGAGGGTGGCTAATACAGAAGTGACCTTGTCATGGCCCTGACCCGACATCGGGTATTGTGCACCTCAACTCGTGGAAAAGCCATGAGTTGAGGGTGGCTATTATGAGAGAAGACCTAAAAATGGGTGTGAAAAGAGTTGGAGGTTGAAAAGAAAATCACAAGTAAGAGATGGATGTGACTTGGTGAAAAATGAAGGAACAGATGAAATGATGAAAAGAAAAAAAGAAGAGAAAAAGAGAAAAGAGTTTGTTTTTGAGAAAAATATACAAAAGTGAAAATCACACCTAAGATTGAAATAAGTCAAAGGAAAGAAAGAAAAGAAATAGGGCGTCACAACAATAAAAAGAGGTTGAAAGCCTAGTTGTAATGTCAAGGAGGGGCAAATAGTCACTAAATGTACCCAAATGTACCACACCTGACCCTGAGCCTACGTTACAAGCCGAGAAAGTCCTACCGTGATTTTAGAGTCTAGTTTTGTGAACCTAGGCAGCAAAGATAAGGGCAAGGCTATGCTGTGGAGCACTAACTGTATTTGAACTTATTCCTGAACGCGAGTGTTCAAATAGATCCTTATACCCTAAATTCATAATTCTTCTGTGGAAATTGAAGATTTCGTTTGAAGTGAGGGCATTAGTTACATTATGAGAAATTTGGTACCTTGGTGAGAGGAAAAACATAAAAGATGTATCTTGCATGGTAAATTTGTGTCATGATATGATCCGCATGAATTAGCTTGTTGAGACTAAGGTGTAGGCCTACACTCAATCAAGGAAGAGTAGGGATAGATAGCCATGTGATTGCTCGAGCTTAAATTACCTGCTTCTATGCAAGTGTCGTTTAGGGTCATAGTCCGTCGGTTGAGGACAAACAACGAATTTAAGTTGAGGGTGTTGATGTATCATGAGTTCACGGTATTTCAAATGCATTTCACTTAAGAGTTGTGTGTGTCTAGAGCCATTTTGTTTTGGTTTTAACAAGTTTTGTGTCTTGTTTCGCAGGAAAGATGTTCAGGCATAAAATGACAGAGACAACTGAAAAAGTGCAGAAACAGGACCTATAGAGACAATTGACGTCCCATTGTTTGATCAACGCTCCATAGATGATGATCGTACATAAGCAGCTCAGGCATTGGAAGAAATCAGGGAATTCTGACCAAGTGTGGAACCACGATTAACATCGACGGTCCGTCTATTGATCGATGGACCATACTGGTGAACCGTACTTTGCAACTGCGAGGGTTCCAGTACCTGATATTTGAAGAATTTAAGTTTGGAGTCACGGAGGAGCATCGACGGACCGTAGATGTCATAAGCAGGGGAGCTCCCCCTAGACGTAACCGGCATCTTCGTCCTCGTAAAGGACTTAGACAAGCCCTTAGCATTCGTCATTACATGTCATAGGTCAAAAATGCGGAAAATTTAAATCTTTTACATAGTGAAGTGTACTTAGACTTCTCCCATATCATATAGGGAGTTTACACAGACTCGTCGCTTATTGAAGCTTACATAGGCTTCTCGTTTAGCATAATAAAAGTATATAAGAGTCTAATATCTTTTCTCACATATAAACCATCTAAAAGGGATTACAACTTTGGACATAGCCACTACAAATACAATATGTCATTATAGGCTTACATCAATAGTCTCAAACGATAAAGGAAGGAACAATTGTCTTTAGACATCAAATCATACTAGGCTAGATATATTGCACCATCCTCGAACATTAAGGACTCACCAATAACTTGGAAAAGATGTCCAAGTCTTTTTGCAAATGAGACTCAAAGCACTTCAATGGCCCGAACCTACATATTTGTAGAAATAGAAGCAATATGGGTTAGTACAACCACTTGTACTAAGTATGGATATGTGCACACAAACCATTTGAAGACATGCACAAGAGGGACCATTTCTTTAGAAACATGCTAAGTCATTTTGAAAAGCCTTTATGCACACACAAGAGCATATACAAGACAAGGATCACAACAACATAAGACATGTTCATAAACAAGGACAACATCATCATAAAGTCATATCAATATTTCATGTTCATTAGTTCATATCATCAACATACAAGACCCTTACCAACAATCTCATCCCAAGCCTACAAGTGCAATGCTCATGTGAATCCCCCATAACCCACATAATCAGGTAAACAAGAAAAGAGATCATAAGTAATGACATGCTTCATATACATACCATCATCTGTAGTCATCATCACATATATCAATTTACACCAATATGATGTTCATAAATGTAACCAGCACCATGTAAGAGCAACATCATATAGAGTCAACATATGTACATATCATGATATCATAAGTGCATAATAACATAAGAACAACCTCCTAGGACTTCCCTCAAGGCCAACTTGTGCAATGTATAGATAGAGTCCCATACCCCTACCTACACTAAGTAGATTCCCTTAAGTCACCCTAGTTAGTGTTAAACTTCATTACTTCATTCATTCATTTTACTTGGAGGAACAATTGCCTTAACCTACATAGACCATGTGAGACAAAAAAAATCAGGTGTGATGAACCCTACACCGAAAAAGGTTCTCTAATTGCCAAGGTAGAACTAAAACATGAACATAGCTTTCTAGGTGGATCCACTGGCTAGTATTCCTATGGGGGCAACATAGTTAAGGAACTAGGATATATGTCTTGAACCCTCTACATGCCCATTATCATTGGAGTCCTCATCTCATGAGAAACCATAGGGTGAATCTGCCTCCAAGGGGAGTCAACACCTCATGTGGAACTATAGGGTGAATCTCCCTCCAAGGGGAGTCAACACCTCTCATTGTCAAGTTCGCTCGGTGCTAAGATAAAGTCCCTTTTTGAAATGTCTTTAAGCCTTTCCTAATCATCATATCTTAGTATAGGCCATAGGAGACTAACCCCTTGTATATCATAATCATTAGCTCATTAGGTATTGCATGAGAATTTCCTTTCATAACAACCCTTCATTTGTGAGATCAACATATCATAATAAGGCACACAAGTGATTCATATTCAACCTTGTATCATCATACCCTTAACATGATCTCACAATTCACATAGTCAAGACATTTCATCACATTCATCATATCATCATCTTCTTAATCTAATCACATATAATACTTTAATTGAACATCATCATCAAGACTACATCATCATTATCGAAGTAGAGAACTCATAATCATAGAAGTCTTCCCAAATAGCTTCCAAGACCTCCTTCAAAATCTTACCCTCAAGTCATAACAATAATCTGATGATCCACTCATCATCATAATAATATAGTGAATTAAACATTACCATAATCAGTTATAACAACCTTAATCATCTACAGGTCCAATTCATAGCTAGGGTTAGGGAAAATGGTTCAATCAAGAATTCTTCAAGAACTAGATCCAATCCCAACAACACATGACCATAGGCATTCCATGAATGAAATAGAATAGTTAAAACAAGTCTAAGAATCAATACATTCATCAATTCCCATCAATTTAGAAGCAAGATCCAAGATTTGGGGGAATCGGGGAAAGGACATGAACCACACAAAAATCCCACCAATTAACATAAATTACTCAACAATCTTCACTTAATTAGCCATAGGTAATCCAGATTCGTCATAATTAATCATCAATTTAAAGTTTAGAAGAAAACCCATTTGTAGAGAAAAACCCTTGGAATTAGGTGATTTAGAAATTAACTTTGAATGGACCTCTTGGGGAAAGGATTCCCAAGAGTAAAAGAATTCATACCTTATAGAGACTTAATCCACGAAATTTGAGTAGAAACTTGGGGAATTTGGCCTTCTTCTTCAAGCTTCTTGGTTTCTTCGATAGAGGTTGAATTCATACCTTGAGAGCTTTTGGGTTTTGATTTTGGATATTTGATTTGAGTGAGTGAATGTGAGGTAAAACTGATTTAATATCAATATATAACCATCCCCTAAAATACCCAAAAGACCCCTCACTTAAGTTGACCTTTTAGTGAAGTCAAACTTGAATTCTAAATTTCAGATTTTCATCGGGAAACAAGTTCGCTTCGCGGAGCTATTCTCGCAATATTTCCAAAATTAATTTTTGAGACAGTGGAGTACGCTAAGTGTCCAGGACACGTACCAAGACTTTTGGTCCATGGTGAACCATGTCCGCGACGCTAAGTGGTTTCATCTTAGTGTAATTAGTCGCTGCCTTTGGCAGCTTGCTTGGTCAAGGGTGGGGTCCCTTCATGGACCCCTAGGGGGGTCCTTGGGGGGTCGTACCTAGACGTTTTCACCATATATTCATTATTTTACCTATTTAAAGTATTTTTACATGTTTTAGACTTCCTACAGCACTCCTAAATCTTCACAAAACCTAAAGACGTTTACTAGTTCAATTGCACTAGTTTCTGGACGTCATGGTCATTCCCTTATATTTAGGCTCTAACACTTCTTACTTAGTTTTGATACATTAGTTTAGTATTAGAAACATTGTTTTAAGTCTATGTTCATCATGTGAGGCTCTATACTAAGTCATGAACTTCCAGAGTGTTACAGTAGATAGAACGACGGACCGTGTTGTTGGTATGTCATTCGATTCAGAGAGGATGTCATCCGGTGATCAAAATATTTCTCTAAGTCATGGCTGATAGAAACAATACACGGGCCGTCTATTGGAAATCACGTGCCTGAAAAAACCATTCCTATTTAAATTCCTTTTTAATAAGAATTATGTTTTCTATAAATAGGGCATAAAATCTCGTTTTTAGGGTTACCTACTACTACTTTTGTTCTTGTTTATGCGTGGGAGATTAGTTTTTGCAATTTTGACAAATAATTGATTTCCGAATTTGGTTTTGAAGCTTGTTGATTGAAATTCAAGTGCAATTTCTAGGTTTACAATTCTTATTACGTAAGTTCTTGATTTTAATCTACATACATGAATTGTGTTCTACTAATATGGGTAACTAAATCCACAACTAGGGTTGTGGGAACCATGAGGGACTAACAAAGTATAACTAGTAATTAAGCAATTCTTAAATAGTGTTTTTGCATGCGCATTGATAATCTTATGCTTAGAAGTCTTTTTTCCACACGTTAGAACACGCCTTGTTGCTACTTGTCAGACTAAGGAGGTAGTTAATAAGAAAAGAATTGTCAACATAGATTTAGTGTGATACTATCTAATAGGCTAGTGTTGATGGTGCGAAGTAATAACTAAGCCATACATCGATTATGATGTTTAATATGAGGTAATGGTAGGGGTTAGTAAATTATACACACGTAGTCGGACCAAGGTGCGGGGTGAAATTCTCTGGATGCCGGACCAAGGATTTTAGAGATACCTAACTTATCACTTTGCATGTAATACACTAGTAAAGGATTGCTATTACTAGAAATACCGCGTTATAAATGTCACATCCGGGTTTACCCCGTAGACGTAACCGGCGTCGTCGTTCTCTTTGAGGACTAAGACTAGACTCTTAGTTTACATCATTACATTCACAGGTCAAATTTAGAGGAAACTTTAAAACTTTTCATTACTTCAAATTGGAGTTTTACATAGACCTCTACATACATACATACATATATACATACATACATACATACATACATATATATATATATATATATATCGAGTATAGATAGACCCTTCGTTTAGGAAGATTACTTAGTCTTCTACTTTTATTGCACATAAAGATATATATAGAAAATATCATAGTTATAATAGTCGTCTCATCTCTTAACCATCTAATAAGAGTGTATCAAATTTGGGCCTAACCCATACATCAATTCAATAAGACCACATATAGGTCATACAAATGTATAGTACTCAATTGAAAGGAAAGAAACGAAAGAGTCTTAAAACTCATAACAACTCCATAAGCTAGATAGTGGCATCGCCCTCAGAAATTAAGGACCTACCCTACTTGGATGAAAAAAAGATCCAAGCCTTCTTGAAGTCGCCTTCCAGAACACTTCAATGACCGGAACTAAAATGTTGGGGAAAAAAGAAGATATGGGTTAGTATGCCACTTGTACTAAGTATGAGACCATATGCACACATACTTTGAAATCATGCTAAGAAAAGGGACATTTCATAAAGTACGCACTTTTCATTTAAAACCTTTAGGCACATTCAACAAGACCATACCAATCAATATTGCATATTCATTAAGTCATAGGCATGTACATCATAAGAACTACAACATCAAGTCTAGTCAAGTCAAGCATACATATCACATAAGTAGATACATACTCAAGTAACTCTATCATCAAGTCATATTAACAATAAGCATGAATAAGAGTACATTTCATTATAAACAAAGCAAGTCAATTACCCATGAACCCCTATCAAGTCAACAAGTGCAATGACCAAGTAAAGCCCCATAACCTTACTCAATCAAGTAACCCAACATGAATCATGACTAACATCCTACTTCACATAACATGGCATTTAGGTGTACATATCATCTTACTTTAACAACATAAACCAACACATATTCATAAGTGAACTAATCAACATATAGTATCAACAACGTGCAAGTTCATCATATATATATCATATAACATTATAAGCATAATAATACATAAGAACATCCTCCTAAGACTCCCCTCAGGGCTAACTAGTTTAATGCTTAGGTAGAGTCCCATACCCCTACCTAGACTAAGCTAGACCCCTTAGGTTATCATAGATAGAGTCCAATTCTTTAGTTTGTTTTACCTTTTGGGAACATATTGCCCTAACCGACATAGACCACATGAGCTAATGTGGAATCCGGTGTCATAAAACCCTACACTGAAGGAAGGCGGACTACTTACCAAGGTAGTACCAAAACATGAAACATAGCAACTACGTGGATCCACTAGCTAGTATTCCTATGGGGGCAACATAGTTCAAGAACTAGGAGATATAGTTATGACCCTCTTTATGCTACATGCATTATAGTCTCCAATCTCATGAGTACGTTAGTGATCCTACCTTCCCTATATGGGAAGGGACACTCCTCACTCTAGTTCACTCGGTGTTAAGCTAGAGTCCCTTTTTGAAATATCTTTAAGCCTTTATTATCAATCATAGCTTAGTTTAGGTCATAGGGTCTAGCCCTTGTATAACATCATCATCATAATAGCTCAATAATAATTGCATAAGCATAAGTCCTTTCATTACAATTCATATAGGTTAGGTTAGCACATTAACATTTCATATCATGATAAGGCACATTGGTAAATCATTCACCCTCCTTATAACATTTACATCTTAAGCCAATACCTCACAATCATAATCAATACATTTCAATTCAACATCATACCACCCTATCAATCCTAATACAAGTCATACTCCAATGCAACATCATGACTTAATCACACTTAACCATATTTTTAAGTAAAGGATAGAGATCATAAGACTTACCAAGTCTCCTTCATAGTTCATCATCAAGGTCTTACCATAAACCCTCAATTCAACCCAATTTGGGTATACATCATCATAAGTAAATAATCAACATGATAATAAGACTAGAAGAATCACTACATCACAATTCAATACTAGATTATAGCTTAAGACAAGATACTTAGGTCAATTCACAACATACTTCCTAACCGAGATCATCTTCTCAAGAACTAGCATGAAAGACCACAAATCACTCTAATTTGTTCTTTATTAATGTAACAACATCATCTAATAGTAATTCAACCAATAACCATGTTAATTGAACCAAATACAACCTAATTCATGTCAAGATCAAACCTAGGGTTAAGGGTTAAGGGTCATCTTCTACAAACTAGACCAAAACATCAAGATATATCCTAATTAAGTTAGACTACATGTTAATCAATTCATATTATCCAATAGAAAACATAAACAAACCAATTCATAACATAATTTTTGAGATTGAGAAAGACCCACATGAAAACTCAACTTTTGAAAATACTTTGAAGGAACCCTTTGAGGAAAGAGGTCTCAAAGGTGAATTAGATCTCATACCTCAATGTTTGATGAAGAATTGATGGATAAATCGTCCCTTTACAGCCCCCAAATCCCTCCCGTAGCTTGTCTTCAATGGTGTCTTCCAATAGAGAGAGAAAGAAGAGAGAAGGAAGATAGTTTTGTTTTGAGAGTTGTAATTAGACTAATGGGGTTGGGGTCTTTATATGGGGGTTTAATTTAGTTAATTAGTCTTCCCTTAATCCCTAAATAACCACAAAACCCCTTAATTAATTGTTTTAAACTAAGTTGAAACATGCAACAAAAACAGGCCACTCATAGACGGAACCCTGTCGACGCCTCGTGGCTCAATCGACGGACCAGCCCCCCTTCTATGCTGCACATCCGTCGATGAGTTCAAAGAGTGTGCAAACGATCCCCTTTAATGAATTGGCTAAATGTTGGTTGACGGTTGGCATCGACGCCCCGTCGATCAACACACGCCCCGTCTGTGCCCTTTCGTGGGTGCACAATGCCCAGGCAGTGTTCACTTGCAAGGGTCCTCCTCAAGGGCCCTTGGTTGGTCCTTTGGGAGTCGTACCCGGACGTTTCGACCATGAATCGACTTAAACACTTGTTAGACACCCTTCCACCAATTTTCGTCATTTTCTGACTCCTAAAAGCTAGTCAAATAGGCTAAGGCACGCTAGTACCTCCTAGAACTAGTTTTCGGACGTCATGGACGTTCTTGGACGTTTTGGTTTCTAGACTTCCTAAATGACTTATAAACATTAAAATAAGCCTTAAAACAGTGTTTATACCTTGTGACACTTACGCTAGTCTTTAAGACACGTCTTGGATTTTTGAAGTGTTACATTATCCCCCCCTTAGGAATATTCGTCCCCGAATGACACTAAAAATCTTTAAAATGAAGGAATAGACTCAATACTAGCATCCCAAACAACAACAATACATGACAACATCAATCATATCACTTACACAAGGCAATTCAAAACTTCAATTACCACACATAAGGCTCAAATATCACATTATGAGGAATATCCTTCTCACAACAACAACATGATCTCAACATGCTTCATATGAGTCAATTATTCCAAAGTTCAACTTATCAACATGCTACATATCATTTCATAAAGACTCACCATATCAAAATGTACAAGATAACTCAAACAAGCCAAAGAGCAAAATTTCAAGTTCAAATGCACAACTTCACAGTAAGTCACTGTAAAGCTATTCAAAAATGCACATTTTGCAAGACTTCACCAAAATCGATAGCAACTTCAATTTTTGTCATTATTTCCATTATTAGTAAGAACTACTAACCTTATTTATCAAATAGATGAGGGTAACGGGACTTCATGTCGGCCTCGGCCTCCCATGTTGCACCCTCAACTAGGTGATTCTTCCATAACACCTTTACGGAAGCCACCTCTTCATTCCTTAACTTCTTGACTTGCCTATCAAGAATTTGAATCGTAACTTCCTCATAAGAGAGGCACACCAAGACCCTCTATAGGAAGAATAGACTCGGGATCACCGATACACTTTTTAAGCATGGAACATGGAAAACCGGATGAACCGAAGCCAATTCACTAGGAAGTTTCAATTCATAGGAAACCTTACCAATCCTTTGCAAGATTTCATAGGGACCTACATAACGAGGACTCAACTTCCCTTTCTTGCCAAATCTAACCACCCCTTTCTTAGGCGAAATTTTCAAATACACCTTATCACCTTCTTCAAACTCCAAATCCCTTCTCCTATTATCGGCATAAGACTTTTGCCGACTATAGTCCATTTGAAACCGGTTCCTTATGATATGAAATTTCTCCAAAGTCTTGTAAATCAAATTGGGACCAAGAAGTGAAGGCTCACCCACTTCAAACCATCCAATAGGAGACCTACATCTCCTACCATATAAGGCTTCATAGGGAGCCATGGAGATGGATGAATGAAAACAATTATTATAAGCAAACTCCACCAAAGGCAAATGTTTATCCCAATTTCCCTTGAAACAAATAATACAAGCCCTAAGCATATCCTCAAGGGTTTGAATAGTGCATTCCACTTGACCATCCGTTTGGGGATGAAAAACAGTAATTAACTTTACCTTAGTACCCAACCGTTCTTGGAATGACCTCCAAAACCTAGATGTGAATTGTGCACCCGATTCGATATGATGGATAACGGAATACCATGGCGACACACAATCTCATCTATGAAGATCCTAGAATAATTTTCCACCGAATAGGTAGACTTGACGGGAATAAAGTGTGCGGACTTGGTCAACTTATCCACAACCACCCATATAGAGTCACATTGCCTTTGAGTCCGAGGTAAACCCACTACAAAATCCATATTGATGTCTTCCCACTTCCAAGTAGGAACTTGGATTTCTTGTAGTAAGTCACCCAGTTTCTGATGTTCGGCTTTTACTTGTTGGCAATTTGGACACTTAGCAACAAACTCCGCTATGTCCTTCTTCAAACCTTCCCACCAATATACTTCCTTAAGGTCATGGTACATTTTTGTTGAACCCAGATGAATGGAGTAGTGTGACCCATGGGCTTCCTCAAGGATCCGGTTCTTTAACTCATCTACCTTAGGAACACACAATATTCCTTGGTAAATCTTTGAGTTGAGCCTTCAACTCTTTCAATTCGACCGGAGCCATCCGATAAGGAGGAATTGAAATGGGATTTGTATCCGGTAGAAAATCGATACCAAAATCAATTTCCCATTTGGGAGGAATACCGGAAAGATCATTAGGAAAGACCTCCGGAAATTCACTCACTACGGGGACCGACTCAATGGGAGGAATTTCGGAGTCTAAATCTTGGACTCTTACAATATGGTATAGACAACCTTTAGAAATCATTTTGCATGCTTTTAGACAAGAGATGATACGACCTCTAGGAATAGAATTTTCCCCATTCCACTCTACAACGGGTTCGTTTGGAAAGTTAAACTTCACCACCCTCGTTCTACAAACTATAGAGTCAAAACAAGCATGCAACCAATCCATACCAAAAATGACATCAAAATCAAGCATATCAAGTTCTACTAGTTCAACATAGAAAACTCTATTGGGCAACATTATAGGACAATTTCTATACACCCTTTTTGCAATAACCGACTCACCCACCGGAGTAGACACTATAAAAGGTTCATGCAAAATATCGGGCAAAATGTCAAACTTTTTAGCTACTAGAGGGGTAACAAATGATAAAGTAGCACCGAGATCAAGTAAGGTATAGACATCAATAGAGAAGACTTTCAACATATCTGTCACCACGTTGGGAGAAGTCTCTTGCTCACCCCTAGAGCGGAGAGCATAAAAGCGGTTCTTCTTTGGAGCCTCACTTGACCCACTTGCTTGAGTTTGACCACTACCCTTGTCTTAACCGCTCACATTAGGACAATCCTTAACCTTGTGCCCACTTTTACCACAACCAAAACAATTGTTCGTTCCCTTAAGACAATCACCATAGTGCTTCTTGCCACATTTTCCACAAGTTGGCTTCTCGGTTGGTGAACTAGTGCCCTTTCCCTTCTTAGGCTTAGGGTTAGACACCCTATCACCACTAGCCTTATGTAACTTGGAAGGAAATTGATTAGAAACCCGCTTCTTAAATCTAGGCATGTCTTGTATCTCAAGCTTATTCTTTGAAGAACCTCCATCAAAAGATCTTGCCCTCTTAGCATCTCTACTCTTCCTCTTACCCCTTACCTCTTCCACATGTTTGACATGCACCATAAGACGGTAAATGTTCATGTTGTCATGTAGCATATCCAAATGACACTCTTCTTGCAAATCATCCAACACCCCCGTCACAAATCGGCTCATTTCATCTCTAGGATCGGAAACCAAAGAAGGAGCATATTTTGACAACTTAGTGAATTTAAAGGAGTATTCATGAACACTCATACCTCCTTGGCAGAGGTTGATGAACTCCGCCACTTTAGCTTCCCTCATCTCCCTAGGAAAGAACCGATCAATAAAAGCCTTCTTGAAGATGTCCCAAGTCATCGGACCACCTCTTAATGGCCTATTATCCCTCCATTGGACATACCATGCTTGAGACACATCCTTGAGTTGATAAGTGGCTAACTCGGCCTTCTCACTAGTAGACAACCCCATAGCCAAGAGTATCTTATAGACTTCATCAATGAACTCTTGGGGGTCTTTTTCAACCTTAGACCCATAGAAAGTAGGAGGGTTCATCCTAGTGAAGTCCCTTAGACGGGAGACCATGGTAGCAACTTGTTTATTTGGACGGGGTACAACCTCCTGGTTAGCTTGGGCCATCATAGCTTGGGCTTGTGTAGTGATGACTTGGGCCAATTAGATAAGGGCAGCCCTTATGTCACCATCCGTCAAAGGTGGAGAATTGATCGGAGCTTGTTCAACATTAGCATCTTATTCAAGAGGAGGAACTTGATCACCACGGGGAGGAGCTCCCGCATTGGTAATCTCCTCTTCAAGCCTTCGTGACGCATTCCTTCGAGTGTTCATTTCCTATAATCACAATAGTAGGATTAGATACAAAAGCACACCAAAAGTATACTCTAATGGCACGATATTGGATTTCCAAGAAAGTGAGAGTTTCCTAGGCCTCACGTAGGTTCCTATCCATAAGTATGGCGCGATTCACAATTATAAATACGAACTTATATAGACGTGGTTGAGAGAGACATTGACTCAAAGATAATTCAACCTCATGCTCTGATACCAAGTTTTTCACATCCGGGTTTACCCCTTGACATAATCGGCGTCGTCGTCCTCTTTGAAGACTACGACTAGCCTCTTAGTTACATCATTACATTCACAGGTCAAATTTAGCGGAAAATTTAAAACTTTACATTAATTCTAATTGGAGGTTTACATCGACCTCTACATACATAATATATATATATATATATATATATATATATATATATATATATATATATAGATAGATAGATAGATAGATAGATAGATAGATAGATAGATAGATAGATAGATATTGAGTATACATAGTTACTTTGTATAGGAAGATTACTTAGTCCTCTACTATTATTGCACATAAATATATATATAAAATATCATAGTCATAATAGTCGTGTCATCTCATAACCATCTAATAAGAGTGTATCAAATTTGGGCCTAGCCCATACATCAATTCAATAAGACCACATATAGGTCATACAAATGTATAGTACTCAATTGAAAGCAAAGAAACAAAAGAGTCTTAATCTATTTAATAATGCTTAAAATGATGTTTCCAGAAAATGTACTTGTCTAGTGAAGAGTCTATTAGGTTTTAAGAATATGTATTAAGGTACATAGGCATTCCAATGCCCAATATTGATTAATATTGGGCATGTTAGAGAATATTGGCTTAAGGGTGTTAGCCAATTTCTATGTATACACAAGTAACTTAAAATACACTTTGATGTTCAAATGCTCCAATCCAAGCTTATTTAGGAATTGTACTAGCAATGAAGACCCTAAGCTAAAAAATTTATTTTCATCGCTTACACACATTAGGTACGAGGCATCAAGTGTCAAGCCTAGGTACCATAGCACATGATCATTTAAAATGATCATGTAGATTAAGCAATGCCCAAGGACATAGTGAGGATCCTTGGGGACAAGAAGTGAACTTTCCAAGTGGAACTACAGAATGCACGGTTAGGAAAGTGCACGGCAACACATGTGCTACCGGCCGAGAGACAAGCGACCAAGCCCAACCGATTCGGTTAGGGCGGTTAGGGGGTCGGCACGCGTCGGGTCAAGCCACGTGGGGCCGAGCTTCCTAACCAATCCTAGGTTCTAACTAACTAACTAACCTAGGACTAACTAAAATGAACTAACTAGTGTGCCTGAAATCCTATGACCTAACCGGGTGACACTAGCCAAGTAGCTAACTAAAGAAAAATCCTAATACCTAACCTAGGATGGTCCAAAGGGGTTGGTTATGGTCCTAACAACTTAGGGGTACTTTAGTAATTACCTAGGTAATTTAATTAATTAAATTATCAACTTAATTAATTAATTTAAATGGTCAAACCTGAGACCCTTAAGCAAATTTTCAAAATTTGGCTAAGTCAAATGCTCTCCTATTTTTATTCAATTTAGGAGGGGCATTTTGGTAATTTAAGTGGAGGGTCTTTTGGGTAATTTATGGGACGACTATATATTGATATTAGGTAAGTTTTAGACAACTTTTACACGTCCTAAATCAGATCAAACAAAATTTCTCTCAATCTCTAAGAACGCTCTCTTTTCCAAACTCCATTGAAGAACAAGAAAAGCTTAAGGAAGAAGACGAAGGTTTCGAAGTTTCCAATCAGATTTCGTGGATTCTTAATCTATAAGGTATGGGTTTTTAACTCTTGGAATTCCTTTCCCCAAGAAATCATTTCAAGATAAGTTTTCAAGAACTTCAAATACTAGGGTTTTTACTCTACAAAACGGATTTTCTTCCTAACCCTAGATTTATGATTTACAATGAAAAGTAAACATTTTCTATATTCAATTTCACACGAATTGCTGAGTAATTGATTGATAATGTTTGAATGTCATGTGATACATGATCTTTCTCTAAGTGATGGTTTTGAATGGGTTGTTTATGGTAATTGATAATGCGTAAACGTTAGGATTAGAATTAAGACTTGAATGAACCCTTTAACGACCCGTTTACCTTCTCCTACGCTATGCATTGATCTTGTACATGATTTGATGAGTTGTTCTTGATTATTCCATTGAGTATTTCACTATGTATGATTATGAATATTGCATGATGAATAAGATTCTTGGAAGCAAGAGGTAAGTCTTCTAAGTGTGATTACTCTCAATGTTTATGTTAGCCTATAATTATGATGCTATGATTACGAAAGGAATGTATGATGTTTCTATGTAAATATGTTGGGCTATGAACATGTAAATTGTGAGATCATGATAAGAATACGAAAATGCAAGTTATGATATCCCTTGTATGCTTTACACAAGGTGATTATGTTATGTTAATCTCACAAATAAAGTGTTATGATGAAAGGAAATTCTCATCTAATCTAAAAGAGCTCATGATCGTGTTATACAAGGAGTTAATCTCCTATGACCTATGATAAGTTTATGATAAAAGACAACTTAAAGGTTATTCAAGAAAGGGACTTAAGCTAAGCACCGATGAACAACATATGATAAGTGTCCCTTCCCTAGTGGAAGGTAGGTTCACAATGATTCTCGTGAGATTGAGGCTGCCATGTAATGTGGAACTATGGGTCTCTAATACATATCCTAGTTCTTGAACTATGCTGCCACCATAGGATACTAGCTAGTGGATCCACCTAGAAAGCTATGTCATGTTAGGTTCTACTTTGGTCGGTAGACCACCTTTTTCGGTGTGGGGTTTCATAACGCCGGATTCCATGTTTAGCTCACATGGTCTATGTCGGTCAATGCGAATGTTCCCTCATGTAAGATAAAAGACAAGTAAATGAACGTTGACTAGGGTGACTTCAGGAGTTTGCTTAGTATAGGTAGGGGTATGGGACTCTACCTAGACATTGCACAAGTTAACTCTAAGGGAAATTCTAGGAGATTGTTATTATGTAATATGATAACATGAAAGGTATGATGCTTATGATATATGATGTTACTCTTATATGAATGTTGATCACTATGATGAATATGTTATTTGGTTATATTGCTATATGAAGTGATGACTACTTATGTTACAAGTTACATGAAGCAAGGCTTTACTTATGGTCCCCTATCTTATCTACTTGGTTATGTGGGGTTATGAGGTTTCACATGACCATTGCACTTGTAGGTTGGGGATGGGATCATTGGTAAGTGTTTTGTATATTATGTTTGTAGGACCTTTTGAATATGTAATGTTAACATGACTCTATGAGAATATGTCTTTGCTTATGATCATGCTTTAAGTGATGGATCCTTAACTTGTATATGTTATATGGTATGTGCATTGAAGACTTTCATATGACTTAGCATGTTTTCTAAAGAGATGATAAATGATTCTTTTTCATGCATGTCTTTAAGTGTTATGTGCATATACCCATACTTAGTACATGTGGCATACTAACCCCATTAATTTATATTACTACAACTGTAGGTTCCGGCCATTGAAGTTAAGCAGGTCAATTTGAAGAAGCTTGGAACTCTTTCTCCAAGTCGTGGTAGGTCCTCATGTTCGGGATGCTATTATTATATTCCAGCCTATGAAGACTTAGTAGTTTTTAGAATCCGTTATTTCCATTATGTTCTTTGGATTCTTTTGTATTAAGGCCTATATGGCATATTGACTATTATTGGCTAAGTCCAGATTTGCACTTTAGATGGTTTATATATATGTGAGACAGTTTTAGAATATCGTATGTCTTTATGGATCTTAAGTATGAAGTCTAAGTATACTTCATTAGTATGTTAAAAGTCTTAATTTTTCCGCAAATTTTATTGATCACATGTTATGACGAATGCTAAGGGCTTGTCTGAGTCCTCTTAGAGGACGACGACGCTAGTCTCATCCGGGGTGTGCTCTCCGAGTGTGACAAAAACCTTTATGAACATTCAACAAGACCATACCAATCAATATTGCATATTCATTAAGTCATAGGCATGTACATCACAAGAACTACAACATCAAGTCTAGTCAAGTCAAGCATACATATCATATAAGTAGATACATACTCAAGTAACTCTATCATCAAGTCATATTAACAATAAGCATGAATAAGAGTACATTTCATTATAAACAAAGCAAGTCAATTACCCATGAACCCCTATCAAGTCAACAAGTGCAATGACCAAGTAAAGCCCCATAACCTTACTCAATCAAGTAACCCAACATGAATCATGACTAACATCCTACTTCACATAACATGGCATTTAGGTGTACATATCATCTTACTTTAACAACATAAACCAACACATATTCATAAGTGAACTAATCAACATATAGTATCAACAAGGTGCAAGTTCATCATATACATATCATATAACATTATAAGCATAATCATACATAAGAACATCCTCCTAAGACTCTCATCAAGGCTAACTAGTGCAATTCTTAGGTAGAGTCTCATACCCCTACCTAGACTAAGCTAGACCCCTTAGGTTATCATAGTTAGAGTCAAATCCTTTAGTTCGTTTTACCTTTTGGGAACATCTTGCCCTAACCAACATAGACCACATTAGCTAATGTGGAATTCGGTGTCATAAAACCCTATACTGAAGGAAGGCGGACTACTTGCCAAGGTAGTACCAAAACATGAAACATAGCAACTACGTGGATCCACTAGCTAGTATTCCTATGAGGGCAACATAGTTTAAGAACTAGGAGATATAGTTGGGACCCTCTTTATGCTACATGCATTATAGTCTCCAATCTCATGAGTACGTTAGTGATCCTACCTTCCCTATGTGGGAAGGGACACTCCTCACTCTGGTTCACTCGATCTTAAGCTAGAGTCCCTTTTTGAAATATCTTTAAGCCTTTATTATCAATCATAGCTTAGTTTAGGTCATAGGGTCTAACCCTTGTATAGCATCATCATCATAATAGCTCAATAATAATTGCATGAGTATAAGTCCTTTCATTACAATTCATATAGGTGAGGTTAGCACATTAACATTTCATATCATGATAAGGCACATTGGTAAATCATTCACCCTCCTTATAACATTTACATCTTAAGCCAATACCTCACAATCATAATCAATACATTCCAATTCAACATCATACCACCCTATCAATCCTAATACAAGGCATACTCCAATACAACATCATGACTTAATCACAGTTAACCACATTTTTTAGTAAAGGATAGAGATCATAAGACTTACCAGGTCTCCTTCATAGTTCATCATCAAGGTCTTACCATAAACCCTCAATTCAACCCAATTTGGGTATACATCATCATAAGTCAATAATCAACATGATAATAAGACTAGAATAATCACTACATCACAATTCAATACTAGATCATAGCTTTAGACAAGATACTTAGGTCAATTCACGACATACTTCCTAACCTAGATCATCTTCTCAAGAACTGGCATGAAAGACCACAAATCACTTTAATTTGTTCATGATTAATGTTACAACATCATCTAATAGTAATTCAACCAATAACCAAGTTAATTGAACCAAATACAACCTAATTCATGTCAAGATCAAACCTAGGGTTAAGGGTCATCTTCTACAAACTAGACCAAACCATCAAGATATATCCTAATTAAGTTAGAATATATGTTAATCAATTCATATTATCCAATATAAAACATAAATAAACCAATTCATAACATAATTTTCGAGATTGAGAAAGACACACATGAAAACTCAACTTTTGAAAATACTTTGAAGGAACCCTTTGAGGAAAGAGGTCTCAAAGGTGAATTAGATCTCATACCTTAATGTTTAATGAAGAATTGATGGAGAAATCGTCCCTTTACAGCCTCCAAATCCCTCCCCTGGCTTGTGTTCAATGGTGTCTTCCAATAGAGAGAGAAAGAAGAGAGAAGGAAGAGAGTTTTGTTTTGAGAGTTGTAATTAGACTAATGGGGTTGGGGTCTTTATATGGGGGTTTAATTTAGTTAATTATTCTTCCCTTAATCCCTAAATAACCACCAAACCCCTTAATTAATTGTTTTAAACTAAGTTGAAACGTACAGCAAAAATAGGCCACTCAAAGACGGAACCCCGTCGACGTCTCGTGGATCAATCGACGGACCAGCCCCCCTTTCGTGCTGCACATCCGTCGATGAGTTCAGAGAGTGTGCAAACGAGCCCCTTCAACAAATTGGCTAAGTGTTGGTCAACGGTTGGCATCGACGCCCCGTCGATCAACACACGCCCCGTTTGTGCCCTTTCGTGGGTGCATACTGCCCAGGCAGTGTTGACTCCACTTGCAAGGGTCCTCCTCAAGGGACCTTGGTTGGTTCTTAGGGAGTCTAACCTAGACGTTTCTACCATGAATCGACTTAAACACTTTTTAGACACCCTTCCACCAATTTTCGTCATTTTCCTACTCCTAAAAGCTAGTCAAATAGGCTAAGGCACGCTAGTACCTCCTAGAACTAGTTTCCGGACGTTCTTGGATGTTTTGGTTTCTACACTTCCTAAATGACTTATAAACATTAAAATAAGCCTTAAAATAGTGTCTAGACCTTATGACACTTATGCTAGGCTTTAAGACACGTCTTGGATTTTCGAAGTGTTACGATAAATTTGTGGGGAACACACATACCCTAGTTACTTTTTCATCTTGATAAAAACCAAAGTCTACTTTTGTTCACTTGATAACCACATAATTGAAGGAATTTGTTTCACAACCCCCCTCCCCCCTACTTACTTGTTTCAAAAATATCTTGACTAAAAAGATATAATCATGGGTTAAAGTTAAGTCTAAATCATTTTCCTCGTGGGATCGACCCCAACCTACTAGACTTTACTTGATAACGATCGCTTATACTTCTTTAGGGAGGTGTAATTTGAGCGTATCAAGGAGGTGGCTCGAATTATTGAAAGATTATAACATCAGTGTTCTCTATCACACCCGGTAAAGCAAATGTGGTGGCGGATGCTCTTAGTCTGTTATTGATTGGTAGTATTGCTCACAACGAAGATAATAAGAAGGAGTTAGTTTGAGATGTTCATAGATTGACCCGATTGGGTGTTTAACTAGTTGACTCTACCAAGGGTGGTGTTATGGTTCACAATGGTTCAAAATCATCCTTTGTGGTACATGCGAAAGCCAAACAAGGACTTGATTAGACTTTGGTTGAGTTGAAGGAATCAATTCTTAAGAAGTCCGGAGAGGTTTTCTCCCAAAGGAGAGATGGTGTGCCTCGATATCAAGGTGGTTTATGTGTTCCTAATATTGATAACTTGAGAGTAAAGAGATTGTTCATAGCCTATAGTTCTCGATATTCTATTCACCCGAGAGCCACAAAGATGATCTTTTGGTGGAATGCGATAAAGAAGGATATTGCGGAATTTGTGGCTAAATGTCCTAATTGTCAACAAGTGAAAGTTGAGCATAAAAAACCGAGAGGTTTATCCCAAGATATTAACATTCCTACTAGAAAGTGAGAAGATTTGATATGGACTTCATTGTTGTTTTACCACGTATTCGGTGGCAACATGACTCGATTTGAATTATAGTAGATCGAATGATGAAACCAACTCATTTTATTTCCGTCAAGGTTTCTTATTCTGTGGAGGACTATGCTAAGTTGAATTTGAGGGAAATGGTGAGGTTGCATGGAGTGCCCTTGTCAATTATCTCCGGTGGTGGTACCCAATTCACTCTTCAGTTTTGAAAATCTTTCCAAAAGGGTCTTGGTACTCGTGTTAAGCTTTGTACGACCTTTGTTTTTACAAATAGATGAATAAGCGGAGCATACAATTCAGGCTTTGGAAGATATGTTGAGAGCATGTGAAGAGATTATGGGTACTATGTGATTTAGATTTTTAAAAAGCCCCCGTCATTTTAAATTTTACAAAGACGTGAAGAGATTATGGGTACTATGTGAAAAAATTAAATTGAAAAATAGGTAATTGATACTTCCTATGTTTAAAAAAAATGACCTAGTTTTCTTTTTATCTTGTTTTAAAAAAAATGACCTCTTTTCTTTTTTTTGCAACATTTTAACTTTAACTTTTCACGTGATATGTTTAAGACCACAAAATTAAAGAACACTTTAGTATATTTGACATAACTTTAATTTAGAACCACAAAATTAAAAAAAAAATAATTTAAACTTCATTTCAAGTCAAACTAGACTAAAACAGGAAGTACTAGTTTTGATGAATTATAAAAAAAATAAAGAGAAAATACATAATTACCCCATCAAAGTAAGACATATTTTTTAAAAAGACACTTGAACTTTGTGGGGGTCCTACTACCCCATTATTCTTGTTTAGAATGAATTAAGTGTCCCATTACGTACCTACGTGGCATGTAGAGTGTAGTTCACTCTCTACCAGAGAATGAGCTGAACCAAAAAGTAAATAATATTTATTTAAGCATTTATTTTTATTTAGAAATATTATTTTTTTCTTTTCTTTTACTTATTTTGTTGTACTTTCTCAATTCTTTATTTGTGTCATCTTCTTTCCCAAATTTCAAAAGAACCAACTACGTCCTCGCTATCTTCTTCAACTTAGAAGACCCATTTGCTTCACTCATTTTTTTCCTTGTCTTCTTGCTTCTCTTTGTTCCGTTTTCTTTTGTCCCTTATTTTTTTCAACAGAATAATAATTGTAAACCTCCTCGATAACATTATTCTTTTTTAACATAAATAAATAAATTGTTGTGTAGTGCTTTAGCATGTAATAAAGAAATTTCATCAATTTGAGAATTCTCTTACCTTCATCACAATGGAGTACTGCTGCATAATTATTGTAATTTTGGAAAGAAGATGGTAGATTGGAGATGATTATTAATTTTCAATTTTGTAATTTGTTAGTAATTTCTTTTATCAAACAAAAAATTAATGATATTATGGCATTACAATAGTGATGTGATAAAAATTACTTCGAAGAATTGACGAAGATGGCTACGTCGAGGATTTTTGGGCAGATAGAAGAGCTGAAGAAGAGCAAATGAGGTTAATGAAGAAAGAGAAAAAGAAAATGAAGTTAATAAAACAAGAAAAAAATAAAAAACAAAAATAAAGATAAAAAATCTCCCTCCGTTTCACAAAGAATGACCTGGTTTGACTTGACACAAAGTTTAAGATTATAAAGAAGATTGTTGTATCTCGTGGTTCTAAATTAAAGTTAGGTTAAATGTACAAAATTGTTTTTTGATCTTGTGGCCTTAAACATGTCACGTGGAAAGCTGATCCTAAAATGTTACCAAAATAGTAAAGAGATCATTCTTTTTTAAACAGATTAAAAATGATAGGAGGTCATTTTTTTTTAAACGAATAGAATAACATTTAATACGTGATAAATAATAAGTGGTGCGTGATTGCACTTCTTTTCTTGCAACATATTTATAATACTTTGAGGAGGTAAGAAAGCTAAAGTATATTTTTAAAAACAGATCTTACTTTAATACGATAATTAAATACAATTTTATTAGAAATAAATGTTGAAGTTGAAATGATAAGGAATAGTATAATCCCTCAACATCCCCATCACGATGTTGGAGATTAAAGAGTTGGCCATATCCCAATAGAGGAAGAAAAATATGAGATTTCTCTGATCTTGGTCGTTTGGAAAAAGATGAAAGTGAATGATAGAATGAGTAAGAGTTTAGTATGTTTAGCAGTGTTCATTTTATTTCTTTTTGCTTCTTTGTTCTATACTGGAACTATCGATTACAGATCAAGTTTTTCTCTATTCGATTCTCCGTTGAGTAAACCTAACCCCTGTTTCACTGAAGAATCGGACATTGAACCTCTCAAGGTTTACATGTATGATCTTGAAATGAAATACAATGTCGGATTTTTGAAAGGATCATCGCATTATAATGCTCCTCCTGTTACTATCGACACTTTGCCTAAATGGCCCAAGTATACGGGTTTGAGGAAACAACATAGTGTAGAGTATTGGATGTTTGCCTCATTGTTGTCTTCAATTGATGATCAAACACGAGAGGCTGTTAGGGTTTTTGATCCTCAATCTGCTAATGTGTTTTTTGTCCCTTTTTTCTCTTCCTTGAGTTATAATACTTACTATAGACATGGCAATGATTCAGAGGTCAAATATGATGATCAATTGCAGGTCATAATTCTTCTCTCTGTCTATCTAGTATATTATTACATTATTACAAACTCTGTTTGACTCTTAAATATGTATGTTCCATAATTCAGTTTCAAAGTATTGATATGGAAAGCAAAAACATTAGTTGCTTTTGTTAGATTTGTTTACACTTCTCTAACACTAGGGCCAACATATTTCAACTGTAAATATGTCCTGTTAATTCTTGTTTCTGTTTACCACAACTTTTACAAGTATAGGAAAAGATTAAGATATTATACCTCTCAACAAGACATTTTATTGAGGAATTGCATTTCTTTTTTATGTCCCCATGAGGTTTCAATATGTATAGGATATTAAGTATCATAGTTTTATGCAGGTTCTCTACTTTAGTGTATTTCTTGTATACTTGATTTTCTTCCCATCATTAATAAAATTAACTTAGCTTATCTAAAAACAAAATAGAAAATATTAGGCCTCATACTTAAGAAGTTCAACAATAGCTGTTAGAAATCCAAGGCCTAACCCTGACTATGTACTGTCTGGTCATTTAACCTGTCAAAGTGGAACGGCGGGTGCGTCTTGTCATTCACAGTGCAGCTTTAGAAACCTGGCTGTGTGATTTATTCAACTAAATGTTTGGTAAGACACTCATTTCTATGCACATATTGCTAACTCACACTCCTTCCACCTAGGCAAAAGTGATGAAGATGAAGAGAAGTTTGAGCATGAGAATATCTTATATTGTAGTCAGATGAAATAGAGTGTACAACAATAATTTTAAAACATGAAAAAGTAGAATTAGTTGATGAAAACTGTCAGGTGTTAAAATCCTAAAGCTTATATTTTTTTGAATTATTGTTAAATGAAAAAGATTTCTGTTTAAGGAAATAGGTCAAGTATTTTGGGACCTACAAAAAAGGGAAGTAGGTGAAGTGCTTTTGAAAATAAGGTTCATGTGAGTTGATGCTAATGTGCTCCGTTTTGGTTAACCAATGAAATTTATAGAGGACACTAGCAGTTTGGCTCTCTCAAGGAGGTGGTCATTAAAAGGACATCTCTCAATCCGTTTCACTGTTCATTCATCCAGTGGTGAAGGTTGTTCTTTTGTGAAAAGAAATGATAAATGCATCTAAATTTAGGTTGTTAAGGAAGGAACACTTCAGACCAATAAGGTTTGCAAAGTAAATTATGCATTTATTTGGTCTTATATAAAGTTCTCCTACATTTACATTGTCAGACGAAGAATCATTACCTTTGGATAACTAGATAAAAATTCTGGAGGGATTCTTATGTCCATTCAATGTGGAATATTTGCAAAGGGACCATGATAGTGTTGGAAGAGGAATTGTTGTATTAGCCATTACTTGGTGCCAAAAAATATTCAAGTAGACCAATAAGGTTTGCAAAGTAAATTATGCATTTATTTGGTCTTATATAAAGTTCTCCTACATTTACATTGTCAGACGAAGAATCATTACCTTTGGATAACTAGATAAAAATTCTGGAGGGATTCTTATGTCCATTCAATGTGGAATATTTGCAAAGGGACCATGATAGTGTTGGAAGAGGAATTGTTGTATTAGCCATTACTTGGTGCCAAAAAATATTCAAGTAGCATTCTTCTAGATCCAAAAGGGTGGGAGCCCCTTGCTAGTTGGATTGGTAAAGTTAGTGAATTGTGTAGTCTTTTGTTGCTGCATATAAAAATATGAAAAGAAAAAGATGAAAACTTTGAATAGTATAGAGAGTTAAGAGAGTAAAGAAGCTATTGGTGAAGTTTGAGGTGAAGTTTTTTTAAAATTTTAGTATGCAGAGTAAGTAGAAAGAAACGTATATCCAGTACACTGAATAGAGAAGAGGGGTGAAGATGGAACCTTGTTATTGTAAGATGACCCCCAAATGTATTAGTTATTAATTGGTCTTGAGAACCATAAAGTAACATTCTTTTGGGGCCAAATCATTTCACTAAGAACAATATAAACTGATTGAGCTTATAGTAGTACTTAGAACCAAAGTGGTCAAAGATAAGTTGCTCGAACTCGGGTGCGAGTGTCCGATACGGGTGCACATCTAGAGGTCGGATCTTTTGTGATCTAATTTTTAAGATTCGGGGATATGGAGTCTTGCATGGATATGGGTGCAGGGATTCACCTAAAAATAGTGTTATAAAACCTAAATTATGAGATATTATGTGGAGAACTTGAGGAGAATCAAGGAAGGAGATTAAAGGAAAACGACTCACATAGAAATTTCTATATATCTTCGATTTCACCTTAGCTTTTTTACTGATTACGAAAATCATTAAAATTGTTCAGACTTTCCCCATTGATTTTGGTCAAAGTACCCAAAATCGATTGACCAAATCGGACATGGATCCCACACCCACACCCATGTCGTGTCGACATGGGTGCAACACCAACAGTGAAGAGTCCGAGTGCGAGTGTCCGATACGGGTGCACATCTAGAGGTCGGATCTTTTTTGATCTAATTTTTAAGATTCGGGGATATGGAGTCTTGCATGGATATGGGTGCGGGGATTCACCTAAAAATAGTGTTATAAAACCTAAATTATGAGATATTATGTGGAGAACTTGAGGAGAATCAAGGAAGGAGATTAAAGGAAAATGACTGACATAGAAATTTCTATATATCTTCGATTTCACCTTAGCTTTTGTACTGATTACGAAAATCATTAAAATTGTTCAGACTTTCCCATTGATTTTGGTCAAAGTACCCAAAATCGATTGACCAAATCGGACATGGATCCCACACCCACACCCATGTCGTGTCGACATGGGTGCAACACCAACAGTGAAGAGTCCGAGCAACTTAGGTCAATGAAATGGTTGAGAACCATGAGGTCTTTGGTTCATTTCCTAGCGGAGATAAAAAAAACACTAGGTGATTCTTCTCATCTGTCCTTGCCGCAGTGGACAGATTATTTGGTACATGTTGTTGGTGAGAGGTGGCAGGTACTCCGTGCAGTGGCTGATCCAGAATTTTCGTTTAGGGGGTTCGAAAAATAAAAGTATAAATGTGTAAATAATTTTTTACAAATGTGATCCTTGAATTTTTTTTGGGTTTAAAATAACACTTCTAGCACATTTTAAAATAAAAAATAAGGCTAAAATAAGCTTGAAAAACATAACTGATTTTTTTAAAAAAAAATAAAATAGACTGAAACTAAACAAAAAAATAATTAATAAATGTTGTCATAGGGATTCGAACTGGTGGCGTGCAACTTAATATTCAGGGAACATGCCACTGAGCCATCTATTTCTATTTGTTTTTTAGGGGGTTCAAAATATATATATCTACAAAAATACAGAAAATTTACCTTGTATATAGTGTGTATTTTTTCCGAGGGGGTTCAGGTGAAACCTGTGGACCCAACGTGGGTCCGCCCCTGACTCCGTGGAATTAGTCAAGGTGCAGGAAAGCTGGCCTGGGTACCATGGTCATATAAATAAAAGAAGGACCAAAGTATAACCAATGAGGTGGAAGAGAGACCTTTTTTTTGTTGAGTTAGTCATGTAAGTAAGCTATGCATGCTTGTGTTGTCTTTTGCTAGTTTGGAAAGTTGTGAAAAGTTAGAACATGATTAAAGCCTTGGAAGAACATAAGGGAGTTAAGAAAGGTAAAATGGCTATTGGTCAAACCTGGTAAAATCTTATGTGACTAAATCCAAAAAAATAAGGATGTGGGAAGTGGAGAAAGAAAGTAAATCCTAGGACACATGAGAGAAGAGGAGCAATGATTTTAACCTTGTTAAGTGTAATAAAAGGATGCCAAACAAGTTTTGACAAGAGATAGTGAGATCAAAGAAGATATATATATATATTGATCAATTATTTAACTCCAATTACAAAGCTAACACTACATATCCTTGAATATTTGCTCAAGAGCGAAACTTTAGCTACACTCATGAAACTAGGTCCGTAGAAATTAACTCAAGGGTGTGGCCTGGTTCAGTGTTATCAAAGCCGAAAAGCGCTAAAAAGCTCTAAGGTCTGTGAGGACTTCAAGCGCAAAGCGCAAATAAAGTTTGGGCTTTAATGAAAAAATGCGCAAAGGATGAAAAGAATACAAATATTATGTTTAGTCCAAGACTAATAATTATAAACATGAATGTCAATATGACCAAAGAAAATGAAAAAAATTTATGATAAAGTTAAATATCAATTATTTAGTGTCACTTCTTCATACGATTGACAAGGAAACGTTTGCCTTAGAACCTTGATGACGACACTGAAGCGCACATAAAGTGAGGCGAAGCGCTCAACACGTTTTGAGCCTAGCTTTAGGGCTTAAGCGCGCCTTTGATAACACTGGCCTAGTTGTTAATGAAGTGGGTTGAGGATCCTGAGAACTTAGGCTTTTCATCTTTCTTAGCTTCGGTGGACAAAGTTACCTAATACTTGTTGGTGGTGGAGTGGCAGGTATCCCATGGACTTAGTCGAGGTGGGAAAGTTGTTAAGAATAGTACAATTATCAAAAGAAATAAAAAGATGTATTTCATTAAAGAATGTCATAAAAATATAAGGATTCCCTAGACCCCATGTAATTCCACTGAGTTTGTTATTGTATAATAAGGGCTAGAAAATCCTATTGTTGAGATGACATCCCTATAAAGGTTTAATTAGTAACCTGCTAAGCTATTTACAATTATATTACAGTGGAAAGATGACAAATAAGTAGAGAAAGAGTATCTCTTTTTTTTGGATGACAAGGGAAACTCGCAGCCGCTACCCTTTGAGGTGCATAGGGTAAAACCCATGTTCCTATGCAATAGCAAGCAAACCACACAATAGAGGTAACCCGCACTAGGCAAACCCGGTGCGACGAGCTCGACCCAGAAGGCAAACCCCTTGCTTTCATTAGCAAGGGGTTTCAAACTTGAGACCTCCAACATAGAAGTCCCAAGCCCAAACCACTGGGCCACCCCGAATGGTAGTAGAGAAAGAGTACCTTGGTTTCAAATATTAGAAAAAAAAGATTTTCAAAATGTAACTTGTCAAATAAAGATATATCAGATTGTGTGAAAGTTTGTGGTAATAAACTTCTGAGTCATACAATAAAATTTTGAGCAAATAGGATAGAGCATAGGCTTAGAGATTTAGAAAGGTGCCAAAGAATAAATTGTTACCTGTGGCGGTAGGATCTACTACAAATGCTATATTTTGCCAACAGATTGGTGGAGATTTGTAGGAAAAGAAAGTATTCAATGACCTAGAGAAAACGTATGATGAATTGCCAAGAAGTTCTTTTGCAGGTGCTGGAGAATAAAAAGAATTCGTGTTAAATATATAAATTTCATACTGGAGATGTACTAAGGAGCTATTGTAAGCATTAGAACAACGGGATTTAAAGCAGGTTCTCATAATTGTGAGTGTACACCACAGAGCTATTTTTTAGGTTACTTGCTCGGGTTACTTATGGATGAAATAACCAAGTGTATGAGATGAGACAACGATAGTGCATGCTATTTGCAAATGATATTAGCGAGAGTTAAGTAAACCAAAAGCTTGAACTGAGGGAAACTCCCAGTAAAATAAGGTTTTAAAACCGACTCCAATAACTTTTGGGTGGAAGACATACTCTAATAAATTTTGTGCTTGAAGCACTTCCAATATTTATGCTGGCTTTATTTCCTGTCCCAACAAAAATCATCAATAGGTTGGATCCCATCAAGAAGAAATATCTATGGCAAGGAATCAAAGATAGCAAGGGCTTCCATCTAGTCAAATGGAAGGAAATGACCATTGCGAAGAAAACTGGGAGTTTGGGGATCAAGAACCTGAAGAACCAAAGTAAAGCTCTCAGAACCAAGTGGCTTTGAAAGTATTTTAATGAAAATCAGAACCTGTGGGGCACTGTCATTAAAGCCAAATATGAGGAAAAGGATAACTGGATGACAAAGGAAGTTACTACTCTCTATGGTGTTAGCTTATGTAAATCCATCAGAATGTTGTGCAATGAATTCAAAGTCAACACCAAGATTGAAGTGGTAGATGGAGGCTGGAGCTAAAACTATTATTTGGAACGATGATTGGCATGAAGCAGGCAATATGGAGATACTATTTCAAGATATATACAACCTAGCCCCACATCAGCAGGGCACAATAGCAGAATTATGGACACCTCAAGGGGTTGAACTTTGTATTCAGGAGACATCTCAATGACTGGGAAATTCCAAGAGTTATAGAATTTTTCAACACCATTGATCAGTTCAGTGGTTTGAAGATGGAACAAGACATCCTATAGTGGCAAGGAAATAGCAAAGGGACTTTTGAAGTAAATGCAGACTAAAGGAAGCTAAACCATCCAACCAAGCAATTAATTAAATGGCCTTGGAAACATATTTGAAAAGCCAAAATCCCACATAAAGTAGTCTGCGCTGTATGGTTATTGGCAAAGGAAGTTGTGCTGACACAAGATAACCTGATGAAGAGGGGAATCCCACTATGCTTCAAATGTTTTTTCTTTTGGAGAACTTTTTCTGTGGGTAAACTACAGAAACAGTGGTCCACCTATTCATACACTGCAAGGTCATCAGTTGTGGAGAGAGTATTTCTTAGGCTAAAAAATAGTTCTATGCCTCGGAAAATCAGACGCTGCACAGCTGGGTTGAAGCAAGAGTACATGGCAAAAACAGGAAAATTAGGATTAGTGTTTCAAGAGTCTTTTAGTTAGGATTAAGTTTGATGGTGCACACACCTTATTTGTGATCAAGTTTTATGGTGTTGGTACACGTACATTATTTGGGATTAAGTTTTATGGTGTTGGTACACATACATTATTTGGGATTATGTTTTATGCTGTTGGTATGCGTACATTAGTTGAGATTGAGTTTTATGGTGTTGGCACGCGCACATTAGGCTTGGTGTTTCAAGAGTCTTTTTAGTTTGCACAAAGATAGGTATATCGGTGAAGTAATTTATATAACTGATCAGATTGGTTTAGAATTGGGATGTAGTACTAGTGTTATTCTAGTATTCCTTCCTGTAATAATTATTCTGTTTTTGCATTGGCTTTGTTCTTCTAACAGGATGATATTGTGGACTTTTTACAAAAGTCTGAACATTGGAAGAGGTCTGCTGGTCGGGATCATGTGATTCCAATGCATCATCCAAATGCTTTCAAGCGTTACCGGGAGAAGGTGAATGCTGCTATTTTCATTGTTGCAGATTTTGGTCGTCCTCCTCCAACAGTGTCTAATTTGAGGAAAGATGTAGTGGCCCCATATGCACACGTGGTTGAAACTTTTGAAGCTGATGATATTTCAGACCCATATGAGTCCCGCACAACGCTTCTTTTCTTCCGTGGGAGGACAGACAGAAAAGATGTATGCTTATCTGAATTCTGAATAAATCAATCATATAAGCTCAAATAATTGATTTATTTGATTGAAATCATTTGAGAATATTGTACTCTATTTGTTTTTTCCCCACTAAAAATCATGTATTCTCAAATGATGAAAATTGTTCCGACTCTGTTCATGTTGCAGGATGGAAAAGACCGTCAGCAAATGAAAGACATGTTGAGTGGTCAGAAGGATGTTGTCTTTGAAGCAGCAGGAATCTCAGGGAAAGGTGTAAATGAAGTAAGTTGTTTAGCTATCCAAACTGATTAATTGGGTGGCATCTCTTTGTTGTTATAACTGGAATATATGAGATCAAATTGCAATGTACTTTAGTATAATGCCATATGTTGGATCCTTAAAAATTGGCCGTTTCCGGAGACCTGCCCGTTTTATCACAAGGGGTACCACTGCAGTTGAGATTAAGAAAGTCCGTCACCTACCTTATTAAAGAAAAAGGCCCCCAGCTAACAAATTGGCTGTACTTGTTACATGTACTTATAGTTTTCACTTTCCCCTTTGTATTTCAGTCAACAAATGGGATGCGTTTGTCAAAGTTCTGTCTACACCCAGCAGGGGACACCCCATCATCTTGCCGCCTGTTTGATGCTATAGTGAGCCATTGTGTTCCTGTAATTGTGAGTGACAAAATTGAGCTACCTTTTGAGGATGAATTAGACTATACCAAATTCTCGATATTTTTCTCACGTGAGGAGGCAAAGAAAGAAGGATACATGCTTGATCAGCTGAGGAGTGTTTCAAAAGCAAGATGGGTTGAAATGTGGGGCTATCTTAAGAACGTTAGCCATCATTTTGAGTACCAATACCCTCCGAAAAAGGGTGACGCTGTAAACATGATATGGAGGGAGGTGAAGCACAAGCTTCCTGCTACCCAACTTGATGTACATAGAAACAGAAGGTTGAAAGTGCCAGATTGGTGGAGATAGTGTATAATACTGTATGTACATTTTGTATACCAATATTGATAGAGCAAAGAGCAGCATCTGGATTATATGAAATATTATTAAAATTAGTTGAACAATTCTGCATTGGAGATTGAGGGTTACTTGGTTTATGCGACGATAGCTTACCCAACATTCAGCATATTGGTTACAAGTGCTTTGATCATACTCTTATTTTGCACCTCTCTTTCAACCTGCCTGCCTTATTTATTACATGTCACTTACTTTGACTCACCACAAACACTTCTAATATTTGTGGTCTAAAATTGTCTATTAAGGATAAATAAAATGAATATTTTTAAATTGGTACTTAATATAAAAATGTGTAATTTTTTTTTTTGAAGTGGCTTAAAAAGCAATCATATAATCTAGGACAGAGGGAGTACTTCTTTATGTACTTGAAACTAACTTTGCTAGTAAAATATTAAAGTTAAAAGTGTCTTATAGAATCTTGTACTTGTATGGATTCAGGGATCTAGATGACAAAGGCGTAAAGTAGAAAGAGTTAACAATACAAACGCTCACGAATATAAGGGTCCATAAGAACTTTTTGCCAAATACTAAATAATACGTGCATTTCTTTCAAAAAAATCAGAGGATCTTGATCCAGTGTGAGAGCCAATCAGAAAATTGCTTACACCACTAGTCAATAATTTGAATTATTTTTTTCTTCATAGTCAATAGTTTGGATTTTATTTTTTGAAAAATGATCAAAAATGTCCTTAAATTATGAAGGAACAAAAATACCCTCTGTTTATAGTTTGGCTCAAAAATGCCCTTACCGTCAATACTTTGGTTCAAAAATGTTCTTAAATTATGTGAAATGAAAAATATGCCCTCTGTTTGTAGTTTGGCTCAAAAATGCATTTACCGTCAATACTTTGGTGTCCTAAAATACCCTTATTGTTATAATGAGTCAAAAATGCTCATTTTTTAAAATAAATATATTATTATTTTCTTTTTAATACATTCTTTAATAATATTTTTAAATTAGCAAATGTTTATCTTACTTCAATTCAGGAAAAAATAAATGAGAATATTTCTTATTCTATTATCATTTTTTTATTGTTATATAAATATAAATTAATTATGGATTTTCTATGATCTTATATATATGATATATATTATTTGTTGAAATGGTACATGAAGTTATTCTATTTTAATTAATAAAATGAGATTAAGAGAAAAAAATATTTCCTACGTTTTTATTTGTTAAAGTGATTTTAAAAGAAAGAAAACAAGAATACTGTTCTTTAATAATATTTAATTAGGAAGAAGATGTGTTTAAAAAGAAAAAAAAATATTTATTTGGAAAAGGGCATTTTTGACCTATTTTGTAGCTATAGGGGCATTTCTAGACCAAAATATTGACTGCAAGAGTATTTTTAAACTAAAGTATTGACAGTAAGGACATTTTTGAATTAAACTATAAACGAATGACATTTGTAATCATTTCACATAATTTAAGGATATTTTTAACCATTTTCCCTTTATTTATTTCATAGTCAATAGTTTGAATTTCTTTTCTTCAGTCATACTCAATAGTTTGAAATTAGTATCTTTTATTTTTTTCCCTTTCAGTCATACTCAATAGTTTGAATCACTCTATGCGGCTATGTAACTTTTCTTATTTCATTTTGTTTTCTATGCTCCATTACCTCTATCACAAGAGGTGAAAAATAAGCGGATCGAGTTGGATATGAATTGATTAAAAATTAGTTAGATAAACATAAATAAAATATTTATCTCAATTCATATTTAATATGGATAAAATGAATAAATTCAATGAATAATATGGATATCTATATTACTAATTTGCTTCTTATTATGTAGAGAAATATGTATTTCCATTTAAAGTTTTATTTTTCTTAATCTTTTCTCCTTTTAAGGGTGTGTTTGCTATGAACGAAAATATTTTTTGTTATCATAAAAAAAAATTGAAAATTAAATCCAATATTGAATATTAGAAATTTTAGGAATATTGGACTTATTTCAATAAATAGGGTTGACCTTTTGAGAATAAAAATGCCAAATAAATTAAGGAAATGAACATAGATCTTTAAAACTATTTGGCCTCAAATATAATTATTGGTAATTGGAACTTTTTTTTGAAAATTTCCAAGAAACCAAGAGACATCTAATTGAAGAACCAAACTTTCAATTCTATAGGATGTAACATGTAAATTTAAATGGAGAATTGATATAAGTTATAAGTAATAACTAGTGATTATATCCAGCAATAACCCTTGATAAATTTATTCAATATACAGGAAGACCTAAATTAATTGTTATGGCTTTTACATGGAAAATCCGCCTACAGATTTTGCAATTTTGATGTTATTCAAGTAACCGGTGAAATTGGCGAATGATCTTGCGGTCGATTTTTGCTCTGTAAAATACAATTACAATCACATTTATAAAAAAATTAAGTATCATGGAGTTAATAACTTTGATGGTCACTCAACTATCAATTGTTTTCACATAAAGTCACTCAATTTTCATTTTCAACTCAAAAGTCACTCAACTATGATTTGTTTGCACAGAAAGTCACTCAATTTTCATTTTTCAACTCAAAAGTCACTCAACTATGACTTCTTTGCACAGAAAGTCACTGAACTTATTTAATTGTTTTTTCATTAAAATTTAGTGACATAAAATTTTAATTATTAACCAAAATTTTAAGAATAAAATATATATATCCATTTAATGACCCACCCATTTAATCCAAACCGCTAAAATATAATATTAAACATTTTATTTTATCATTAATTCCCTAAATCATTCCCCACTGAACATTGAAAATTTTATTTTATCATTAATTCGCTAAAAGAATCTGGGAGACAATGGAGAATGATTTAGGGAATTAATAATAAAATAAAATGTTCAATATTATATTTTTAGCAGGTCGGGTTAAATGGAGCGGGTCATTAAATGGATATATATTTAATTCTTAAAATTTTGGTTAATAATTAAAATTCTATATCACTAAATTTTAATGAAAAAAATAATTAAATAAGTATAATTGAGTGACTTTTAAGTTGAAATAAAAGTTGAGTGACTTTCTGTGAAAACAATTGATAGTTGAGTGACCATCAAAATTATTAACTCCAACTTTATGTTTGATTAAAATGTGTAAAATATGTTATATGCAAGTAATCTTGGTTGGTTGCTTGATTACTTGGTTGTTATGAAAGAATCATTTTTGTGTATAATAAGAATAGTTTCCCAGTAAGGAAATATCTTGCTTTCAGTTTTTACCATGTTGCTGATTTTCAGTAGAGATTAGGTTTATTGGCATCATTGGTTTATCGAGTAATCAAGAAAAGTAAATTTTCTTTTGAACTCCTATTTACTTAACTCATTTCTTGCGTATAACACCATGTCTACACCACTAGTTTAATGGAATAGAGTAAAATAGACAAAATGTATTCCTTCCATTTTTGCTTCTTTTCACAATAAAACGTTTGATGTAAGGGGGGTGGTTGTGTCTTCACACCAAAAAAGAAGTTGAACCATTTTTTCATATTTTGGTTCTTTGGGGGTAGGGGCCAGGGAATTTCGTTCTCAAATCCGAACTGTACATTTGTACATCCTTTTGCTTCAAGGAGGCCACATCAAAATTCTCCTAGGTTTAACATCTCTCGAAAATTCTGTAGAGCTTTTCCAGTGATGCAACCTAGAATAAGACAATAGATGATCAATATCATAAATATGGGCGCCTCAAGATAACATCTACAAAAAGAACAGTTGAAAGACGGGGAAGAAGCGTGTGGGGAGAGACTGAATATCTGCCTAGAAAAGACTACACCGGAGATTTATGCTTTTTTCACTCCTTTTCAATTTTCAGTTTCCTATTCATTCCCTCTGGAAATATAGGAATGAGAGATTGTGACACTAAATCTTGATAGAAAAAATATGTAAAGTAAGCGATGGCAACGAAGAAGAGAAGTTTTACTTACCTGAACAAAAGTTCCATTTGTAGCCATGGAAGTATGGGGCTTGAAGAAGAGCCTGAGGGAGGGAAACAGAACATGCTGAATTGACCATTCACGTTGAGCCCAGGCATTTTCAGCCTCCAAAAGTAATGCTTCCTCAAATTCAGCCTCCGTGGTATCATTCTCTTAGTAACAGCAAATTCAGAAGTTAGTCCTAGCTAAGAAATGATCCACAAGATTAATATGAAAGAAACACATAGTAATGTGTTGGGAGGAGAAACAATTAACGGTAATACTCATTGAATGTCAAAAATCACCATATAGAATACAAAGTTATAGTCATCACTATTAGTATTACACTAGCAAGTGTGCTATGATAGACAGGCTATCAAATGAAAGTATTTTGTAACGACCCTCAGTCAATTTATGATTTTTGCCGTGTTTTGCCTATTTTACCCCTTCCCGTAGCTTCAGTATAATATTTGTGGTTTGCGGGGGTGGGTGTCACGGTTTCCAAAGTGGCTGGACGAGATTTGGATGAGAGTTCATCATTTTAGAAAGTTGAAATGGAACAAAGTCAATATTTGAGGAAGATGAGCTCGAATGGAATTCTGACAGTTCCGTTAGTAGGATGATTTTTGAGTTAGTTGGACTATTGGTTCGAGTCTTGAGGCATTCAAATGAGTTTCAGGTCAAGATGACCCCAGATGGGTGATTTTACGGTTCCAACAAGTCTAGAACGTGTTTTATGATCTATTTGCACTACTGGTTTGTGTTTGGAAGGTCTGAGAAGAGTTTGGGTGTTTGTTTACTTTTAAAGGTACCACCTAAAGCAAATGAGCTCCAAATGGTGTTTTGACTGAACCATTTTAGTTCTATCACAATTTTTGGAACTATTGCAAAAAGAATCATCGCATTGCGAGTTTGTATGAGGTAGATATGCTCATATTAGTGTCTTGAAGGGTTGTTGGTATTGGTACTGGTGCGACCATGGAAGCAGAAATAGGTTTGCATCCCCGAAGCCCTAGGTGCAAAAATCAGACCACATGCACGAAATCGGGGTGCAGAAGTGGCACCGCAGGTACAATGCCACTGGTGCAGAAAAAATGATCGCAGAAGCAGAAATAGCTGAGATAAAATCTCATACTGTGTTCTATTTGGTATTTAACATTTAGGGAGCTCCAATTGAAGCAATTTTCGAAGCATTTTTCTCATATGATCAACTGGTAAATGACTACAATCCAGATTTAGTCATTTTGCAATAATACCCACTACTTTCATACTTACATTGAGGTTATATATGTGGGAATGTCGATTTTTGTCTTTAGGTGTATAAAGTATGATCTTTTGGCGATGGAGGCAATTCGAGATTTTTTGTCGCAAGGATAAGAATATAACTCCCTAATTGGTATTTATTTACTGATCTGTTAATTATTTCACCGTCTAACCGCGTATGAGCCAGATATTGGAGATTTCAAACTTGAGGTTATTTATAATCGTATTTTGATGATTTGAGGGTCAATTTGAACTCCGTTTTGTATGAATTTTTAGATTCAAGTTTCACTCCCTAATTGGCATTTATTTACTGATTTGTTGATTATTTCACCGTTTAAACCACGTATGAGCATAGAAATTGGAGATTTCAAACTTAAGGTTAAGATATCGTATTTTGATGGTTTGCGGGTCAATTTGAACTCCATTTTATATGAATTTTTAGATTCAAGTTTCTTATGTCATGGATAACATGATTTACAAAGAAAAATCCAGTTTTTCCCTGGTGCACTCGGGCTCCACTTTTTGAATCTGGAATAGAAGTATAACAATATGAGTGTCTACGGACTCGTTTACTTATGCAGATTAGGTTTTGACCAGATTGGGCTCGTTCAGAGGCTTTGAGGTAGGAAAAATCCATAATTTGACTTTTCAGACTTCTAATGAAGGCAAGTTAAGGCTTTCTTTGACTCTTTACAAAGTGTTAGTTTATTGTTGACTGTGTATATCGGTAATGGGTAATGGGTAATGGGGGTTCTGTGTAAATGAGATGACGAGCATTTATGCGAGTACGGGTGCCATGTATGGGTTTATGTGATTATCTGACTACTTTGGGTTGATTCCTTGCCTTAATAGCATGATTGACAAACTTATGACTTGTTTTGACTCAGGAACATGCTAGTTGATGACTTTACTCTCCTTTATGGATTCAGAGTCGGATTATGGTAATATCCTGTTATAGCTGCGATCCTAACTGTATTTTGGGTTGATATGAGGTGTTTATATAGGCTGAGACATTGAAAAGGCAAAGATTGTAGGATTGCGTTACTCTATGAATGCACAGCCTTGAAATGTGTATTTGTGGATTTGGGATCTGAGTTGCATGCATGCACATTATGCATTGCATTTCATAAGGATCAAAGTGGCACGCCTGCCCAACATTATGTATTGGAACAGAGTGGCATATGTCCCCAATATTATGCATAAGACGGAGGGCATGCTTGTACGAGATAGCTGTTTGGTTAATTTGCAGTTCCTGGATCTCTTATATCCTTTTGTTTTGTCCATGTCTTTCGTATTTAAAGACAATGTAGTAGTTATTATCGTACTTTGACACTCTTAGAGGCTTGTACTAGTAACACTAGGTTTCGGGAAGAGTTGTATCTATTGCCGCATATGTATGAGTTCTTTAAAATTATATCGTTTTATGAATTATTATGATTCTTATATGTTAATTCCAAGTTTTCGTTTTTTGTTTTGTTACTTTGGGTTGGCTTACCTATCGGCGCACTTGCCCGATTTTGGGTCGTGATTTACCCAAGTCACAACATATATTAAGTTGGTCTATAATCTTCCTATGGCTTCTAATTTTGGATAGCAATATAAGTTGTTTCATAGCATTTAGCTGATTAAAGCTAATTACTATCTTAAAAAAATGGAAGTTGCAAAGTTTAAATCACAGCTGTCGCTGCTAATGCCTAATTGTCGGCGATGCTGAATATGGCAATCTCAACAAGGTAAAGAAAAAACTGCTTATTTACTTAAGGGCCCAGCGATCCTAAAGTGTAATGATTTCCTAAAGTGCCAAATTGCAGTAGGATCTGGCTATCAATTACACGGACTACGAGTGTAGCTCCTTCACTAGGACCAACATGAACCCTTGCTACCCTGCAATATGTACATGATACACATAATGGTATTTGTTTTTCAGAATAGTTGCTTACCTATGTTTTCTATTGAAGTTACTTCTGAACCACTTGAAAGCACTCTCTTTCTGTAGAATTTCAAGCGATCACCTGAGGGATTAGGCAATAATGGCGGATGCATGGCATAAAAATTTCCTAGGGCAGCAGCAATTGTCTGAAAACAAATTTTCTCGTCCTCCCAGTCAACCTACAAATTAACACAAGTAAAATCAGACAGTTGAGTAAGATGGGACAGAGGGAGTAACAATTTAGTCTTGTCCTATTTACCAACATTTGTAGCTTTGGGATGTCAACAATGCCCCTCAAGTTTGATGAAAATACCAATTTGTTCACCGAAAAAACAAATTTAACAAGACTTTGTGCCAATGTCACATAAAACAACTCTGATCCTCCACACAATCTACATAGAAACCATAAGACCCACAATAATAGGCAATATATATCACCCACCAAGGCAACTGTAATATCACATGCTTAGATTAAAATTCATCCAACCCTAATATTTCCATATACTACCTATGGATTGGTAATAAAGAAAAATAGCCTTTCATCTTGTTAAGTGGGACTTGGTAGTGAGAGAAAAAAAGAGGACGAATTCAGCATCCATCTCTTTTTGCATTGCACAGTGGAGGCAACTTAGAATCTGCTTTTCAATATTTTCAACTTCTCTTTTGTCATGCCTTTCAGTTTGAAAGACCTGTTGACTGTTTGGGACAAAAGTGGGATCAGGAAACCAGCAAGAAGTTTGAGGGTTACAGTGTCAGCTTGTATCTGTAGGGTTGTGGACTGAAAGAAATATTAGGTAGTTTGAAGGGAAAGCTATCTCTGTACAAATGTTTAAAGTGCAAATAACTTTGCTTTTTTGGTGCAACTTACAGGATGTGAAGGATAAAAACCATATGTTAGATTTGATCAAGTCACTACAGAAGTCTATTTCCATATACGCCTTTCTTCAAGTGAAAATTTATTTCCACTTGCACAACTTCAACTTCTAAATACCATTTTTCAACTTCAAAAATTCTTTTGTCCAAATTTTAACCAAATCTATGTCCATACGCCTTCTAAGAAAGTGATCTGTACGTACAAATCAGAAAATCCCCTGGGCAAAAACAAAAAGGCGTATGGACGTACAGATCACTTTCTCAGAAAATTCCCTGGATAAAAACAGTATGTTAGATTTTTGCCCCAGGGGATTTTCTGATTTGTACGTACAGATCACTTTCTTAGAAGGCGTATGGACATAGATTTGGTTAAAATTTGGACAAAAGAATTTTTGAAGTTGAAAAATGGTATTTAGAAGTTGAAGTTGTGCAAATGGAAATAAATTTTCACTTGAAAATCAAGTCAAAACCAGCTTTTCAAATTTGAAAAACTCCTTCCCAAAAAACTAACCAAAAAGTCAGTCTAATGTATATCCAATTTTTTTTTTATATAACCAAAATTTTTTTATATAAAAAAAATTGCAAAAATGGAAAAACTTTCTGTGTCAAAACGGCTCTATTAGTTTGGCTGTGTACTATGTACTCAAAGATTCCGGTTCTTTGAGCAATGATGCAAGAAGGTAAATTGTGGTATAAAGTAAATAAACACAAGTATTTTAGAGAGAAAAACTCCCTGCTCAAGAGAGGCAAAACCCACAACCTACATCTGTAGGATTTTCTCAAACGCACCACTAAGCTCAAGCAATTTAAGATTTACGATTGCCCTTGTAACACCCAAGGAACTGTTCCCAACAATCCCAACCTCTACCCCGTTAACTTTTCTCTCCAATGACTCTACCTATCAATGAAGTCCCTTACAAACACAAAACACACTTACTACTGTTGAGAATATAATTAAATAATAAAAGTATTTAAAAGTGTGCTCTCTCTAACAGCACTGTTGAGATTAAATAATAAAAGTATTTAAAAGTGTGCTCTCTCTAACAGCTTAAGCTGTTAGAGAGAGCACACTTTTAAATACTTTTATTATTTAATTATATTCTCAACAACTACAACCAACTATTAAAGTAATCAAGATCTTGTTCTGGTACCACTATAAGAAACTAATTATTACAACTCAAGAACAATATAGATAAAACTTGATAGGAGCAGGTTCTTTCGTTGTAGCAACAATTTTTTCTTCAAGACTCTTTGTGCTGACTTTTTCACTACGACACCTCTCCTTTAGGTGTGGTTAAACACCAAAGCTTTGTGTCGTGCTGTTTATATAGAAGTAGAAGCTGCCTTGTAGTTCTCCAATCCAAACAGGAATTGATTCAAGTTTTCCCATAAATCCAATTCTACTTTAACTTCGTTTGGATCTTCTTTATGCAACAGGCTTCTCCCTCTTAATTCAAAGTTAATACATGTGTTCGATTTATGGTAATATTTCCATATCTTGAACTCCAGCTCCTTGCAGAATTAGACTGCATAATTCCAATTCTCCAAGTCTTCATGAAACTACTTCTTCATTGCAGTCTCAATTCTGCTAGAGGAACATGTTCTCTCATGAGTTCCTCTGACAGTGTTGCTAGCTTCTTCACTCGACTAGCACGTAAAAAATAAAAGTTGCTACATTTGTATGGCTAAGCAAGGTTTGTAAGATTACTTGGACAGATACAGGGATTAGCCTTCCACTCATTGCAACCCATTGGATGGCTAGATTTGAGAACCTGATCATAAATTTGTTTTCTCAAAAGAACGTTCCCCCATATGTTCTTTTTTTTTTTTTTGAGAAATGTAACAGTTAATCTATATTTATCCATATGTATACTACCTCAAAAGTGTAGTTCCCCTCCAAAAGTGTTGTAATTACATAGGATCCTATAGTTACAAAGTTACAGCCAGTCTATAGTTGTGCTGATTACTTCTGAGCTATCTAAGACTACTTGTTTACACCAAAAATAATACAGAGCTAAACAATTAAGCTTAAATCTTTGTATGTTGCTCTGCTTTACTTCATGACATCTCTGGTTCCTCTCTAGCCATACTGTCCACCATATACATGATGGGACAATCTTCCTCTCTCCTCCTTTCTTCCTACATTTCCATCCCTTTTCCAGCACTTCAAAACTTCTTTGATCCTTTCTAGTTTCACCCATTTAATCTCTCTCATGTTGGTGAACATTTTCCAAAGCTGCGTTGTCCACTTGCAGTGTAAAAAGAGATGGTTGACTCTCTCTCTTTGCTCTTCACACGAAAATCACCTGGAACACAGGTGAAAACCTCTTTTGTTCAGGTTTTAATGTGTCAAAACTGCCTCCTTAGGATAATTGTGGACATCATTACTCTGATTTTTCTCTTAACGTAAAATATATGATAATGTATACTCCCAGATTTTCATGGGATTTAGGTGATTCTATTCCACAATCTGTTATGTATATTGTTGGAATATGAATAGGTTTATACAATCCTATTAGAATATAGGTATATACAATCCTAGTAGAATAGGAATAGGTTATACAATACTATTAGAATAGGAATAGGTTTATACAATCCTATTAGAATAAGAATAGGACTACTAAATAGTATCCTATTTGGTAAAGGATTGTATTCTAGAGTCTATAAATAGGGTCTCAATGTAATAATGTAGACACAATAACAATTCAATAATATTATTTTCCTATATTTCTCACATGGTATCAGAGTCAGATTCAATGATGGAGTCAGGTTCAATGATTCGATAATCGATTATTGAACCAGGTTATAAAGAGGTGTTCACTTGGCGGGTGTAGTTCTAGCCGCAGCCTTTTTAACAGTAATAAAGATTTTTGTTGGAGAAATTGTTTCAGAGAGGTTCTTTGTATTGAGACATAAATTGTGCAAAGGAAATTATGGAGAGGCGAAACAAGTTGTTGAAGATTAAGGGAAGAAGGTGGACAAATTTATTTTGTCAGAAATTCAGGCCAATGGGAAGATTTGTTGGGTTTTATTTGCCCTTAATTTCTTACCATAAATAGGTTTTCCTTTTAGGAAAAGGTTTTGGATTGACTAATCCTTTTTCTGGTAGGAAAAGGTTTAGGACTCTATAACGATCTTGGTAGAAAATCAAAGAGCTTCCGCTGCCGGCGGGCGGCTATTACTCATATATGCCGCCGTCTGGCCGATGATTATGTTAGCAAAAGTTGGGTCACCATGTATCTTTCTGGGGACTATTTTCTCATATCTAATTTGCGTAGCACCACGCCATCATTCCGGTGACTACTTTCTTATATCTGATTTGTGTAGCACCGTGCCATTATTCCGGTGATTACTTTTTTTCATATTTAATTTGTGTAGCACTGTGCCATCATTCCAGTGACTACTTTTTCATATTTAAATTTGTGTAGTACCGTGAATTTTTCCGAACTATTTTCTCAAATCTGAGTTGCATAGCATCATGTGTCTTTTTAGTGACTCAAATTTGATTTGCATAGTTCCATTCGTCTTTCCGATGACTCCTCAAATCTGATTTGCGTAGGGTTATGCCATCATTCCAACCCTATCCATATTATTTCTCTTTTTCAATGGGGTCGTTCCATCAATTCGAACTATCCTATATAATTTCTATTTACTAATTGGGTAGTGACATCATTCCGACCATACCCATATAATTTTTTTTCTTAGATTGTGACCACTTTTAGCCATCAAATCTAATACTCCGGCATATGAGCATGTTCCGATCAATTTCTTGGTGACTTTCTTATTTAATATTAACTCATCTATTGATTCCAACACGGTCCATATACTTTATACTAGATTTGAGCACTCTGTTGCTCAGGGGGAGTTTAGTAGCCTTGTATGTCGATTGTGTTGTGTCATCGATTGTGCAGATCACTCTATGGTCTTGAACAATTTTTCTCAAGCTTGGTTTGGGAAGTTCAACACCAACATTATGAATCAAATTCAATATTTCATGCGAAGATTAAGCAAATTAAGATTGCCTGGCATTATGCATCAAATCCAATATTTAATGAGATGACAAGCACATTGAGATTGACTGTCAATTTTGTGAAGTCTGCAAATATCTCACCAAGCCCCTTATCGTTCCCGTGTTAATTACATTTGTAACAAGCTAGGTGCATGAATTGTATGCACTAGCTTGAGAGGGAGTGTTGGAATATGAATAGATTTATACAATCTTGTTAGAATAGGAATATATTTATACAATAGGAATAGGTTTATACAATACTATTAAAATAGAAATATGTTTATACAAACCTATTAGAATAGGAATAGGACTACTAAATAGTATCCTATTTGGTAAAGGATTGTATTCTAGGGTCTTATAAATAGGGTCTCAATGTAATAATGTAGATACAACAACAATTCAATAATATTTTTTCCCAATATTTCTCACATATATATCAAGCCATGTATATGACATAGAAATATATGAATGAAATTATTCAACAATCTTATTCCACACGGTATCAGAGCTTTAGGCTTATTCCTGACCAATTTTATTCATCCTATCTTGACAAATCCCATTTTGCTACCATGCCTGAAAATGGTACTGCCGCAAATATTCCAGTCTCTGACAATGTTTCTGCAACTGCAGAGAATATCTCTATAGTTTCAACTGGAGATTTGCAACATTCAGCTTCAACAGGTAGTGGTTCATCGACCTTCTCAGGTATTTCTTACTCTTTTATTACTAATGTCTCAGACAAACTTTCTCCAAGGTGGTTGATTCTGGGGCAACTGATCACATGACAAGTCTCTCTCATCTCTTCATATCATATTCCCCTAGTCCTAACTATAAAAGAATAACTATAGCTGATGGTTCGGTTATCACTATAGCTGGTCGAGGAGACATACCACTTGGAAAACCTTGATATGTTATCTGCAAATCTCATTTCTATCCAAAAACTCACCAAAGATTCCAAATGCCAAGTAAATTTCTTCCCTTCATATTGGTTATTTCAGGAACAGAACACGAAGGAGATGATTGGGCGTGCTAGTGAGAAAGGTGGTTTTATTGTTTGAATTTCCACAATGGTGAATACATATCTAAGAATTCCTTGTCTAGTTCATTCTTGTCTGAGTCTATCATGTCAAATAAAGAGAAAGTATGGCTTTATCATCGTTTGTTAGGTCATCCTTCCTTTTATGTAATCAAAAGGATGTTTTCATCTTTGTTCAAAGATATGATTGTGGAGTCTTTTCATTGTGATGATTGTGAAATTGCAAAACACAAACATATTTCCTTTCCAATTAGTCAAAAAAGATGTCAAACTTCATTCTCTCTTATTCATAGTGATATTTGGGGACCCTCTCCCATTCCTAATATTTCTTGTGCTAGATGGCTTGTGTCATTCATTGATGATTGTACAAGAGTTACGTGGATCTATTTGCTAAAGCAAAAATCTGATGTCAGTCAAACTCTTCCTACCTTTTTTAATATGATCAAAACCCAATATGATGTGCCAATTAAAAGATTTCGATATGATAATGTCAAGGACTACTTCAATCAAAACCTCTCAGTTTTCTTCCAAAAAAAGAGGGAATTATTCATGAATCTTCATGTGTCAATACTCCTCAACAAAATGGGATAGCAGAGAAAAGAAACGGTATGTTACTTGACATTACTAGATCATTGTTGTTTCACAAAAAGGTGCAAAAATAGTATTGGGGGAAGCTGTCCTAACTGCCGCACATCTTAGTAACAAAATGTCATCAAGAATTCTGAACTTTCAAAGTCCGATTGATACTCTTAGGAATTTCTTTCCAAATTTCGAAATTTCTAATAAATTAGTTCCTAGAATCTTCGAAAGTGTTGCCTATGTTCGTATTCATTCTCAAAATAGAGGCAAATTAGATCCACGTGTGCTCTTAAGTGTGTTTTCATAGGATAATCTCCTACTAAAAAAGGTTGCAAGTGTTATCAACCATCATCTAAGAAATTCTTTGTTTCAGCAGATATCACATTTGAAGCAGATATCACATTTGATGAGAGTGAATCCTTTTTTAATCATTCTTACAATCTGGGGGAGTCATTGAAGGGAGAGGAACCTCTAGACTTGTCACTATTTGAGTTGTCCATTTCTAGTTGTGCCCAATTCTTGCCTGAGTCACCATTTGTTCGATCACCTGAGTCTCTAAATCCAAATGAACCCATTGAGTCTCCCAATCCAAATATAGATAATGGAATTCTAGAAAATAATCTACCACTGCAGGTATATTCCAGAAGAAAGAGACAAACTGATCAAACTAGTCAGTTGCAATCATCTCCTCAGGTTACTACTCCTAATACCCATCCTGAACCTATTGAACCATAAGAACCAACAAACCAAACTGTTCATGAAGCAGAATTTAACCAACCTAATGACCTTGACCTTCCCATTGCACTCAGAAAAGGAACCAGATCTTGCACACAACACCCTTTGAGCCTTTCCATGACATATCAAAATCTATCCCCAAGTCATAAAGCTTTTCTTTGTAACCTCCACACAATTCCTATCCCCAGATATTTGTCTGAAGCATTAGGAAATAAAGAATGGGAGAAAGCTATGAAGGTAGAAATGGAAGCGTTGGAGAAAAACAAAACTTGGGATATTGTGGAATTACCATAAGAAAAAAGGTTGGTCGGGTGCAGATGGGTGTTTACCGTGAAATATAAGTCAGATAGATGGGTCCACAGAAAGATATAAAGCACGTGTGGTAGCAAAGGGTTATACACAAACCTATGGAATTGATTATTTGGAGACTTTTGCTCCAGTGGCAAAAATGAATACAATATGAATCTTATTATCTTTGGCTGCGGTTTTTAATTGGAACCTACAACAATTTTATGTAAAAAATGCATTTTTACATGGAGACCTAGATGAGGAGATCTATATGGAGGTGCCACCTGGTTTTGAAAGCAAGAAGGGAATGGTGTGTAGACTGAAGAAGGCACTTTATGGATTAAAACAATCACCTCGTGCATGGTTTGGAAGATTTACAAAGGTTATGATCAAGCTAGGGTATCGACAAAGTCAAGGAGACCACACCTTCTTCATACGACACTCAAAAACAGGAAAGGTGATATTGTTGGTTTATGTGGATGACAACATAGTAACAGGTGATGATTCTGAGGAGATACAAAATTTGAAGAAGTGTTTACTCAAGGAATTCGACATCAAAGAGCTTGGAAAATTAAAGTATTTTTTGGGAATCGAAGTGGCACACTCAAAACAAGGAATCTTTATTTCCCAACAAAAATATGTGCTTGATTTGCTAAAAGAAACAGGAAAATTAGGGTGTAAACCAGTGGCTACACCAATTGAATATAATCATAGATTATGTAATGCTCCAGAAGATCCTATGGTTGATAAAGGTTCGTATTAAAAGCTTATACGAAAAATGATTTATTTGTCCCATACAAGGCCGGACATTGCATTTGCTATAAGTGTTGTAAGACAATTTATGCATGATCCTAGAGAAATGCATCTTCAAGTTGTCAATCGGATTCTACAATATCTTAAAGGAAGTCCAGGAAAAGGAATATTATTCAAAAGAGGAAGAGACTTGGTTTTAGAGGCTTATAGAGATGCGGACTATGCTGGTTCATTAGTGGATCGAAGGTCATGTTCTGGATATTGCACTTTCTTAGGAGGAAATCTAGTGACTTGGAGGAGTAAAAAACAAAATGTAGTAGCTAGATCAAGTGTAGAATCTGAGTTTCGATCTATGGCTATGGGAGTTTGTGAGTTGTTATGGTTAAAGATAATTCTTGATTTGAAGATAAGATGGGAAGGACCTATGAGACTATTGTGACAATAAATCAGCAATAAGTATAGCTCATAATCCTGTACAACATGATCGCACTGAGCATATTGAGGTAAACAGACATTCCATTAAGGAGAAACTAGATAATGGACTCATTTGTACGCCATTTGTATCTACAAAAGATCAAGTGTTCTCTTAATGTAAAATATATGATTCTGTATAATCCCAGATTTCATGGGATTTAGGTGATTCTATTCCACAATCTCTTATGTATATATAAAGCTATGTATATGACATAGAAATATATGAATGAAATTATTCAACAATCTTATATGAATGAAAATTTTCAACAATCTTATTCCACATTTACTTAATAGGGTATCTTGGTTTTCATATCATCTTCCAAGGTCATTATACTTCCTCAATGTGCTGTGTTGAGATCTTCATATGCTAAATTTACTGTGAAACACCCTTTGCTCCCCAGGTTACTAAATTGTGCTAGGGTAATAAAAAAAAAACTTTGTTATTCTACACATCTCCCAATCATTTAAGTTCCTTCTGAAGTAAAAATTCCACCCCTGATCATTCCATAATTTTGCCACAGTAGCTTGTTGCATTTGACATAGGTCATGTAACCTTTGGCTTAATGGGACATAGTCCACGCCATTTATCCATCCAGAAATCCACCTTTCTACCATTTCCCACCTTACAATATGATCTTTCTAGCACCAGATCCCATAGATCACGGATAGATCTCCATACACTAGACCCATAAGGAGAGGTCACATTGTTGTCATCCACTTATCCCTTATTCCATATTTTGCAGCAATCACTTCCTTCCACAATGTTTCTCAGCAGATGCAAACTTCCATAACCACTTCATCATAAGGCTTTGGTTTTGAAACTTCATGTTTCTGATGCCCACACCTTCTATCTTCTTGCTTATGTTCATTTCTTCCCTTTTGAAAAGATAATACTTCCTCTTATCTTCATTTCCTTGCCAAAAGAAAGTTCTTCTGAGTACCTCTATTTTGCAACACTAGCTGGTGCTGGAAACCAGACATCATGTATGTTGGTAAGGCATCTAGCACACTGTTGATCATAGTAAGTCTTCCCCAGGATAATTATTGACTTACCCAGTTTGCTAATTCTCTCACACTTTTCTATCATTCCACTCCAAATGCTTATTGACTTACTTTTTGCACCTAATGTCATGCCCAAGTAGATGGTGGGTAGCTCCCCTACTTGCCTCCCTAGTGTATTGGCTAGCTCCTCAATTTCTACCACTTCATTAATTGGATAGATGTACCCAGTGTTATCAAAGGCGCGCTTTAAGCGCGCTTAAGCCCTAAAGTGAGGCTCAAAACGTGTTGAGCGCTTCGCCTCCCTTTTATGTGCGTCGTCATCAAGGTTCTAAGGCAAACATTTCCTTGTCAATGAGCCTCTTATGAAGAATTTGAAGCTAAATAATTGAGATTTCACTTTATCATAATTTTTTTCAATTTCTTTGGTCATATATTTGTCATTTCATGTTTATAATTATTAGACTTGGACTAAACATATATATTTTATTCTTTTCTCCCTTTGCGCCTTTTTTAATTAAAGCCCATGTTTTATTTGTGCTTAAAGCCCCCACAGACCTTAGAGCTTTTTTGTGCTTTTCGCCTTTGATAACACTCGATGTAGCTTTTCCCCCAGTTTATATGAAGGCCTGACACAACTTCAAAAATAATGAAAATGGTCCTCAAAATCAGAAAATGGTCCCTCACTGCGTCACAAAAAACTAAGGTATCATTTACATACTGTAGGTGAGTGATTTCTAGGTTGTTACTTGTCCTGTTTCGCACTTGGAACCTTCTGATCCAGTCTTTGGCCTTTGCTATGTTAATCAGGCTGCTCATCCCCTCCATTGCTAGAATGTTCAAGAAAGGTGAGAGCGGATCTCCCTGCCTCAGCCCCCTTTGAGAAGAGAAAAAACCAGCGGGGCTTCTATTGATAAGAACTAAAAATTTGACTGTACCTATACAATATTTGATCCACTTGATCCATTTAGATCTAAAACCCATCTTCTGTAACATGTTCACTATGTAATTCCAATTCACATGATCATATGCTGATCATATGCTTTCTAAGTGTCAAACTTACATAGTATGCCTGGTTGTTTGCTCTTCACTCTCGAATCCACCAGTTCACTTGCTATCACCACTGCATCCATAATCTGCCTTCCTTTAAGAAAGGCCATCTGTTGTCTGTCGACAATTCTGTGAATTACCTCTTTCAATCTTTCTGTCAATAGTTTGAGATGATCTTGTACACTCCCTTCACCAGACCGATGGGTCTGAAGTCATTCAGTTCAATTGCCCCCACCTTTTTTTGGAATAAGTGCAACAAAAGTGGCATTAAAGCTCTTTTCAAGACATTCTCTAGCATGGAAATTCTGAACAACTGCTACCAACTCATGTCTGATTATGTCCAAACACCGACCGAAGGAAGCCATTGTATAGCCATCTGGTCCAGGGGCTTTATCTCCTGCACAGGCTTTAATACTTTCTAGTATTTCCTCAGCTTCAAAAGGAGCCTCCAAAAAGTTGCCATCAATTTCATCAATTTTGGGGCAATTTCTCATGTCTAACTGTGGCCTCCACCTCTTCTGATTCTGTATAGAACCTCTCCTAGTATTCAACAATTTCATTCTTAATTTCTTCAGGTTCTGCAATCTCCACTCCGTTGACTTTCAATTTATCAATGCTGTTGATTCTTCTGTGTTGGTTTGCTGTTCTATGGAAAAAACTTGTGTTTCTATCTCCCTGCTTAAGCCACAAAGCTCTGGACCTCTGTTTCCATGCTGTCTCTTCATGCTTGGCTATGTACTCAAATTCCATAGTCAAAGCCAGCCTAGAAGCTAGTTCCCCTTCTTCAAGAGCTCTCTGTTCTTGTATCTCTTCTAGATCCGCTAATTGCTTAAACAGATTGGCCTTTTGCATTTTCAGATTTCCTTGGATGGTTTTTCTCCATTCTTTCAGCTTCCCCTTTAGAGCCTTTAACTTTGCCATTAGGACATAATCAGGCCTGCCAGTGTAGTTAAAAGACTCCCACCAATCCCTAACCTTAGCATTGAACCCCTCTATTCTTGAGTGGGAAGGCTTCCAATATTTAAGGCAAAAGATGAAAGAACTTGGAAGGCTTCATGCACAGCTTCCACCTTTTCCTTTGCCTCTCTTTCTTTGGCAAGCTCTTCTAGCAGGTTTGTAACCACACTACTGCTCTTAGAACCTGTTCCCTTTTTTTTTTTTTTTTGAAACTGTTAACCTTGTATATTTCTATATGTGAATAAAACACAAGCAGTACGTAGGTTGTACTGAGCCCATATATACAACAACAAAAAACTCTAGGAAACTGAAGTTATTCTAATCTCCTAAGTGGAATCTAGCGCACCTAAAATATCTACAGTTTCTTCTGAGTATGTCTATCTACACCAAAAGCTAAAGAGCATAATACAGTTCATTTTTATCTGCTAAACAGAGTTGCTCCTATTTTCAAAACATCTAGAATTTCTTTCTTTCCATATTGTCCACCATATACAAGCTGGAACAATTCTCCAAGCTTCTCTGTCTGTAGCCTCCCATTGTGCTTCGTAGCTTGCTAATGTTGTTGAAATACTCTGCAAGTGCGGTTTTGCCTATCATTTCCTTTTCCCCTCCCTTTTTCCGAACGCTCGGGGGAATCTCGAAGTGGGTGAATGCCTTTATCAGCCAAAATCCATAGGGTAGGGAATGTGCCCCTTCAGCAGCTAGAGCCATGTGTTGTACCAATAAAGTAGGATGGTTTACCAGATCTCCTTGGTCAAGTGCATCCATCACAATCATGTCCCTGTTTTTAGCTTCATTTTTCTTTTCTACTCGCGGCAGGACACACTTCTTTACTAGATCAATATGATTTTGTGAGCTAGAGTCATCTCCCATTTCAGCACTTACCTTAACTCCTGAGCATCTCTTCCTTGTGGAATCTTGGCTGTCAAATAAGCCCTGCTTTTTTCTGGCCCATCTTCGACCCATTTTTCTTAAAAGTATTATCATAACCAACAAAAGATATGTTGAAAATGTCCCCTACGTCTTCAACTGTAAATCTGATTCCTCTTCCCTTCACAGAGGGCACCACTGCATCATCATCAACTAGCTTGAACCTTCTATAAAATTATGAACCTCTTCCTCATGAACCACTGGATTTGTGTCAAATAGTAGCTTAGTCCATTCATAATGGTCCAGTATTTTCTTCAGCTCTTTGATTCTAGCACTTCTTCTTTTTCTTTTCAGCTCTTTTTCTAATCCTCTTTAGATTCGGTTCTTTGACCAAAGGAGCAGTTTCTTCCATCCATTCTGAGGGTCCTTTTCTTTTACTGACGCCTCTAGAACTTGACGCTTTCTTCAACCCTTTTTCTTAAGGGGATTCGACTTCATCTTTCCTTTCAACATTTGAGATATCAGAATCATGGTTCTCGGTTTCTTCCTCCTTAGTTGTTTGCTTACGAACCAGTTCCCCTTGAATTGTAACTTCTTCTCTACCCTGAAGTGGTTGATCTTATTTCTTGGGATATTTTAGGGTTTGGTTGCATTCAGAGTAAGACTTCGCTGGATTGAGCATCGGATTTAATTTTGGAGTGTGCAACAGTGTTGAAGAAGATATGACTAGGTTTCAAGTTGCTGAGAATTACTTTGCTCTTTTGATTTTTCAAGAATGATACGACCAAGTGAATATACGAGGGACTAATCTTTTAATAAATAGTCCGGATGACTTTTGAAGTCCCCTTTTTTTAAGTCACTGGCTTTCATCGAAGGGGGTTTATTTTAACGGACCAATTTTCGTGGTTATTCATATCATGACCCCCTCACCCCCACCCCCCTCTTTTTTTCATGATTGTGGTGTCTGGGTCAGCTTTCATGCACCTCATCTAATTACACGGGATACTTGTCACCTCCCACCACCAACAGGTACCAGGTAACTCTGTCCACCAAGGTTAGCACAAATGGGAAGAATAACCTAGTGTTTATTTGTCTCCACAAAGTTTTGAACGAGACTTGAGGGTTCTCAACCACTTCATTGACCACTAGGCACACCCTAAGGTGCAACCCCTTCCCTTTTCTTTTAACAAGCGACACTAATACATAAATTTAAGTAATTTGTAGATTTGAAGGAGATGCATACTTGTGAGTCATGAGAACTAGATCTCTAACAAGATCCTCTGAGTTGATCATGTTATGAAGGACAATCCTCCTTTTGACATATGTATTACACTTTCGATGCTTTGAGGTTCCTGAATATTTTCTTCTTTCTTTTTGTTGCAAGAGTCTTCATTTACCTTCAAGAAGGGAAGTTTTGTTACTTTGTTCCCTTTTTGATAAGCCCATTTTGCTGAGAGTAAAGTTTCCTTCGTCTAAGCTCCTCTTCTTTCTCATTTGGGCTTTTAATCTTGGTCATAGAGTTGTCTTAGGAGCCAAAACTAGTTTGAGTTTCCAATATTTAGAAAGGACGAATCAAGTGTTTCTTGGTCCATTTTGGCAGCTTTGTTCTTTTCTTTAGAGCGGCAGGTGGCAAAATGTTTGGCATTCTATTGAGCTGTGTATATTCTAGAAGATCCTTGCATTTTAACCATCTTTTCCCTTTCTTATGGCTTCTTATATCTGTGTTTGGTAAGTGGAGGTGTGTCTTTTTTATGGTCTTCTCCATTCAACTATTCTATCCAGTTCATATTCAGCTTTGATGATCTTGTGAATTACTCTACTTTCTTACAGCACACCTTCTGGGAACCTGTTCCTTTAGTTTCAACAAAAAAACTTTTTGATATTGACTAGATCTTGAAGCATTCTTTTCCTCAAAAGCTCCGCATGAAGAGTAGAGGATGTGAAATCTGATTCTTCCTTTTGAGTGTCTTTTGAAGCTTTCTTTCCAGATGCTGATGTTCTTTTGCTCATTCCATTAATTTGAGCTGAAATTTCTCCCTCTAGAATAACGACCTGTTCCTTTGGACATATTACCTTCTTCAGGTTTTCTCCCTTTCCTACTACTGCTATATGGTGATCTCTTTTTAGCCCACAATGAATGTGTTAATTTGTCTCTATTGGTAGATATAGCTTCTCAAGAACTTCCATTACTATGTGAGTTATACACACTAGATTTCTCTTCTAAGTATGGATCGTCTACTTGATTTTAGCTAAGCTTGTCTCCATTTCATTGTCTTCTCCTTCTAGGGCTGATGTAATTGTCAATGTTGTGGTCCTTAATTTGTGCAGTTTTGTTTGGTTCTTGGTGGACTAAGTGTCTTCCTTCTCAATGTTGTGGTCCTGAATTTTTGTCTCTAGATCTCTATAATTACTTTGCAATGTATACCATATTTGCTCAGTAATGATACAGGAGGAAGCTTTGTTGAATTTATTAGGACTAATACCACATGCAAGAATTCTTCTTTTTTTTTTTTATGACAAGGGAAACCCGCAGCCGCTACCCATTGAGTGCGCACAGGATAAAACCCCTGGTCCTATGCAATAGCTCGCAAACCACATAGGAGAGGTAACCCGCAAGCCTGGTGCAACGAGCTCGACCCAGAAGGCAAACCCCTTGCTTTCGCTGGCAAGGGGTTTCGAACTTGAGACCTCCAACATGGAAGTCCCAAGCCCAAACCACTGGTCTCAAGAGGAAATCTAGTACAAAAGTAATCAGTGTTAAAGGGCTCAATATATTAATTTAGGATGATACTTGGCAATGAAAATGAGTGAGTTTACAGGCTGATAGCTTCCAACATACTAAGCAGATCAAGCTGCTTCATATGTGGTCGATGAACTTCATTGTGCAACACTCAAAGGTCAACAGTCATTGGCAAGAACATTATAGAATTGATAAGATCTTTGTTGCATGGAATAGGAAAGAAGACAAAGAAATAGCATAGAACTCACATCATTTCCTAAACAAAGTATAAATTCTGGGATGCGGTCCATGTCAGGTGTGTACTGATCCAGTATAACAGGAAGCCTAGACATATTTCCATTTGAATCGATATGAATACTAAAATACTCCTCTAGCATTCCAGCCTTTTGCTTGAGCAGTTCTGTATTCATCTGAAGTAATACATAGAAAATACCAATGCTAATAAGGAAGAGGGTATAATGATGATAGGTGACAAAATTACCTGAATTGAATAGACAAAAGGAACTTCTTTCAGTGTCCAGGAGCAGACATGGACAAGAAATAGAATTAAATTATTAGAGTGCAGTTACAGTTGAATTAAGATGAAATTACCTCGGCAATCTTTCCTCTTAGCTCTTTGCTTTCATTGCCTTCTGGATCTGTACCCTCTTCTTTCAGAGCAAGCATTACTAACTCAGGTAATGATGCTGGTTCACTCAGTTGAATTGCATTGAAATGGGCAAACCGACGTAAAACTTGCTGATACATAAGCTCTTTACTTTTGTAGCATCAAATGTAGGGAAGATCATCAAATACATAGTTAAACAAGTTATCTAATGAAAGAAAATTTAAGGAATTAAAAGAGACATGGAAAAATTACAAAGCATCAGAAAAGGCAGGAACCAAAGCGAGAGCTCAAGCTGTAGAGATATTAGAATCTTCGCTGTCAAGTGCTCTAGCAGGTTTTCTTTTTTGTTATTTCTGTTCTTTTTTATAATCGAGAAATCTTTTGAGAGCTAGAGGCGCAGGATTCGAAACTCGGTGGATATTCGAACCTGTAACATTCACCTAGTTAAGATTGCTTTCCCACTCTCGGGCTTCTTAAGAATTGTGAGAATAGGATTGTATATAATGTATAGTAACATACAAAACAACTCTTCAATTAAGGAGGTGTCTACAGTCATATGCATAATAATTACCCAACAAGAGTCGGTGTCAAATCCCATGTGGATTGGAGGTAGGATTTGCCAAAGTTCGTGACTCAACTCACAAGAGCATGCATATTTTATCAACAATGAATGTAAATTGGGGGGGGGGGGGGGGGATATATTGTTTATAACAAGTGTAACATTTCGAAAACGTAAGACGTGTCGTTAAGCCTAACGTAGGTGTCGGGAAGTCTAGACACTATTTTTAAGGTTAGTTTCATGAAAATAGGTCACTTAGGAAGTTTTGGAACCAAAATGTTTAAGAATGTCCAAGACGTCCGAAAGTTGGTCCATAGAGGTGCTAGTGTGCTTTGGCCTATTTGACTAGTTTTTAAGAGTCGGAATTTAATGAAATCTGATAAAAGTATGTGTAACACGTGTTAGGGGTGTTTCAACGTTGAAACGTCCGGGTACGACTCCCCAAGAACCAACCAAGGGCCCTTGAGGAGGACCCTAGTGTTAGAAGCAACACTACCTGGCAGTGTGCAATCGACGGCAAAGGAGACGGGCCGTGTGTGGACAAACGGGGCGTCGATGCCTCCGTTGTCCCATACATAGCCATGTTGAGGAAGCCCCTCGCCTGCACAGTCTCTGAACTCAACGACGGAGTGCAGGACGAGAGGGGTAGAGCCCGTCGACTCACAGACGGCCCGTCGTTCGGGGTCTCGCCTGTGAGGGTCAAGTTTGCTGTCTAATTTAAGATGGTTTCATTTAATTAGTTGGAGGGTTAAGTGGTTTAATTAGGGTTTAAACGAGTTTAATTAAGTTGATTTAAGACCCAATATAAATACTCCCAATCCTCATTAATCTAACACAACTCTAAAACAAAATCTCTCTACCTTCTCTCTACTTTCTCTCTCTATTGGAAGACTCCATTGAAGCTAAGTCTAGGATGTGATTGCGGGCTGGAAAAGGGTGGATTCATCTTCAATTTCTCATCAAGACAATATGGTATGGGATCTCTTCACCTTTGAGACCTCTTTCCTCAAAGGGTTCATCCAAATTGATTTCAAAAGTTAGTGATTTCTAATGGGTTTCATCCAATTCCGAAATTGATGTTGTGGATTGAGTTGTTGATGTTTCTTTTAGGTTAATATGAGTTGATTAACATGTATTCTAACTTAATTGGAGTAATTGTTCATGGTCTTGCCTAAATTGAAGAATATGTTCCCAAGTCCTTAACCCTAGGTTGTGTTCATGGTTTAGATTGTAATTGTTCATTCAATTGACTTGTTTATGGGTTGAATTACTTGTATATGATGTTGATATACTGCCTATGCACAAATTAGGATGATGATTAGTCTTTCATGCTAGTTCTTGATAGATGATCTAGGGTATGATGAATTGGCTAAATCCTAAGTTGATCTACTATTGAATGGTGAAGTAGTGACTCTTCTATACTTGTAATTTCATTGGTTATTGAATTATGGTGATTTGATGACCTAATTGGGTTGAAGTAAGGGTTGATGGTAAGACCTTTGAAATTGTGAAGAAGACTTGGTAAGTCTTGTGATCTTATCCTTTGTTTCAATTATGGTTAATTGTGGTTAAGTCGTGATGATTGTATTGGAGCATGTTTGTATAGGATTTATAGGTTGGTATGATGTTGAATTGAAATGTCTTGGTATGGTTGTGAGGTTGATTAAGATGTAAAGTAATAAGGGTGATGATGATTGCCAAATGTGCTTTATTGTTGAAAGCTATAAAGTGTTAACCTTACTTATGAGAGTTGTGATGAAAGGCTTTTACTCATGCAATTCCTATTGAGCTAGTATGATGATGATTATACAAGGGCTAGACCCTATGACCTAAACTAAGTTATGATTTTTAAATAAAGACTAAAGACATTTCAATAAGGGACTAGCTTAGCACAGAGTGAACTTGACAATGGGAGGTAATGGCTTTCCAATAGAGGAAGTGTTATCATTTGGTCCTATATGTGATGTTGACTCCCCATTGAGAGATACTCATTTCATTGATTCCAATGAGGCCCCAATTACCAAGAGGTATGTAAAGGGAATTTCCTATCTCTTAGTTGTTGAACTATGTTGCCCCCATAGGAAGACTAGCTAGTGGATCCACCTAGAAAGCTACGTTTATGTTAGGTATTACCTTGGCCGGTAGACCACCTTCCATCGGTGTAAGGTTTATGACACCGGATTCCGCATTAGCTCATGTGGTCTACGTCGGTTAAGGCAAGTGTTCCCTAAACTAAAATGAAGTAATGATGCATAGGCTAACTAAGGTGACTTGAAGGGTTAGACTTAACTTAGGTAGGGGTATGAGACTCTACCTAGGTCTTGCACTAGTTTGCCTTGATAGAAGCTCTAGGAGGTCAATATTATGTATGTAAATGATGATAAAAGGTAAATGACTTTACATGATGATTATGATGCGTATGAACATGTAATTGGTTCTTGTTGATTAAAGTATGAACTTATGTATGTTAAAGGTTATGTTATATGAAGTAAGTTACTATTTGTGATTCTTGTTTGGTTACTTGATTGAGTAGGGTTATAGGGCTTTACTTGATCATTGCACTTGTGGCTTTATAAGGGTTATGTATGGTTGTCTTGCTTTACTAGATCACATGATTAACTCTTATTTATACTTGTAATATAATTACTTGATGTTAGGGTTATGTGAGATTATGGGTTCAAATATGTGATATGCATATTGTTGCTTTGACTTGATTAAGCATGTTTAATTGGTTAGTCTAGTGGTTGATTGTGCATAAGACATAAATGGCATGATTTGACTAAATGTCCCTTTTTAGCATGTTTGATTGTTATATGTGCATATGGTCTCATACTTAGTACATGTGGCACACTAACCCCATTTTCTCCCTTTTTCCCAAACACTTTAGGTTCCGGACGTTGAAGTTTGGTTCGAGGCGATTGAGAAGAAAGCTTGGATACTCTTATCATCCAAGTGGTAGGTCCTCATTTCCCCGAGGATGATGCCGATATTCTACCTATGGATTGTTTAGCTATTATGACACTTATGTTGATTCTATCTTTCATTCGAAGACAAAGTTGTATAAAGCCTATATGTGGCTTACTTTTATTGTTGTAGGGCTATGCCCATGTTGTATTGTCGTTTTAGATGGTTTATGAGATGAGACGGATTTTATGACTCTAATTCTATCTTATATATGTGTATGAAATAAAAGTAGAAGACTAAGTAATCTTCTTATACGAACGGGGCTATGTATACTCGATATAATACTATTATGTGTATGTAGAGGTCTATATAAAGCTCTAATTAGGTATAGTTAAAAAGTTCTAATTTTTCCGCATATTTTAGCCAATGAATGTTATGATGAATGCTAAGAGGCTAGTCTTAGTCCTCAAAGAGAACGACGACGCCGGTTACGTCTAGGGGGTGCTCCCCGGATGTGACAACAAGTAACCGATGTGAAATTTCTATTGCAAACGTAGCACAAATGTTGAGTTATCATAGTTGGAGAGACTTGCGGTGTGCATTTGATGGAGTGTCGATTTGATAGATATTGACTAATTATCTTAGAATGGATTACCACATCTTTGTTTTGAACTACATTCAAAGTTTTTCAAAGCAATGTGTTTGTTTTGGTTCTTTCAAACCCCAGAACTATACCATATCAACAACCAAACATTAGCTTGAGTGGGCATAGACTTCTCTAGCTCAAGCACTTGAATGAGGATCAAATCAAATTAAAACTATTTCTAGCTCTAATCCTTTGATTAAAACCTCAAGTGCTCACCATTGAAGTTTTACCCAATCTCAGTTTTCTTTCTCAAGAAAAAGTAAAATTAGAGAGTTTAATTAATGTTTGCACCCATTAATTTTTAGATTAAAACTTGAAGACAAACAATAGATTCATGCAGTATAATCAATTTTAAGTGTTGGAACAAGTATAGGAATCCTAGTTAGAAAAGGAGTCTAATGTAGAGTCTATGAATAGGGTCTTATGTAACAATTTAGATACATTCAATAATTTTCTCTTCTATTTATCTCACATGGTATCAAAGCATTGGTGAGAAACTTCAAGACACCGTGTCAAATTCCGGGGACAGTTAGGGCTGATTTGTGTCATCTTGCCGTTCCGAAAGTGTTGTGAGAAAACCAACACCATCACGAGGCTCGGGAAGCTGTGCCGACCAAACCCCAGCCAGAACCACCGAAAAAAAAACCTCACGAGCTATCCCGATGTTCGAAGGTGGAAGTTTTCTGGCGAGATCTGGATCACGCGCCGGCATGTGAGGGCTTCTCCGGTCATTGTTTTCAAGCTATTTTTTTTGTTGGGGTCATCCAGTATTTCTGATCAAAACCTGTCTAGTTTTTCTGTTGGGGTCGTCCAGTATTTCTGATAAAAACCTGTCTAGTTTTTTTGTTAGGATTCCAACAATTTTCAGGCAGTTTCCAACAATTTCTTACATTTTTCAAGTCAAATTTTGAAAAAATGTTTTTTGCTCCAAAAATACGGGGATTGGAAGTTCAAGCCCTATAATCACTTCAGAACTATTAATGGGAAGTTCAAACTAATTAGCTTGGGCTGGCTATTGAGTTGTGGCGCTAGGGTCAAGGTGTTCAAGATCATTTACCAAACAATACTTGTGTGGTAAATGAAAAGACAAAGCCTAGTGATGAGGATGCAAAAGCCAAAGCATAATGGGAGAAAGTGAATGCTCAATTATATATTCTCCTATGGCGCTCTATTGATTCAAAGTTGATGCCTTTGTTTCGTCCATTCTTATTCAGTTTGAGAAAAAGCACATGCTTTATAATCTAATGACAAATCTCAATTCTATGATGTGATATCTCGGATGACCAACTTAAAGAAAAAGAATCTAACATATCTACTTACTTGGGACAGGTAAGTCATGGAGGAATTTGAAACGTTGATGCCAATCACTACAAACGTGGAAAAGTAACAAGACCATGGACAAACATTATTTCTAGTTCTTACACTTGCTGGACATCCTACTGACCATAATTCTGTGTGAGACCAGATTCTAGCCAATCCTACGATTCCTACAATTGATGAATTATTCTCTCGTCTACTTCGTCTTGTTGCACCTCCTAGTCAAAAAGTAGTTCCAGCACCCACTGTTGACTCCTCTATTCTCGCATCTCAAACCATAGAAAAACGAACATATCAGTCTATGGACAATTAGCAAGGAGGAGAACATTTTGGAAACCTCGATCTAAGTGAAGTTATTGCCATAAACTTGGACACACTTGTGACATATGTTATACTTTGCATGGTCCACCACCCAACTATGATCCTATTGCTCTAATGAAATATAATGAGTTCCTTTAGAATCGCGCAAGCAAGCAGACATCTTCACAAGTACAATCTGTTGTTGTAACGCCTTGGAATTTGAAAAAGAAAGAAAAGGATTTTTGGGTTGCAAGTTGTGTTTACGGTCCCCATCTACGAGTCGTAGAAGCTTCTACTGGTCGTAGATGGCATTCGAAGAAGAGGGAAAATAATATTTGAAGTCAAGTCCAGTACCTCTTTTTACGATTTACTATGACAGCTCGTTAGTCTTTCTATGAGCTATAGATAGGTCTCATAGGTAGGTCCCATACTTAGTGACTGTTGCGCGGACTCTTCATTTTTGCCGGCGAACCCGTCTCGATGCGACACTGGTGCAGGGTGCGTGTCGGATTCGGTCAATCCGATCCAGACACCTTGACCAGAGGCGAGAAAAGATTTGGGGAAAAAGAAATTAGTTTCCGGCGACGTCTGCGATGGGAGGCGGAGTACTTTTAAAGATGAAGCTTGAAAAAGTTAAAGAGGATGAAGATTGAAAAAGTACATGAAACTTAAAAAAGTGAAGAGAAGTAAGAGGAGTTTTTTCTGGAAAAAGTACATATCTTTTTCATCTTTCTTGAAAAAGTAGTCTCTTTAGTTTTTCTTGAAAAAGAAAACTAGAGACGAAGGGTTTCTCTAGATAAGTGTCCTTTTAATTATAAAATAAATTATACTTTTAATGTTTATTATATTCTCTCTTCTTTCACAATTATACTTCTTTTATTTTGTATGCAATTATACAAAAATATGCAATTAATTATTATATATATTTCATAAATATTTTGTGATATTTTAATATATATAATTAGAATATCTTTATAATTATATTTTTATAATATTGAAATTTTTTAGTCGTATCCCCGCACCCTTATCCATACTCGGATTCGCACCCCCAAATCTTAAAATTTAGATTTTGCCGAATCCGACTCTCGGATTCGCATCCGTCTCGGATATCCGCACCCGAGTCCGAGCAACTTAGCTTAGTGATAGTTTACCAGGTCAAGTTGGTTTCTTTGATTTGTGTCTACGGACCGTAGGTTCATACGGTAGATAGGCTTCTACAATTATTTTAAGGAGCTCTTGAGTCATTTCCTTGATTGTTATAAATCAAAATTATGTCGTTTTGTCTTCTACCCTAAGCCCTATATAAAGCTTTTAGGTCCTAAAACTACCCAATTCAACCCATTCTCCTAATTTCCCAAAGCATTTATCCTCCCCATATTCTCTCAAGACTAATGAAGGAGAAGAAGCTGGGGTTAATTCAAGTTCATCAATTATCCATTCTTTTTGGGGTTTAAGCATCAAGGTATGTGGGTATTCACCCATGGAATCTGTTCTTCCATGGGCCCCCCAATGTTTCCAATTTCTCAATCTCAAATTCAATTGTTCAAGTTAGGGTTTCAATTCCACCTTTGTGGGTTTCATCCAATTATGATTTATTATTGTTAATTAAGTCTTCTAATGCATGATTCAATGTTAATACATGATATTTAGTTGAAATTATGTTGACTCATGCCTCATTTATGATTTTCAACAATAAACCTATGATGAACTCATAAACTTATGAACTATGAGTTTATGAAGATATGCATGTTTTTTATGAAATTATTGAAAATGATTTGGACTTATCCTATTTGCAAACCAAGCATGGCATAAATTTAATACATGAATAACCAAACCAAGTTATTCATGTATTAGCTTTGGACTTATCCAGCTACCAACAACCCCTTAATGAGATAATATATAGCCAAACAAATGTATATGGTTTGCTTTAGACCAAAAGTTTTATAAGTCTTTCTTTCTTTTTAAAACTCTGTGCCCAATCAAAGTGCATCACAAAAAACACTTCTTCCAAACTAGATTATACAGACAAGGATGTATACAAAAAGGAAGCGCCTTTGGTTAGCCAAGTCTCTTGACTATGCAGCAATGCTTCTTTGTATATAGTAGCGATTTAATGGTACCAAGATTATGCGAATTGTAGAGCTTTTAATCTAGCAAGCATACAAAGTCCTCACTACATCCATATTCCCATAATCCAATCAATGAACCTTGATAGAGAAGCAACAAAAAACTTTTAAATCTTTCTTAGAATACTGATACCTTATCAGAAAGCTATAGTGATAGATTACCTCAAGTTAATCACATTAACAAGATAAAGGTGTGTATTGTGTTGAAGCAAAGCAAAAATTTCATCCGCCATCCCAGTATATGTGCAATTCCTAACAATATCCAATAGACCTACACGATTAAAAACTAAAGATTAGTAGGAGTAAAAGGCTAATTTGTCTTCCTATCAACTAAAATTTTGGTAATCCATCGGCACATACCAGGGTGACAGTCATTATCAATCTCATTAACAAGCTCTTGGATGCTAGTGAGGTCTGCGGTTTCACTAGGATTCCTCCTTTGTCTGATAGAAGACCTGCAACATTTCCTTTGCGTGAAAAAGTATGTCGGTAGCATGTTTAACTAAACTATCAACCTGATGTTTGAGTAGTCATGGTATATGCAACTCATTTATTCATTTTATGAAATTGGTAACTTTTAGTATTCCTCAGCATTAAGGCTATGCTGGCCACCTCCAAAAATTGTTACAAGAAAGGAAAAAAACTAAAATACATACTTACAGAGAACCTATGAAGTCCACTGATTGGAACTCCTCTTCTACATCCTATTCTTTACACCAAAAACCTAGAGTAGTAATTACTTTCCATTTGATCTTTTGTATTGTACACTCCTTTCCTTAAAATATTCTTTGATTCCTTTCTTTCCATATAATCCACCAGATACAGGCTGGAACTGTTCTCCACCATCTTTTCTGACTCTTGCTGCCTCCCCTTTTGATCTAGCAACTAAGGAGGTCAGAAGTGTGTTTTGGACTATGCTTGTAAACAGAGCCCACACCTGAGCAGTTACCTTAAAATGCACGAACAAGTGTTTGTTAGTCTCCAGAGCCTCTTTACGGAGGAGGAATCTGGATACTATGTTGATGCCCTCTTCTACATTGCCTCATCCAACAAAGTGAAGCACTTCATCTTGGCAGGAGCCACAGTTTTCCATATTGTGTTACAAGATCCAGTGGTTCTTCCTGCACTTCTTTTAAGCCCCCAGTTGTATAGTCTGCTCACAGAAAATACCCCATCTTTGAGATGTCCCCATGCTAATATGTCTGGCTTTGGAGTAGAACCAGGGAATCCACCAATCAAGCTCAAAAGCTCCACCACTCCATTAATCTCCCGTCATTTAGCAGCCTACAAAATATTAAATTCCAATCTTGTGGTGACCACATCTCCTCTATCCTGCTATTAGTATTTGTGCATATTGAGAAAAGACTAAGGAACAGGTCCCTTAGAATCCCATTTCCACACAAATCATCTAACCAGAACTTTGTTTTGTCTCCTCTGCCCACCATTATCTGTGAGTTATTCTTTAGACTCACCCAAAGGTTTCAAATGGTCTTCCATACCCAAACCCCATAAGTTTCATTGACTTCACTAGTGCACCAGAAGTCCTCTTGCCCATATTTGTGATTTATTATCTCTTTCCATGGAGGCTACTACTCCTCATTGTATCTCCACAACCATTTTAAGAGAAGGCTCCTATTATGAACTTTTAAATTCCTCACTCCAAGTCCCCCATTTTTCCTGCTGCTTTGTTGTTCTACAGACCATTTCACCAGATTGGATCCCTTTCCTATCTTGTTCCCTTGCCATAGGAAGTTTCTTACAAGTGCATCTAAAACCTCCACTATCCTACTAGGAGATAGGAAAGAGGGACATCATATAAGTGGTAAAGAATCCAGAACTGAGTTAATTACTACTCTACCTCCCAGAGATATGTATTGGGATTTCCATATAGCCAATTTCTTCTCTATTTTCTCAATATTGCCATCCCAAATTTATTTTACTTAAAACTCGATGCACAAAAGCATGTCTAGGTAAACTATTGGGAGCTTCTCTCTCTTGCACTTCAAAATACTTGCAAGAGCCTCAATCTACTGCACCTCCTTAATTGGAAAAATACTACTCTTTCTCCAATTTACTTTTAGTCCTGAGCATGCCTCAAAAACCACCAGGATCACTCTTAAATAGCAAATTTGTTCCTGCTCAGCTTCACAGAAAACCAATGTGTCATCTGCATACATGATGTGTTATTTCAATTGTATCATTTACCTTCTTCTTTAGGGGAAATCCCCTTATCCAGTTATTTTGGGAAGCAACTCTCATCAACCTATCTAAACCTTCCATGGCTAAGATAAAGAGAAAAGGGGATATTGGGTCCCCTTGTCTCATGCCTCTTTCTCGAAAATAACCAACTGGTTCTCCATTTACTAGAATGGAGAACCGAGTGGTTTTAATGCAGAAATTTATCCAGCTGAGCCATCTCCATCCAAACCCCATTTGCCTTAGGATATTGATTAGAAACTCCGAGTTCAAATGGTCATATGCCTCCTCAATGTCTAGCTTGCACGGTAGTCCAGGGGCTCCTCTAATTCTAGAATCAATGTACTCACTAGCTAAAAGTGCAGCATCCATGATTTAGCTTCCTTTGATAAAGGTCATTTGGTGCTTGTTCACTAGCTTACTGATCACCTTTTTCGACCTGTGATCTTGTATACCCTCGTGATCAGGCTGATAGGTCTAAAATCCTTTAGCTCATTTGCCCCCACCTTCTTTGGAATTAAAGCTACAAATGTGGCATTAAAACTCTTCTCAAACTTTTGATGAGCCTGGAATTTGTGGAAGGTCTGCGTCACATCATCTTTGATAGTTTCCCAAAAAGCACCGAAGAAAGCCATTGTATAGCCATCTGGTCCAGGTGCTTTATCAACAACACACTGTTTTATTCCTTCTAAAAGTTCTTCCTCCTCAAAATCTCTAGACAACCAGTACTTCTGTGATTGTTTGAACATCCAAGATGTTCAAATATGGTCTCCAGCTTTCTATCTCTTTGTACAAAATCTGATAAAAATCCACAATTGCATTTCTGATTACCACAAAAGCTAAAGAGTCTTCCCCATTGATCACTAAGAATTCTAGTGTTGTTTCTTTGGTGGGTTGTAGCCATTCTGTGGAAGAACTTGGTGTTCTTATCTCCATTCTTGATCCACTGAATTTTGGATCGTCTCTAGTGGATTTCCTCATTTCTAGCTACTTCCTCCTACTCCAGTGTTATATTAGTTTTCAAAAGTTGCGCATCATCTATTAATGCTCAGTGCACCTAAATGTCTTCCAAACTGCCAATTTGTTCCAATAGGTGTTCTTTTCTGACCCTCCAGTTGCCTCTATTCTCTTTGCTCCACTCCTTGAGCTTCTTTTTTAAGAGACTCAAATTTGAGGCTAGTATGAAGTCAGGACTGCCTGTCACATACAAGGAACCCCACCACTTCTCAAACTTGAAGTATGATCAGTGTTGTGAAAAGCGCAGAAAAGAACGCTTCAAAGCGAGGCGTCACCAGTGCGCTTCTTTTGCCTGAGGCGATGCGATCTGAAAAAGGCACTCGCTTCAAATAAAGAAGCGAGAAGCAACACTAAGGTAAAAGCGCAATAAAGCGCGCTTTTTATAAAAAAGCGACAATTAGGTTGGTTTTTTTTAAATTAGGTTTTTTTTATAAAAAATCTGAAATAGATATGACTTAATATTCTTTCACGACTCTTTTTTCGCTGCTTTTCTCTTCACGCCCGCGACTGCGACTGCGTCTCTCTTCAAGATCGCGACTGCGACTTACTGTGCTTCATCTCTGTGAGTTTCTTTTCTCTTCACGATGCGACTGCTGTAGTTTTTTCTTCTTCTTCTCTTCTTCTCTTCATCTCTCCTGCGATCTGCTACTGTTTCTGTTCACAATTACTGACTGACTGCTCTGGTTTTTTTCGTTTTTATTTTGTGATCAGTGTGTATGCTTGCTGCTCTGTTTTTTATTTTTTGACACTTCTTTTTTGATTGTAGTATTTAGTGAACTTGTATTTTCTCATTCAAGATGTCACAAAAAAGGAATCCGTCTTGGGCATATGGAACTCCTATGGGTAGTAACACAAAAGTCAAATGTAGCTTTTGTGATGTGACATACAATGGTGGAATCTTTCGTCACAAAAGGCATCACATCGGTGGCTATAGAGATGTAAAAGTATGTCCGAAAGTCCCGGATAAAGTGAGGGAAGAGATCAAAGAATATATGTTGAAGAAAAATGAGTTTAAAACTCAAATGAACGATGAAGCATCCACGGTTAATCTTGTTGATAATGATGGAATGGATGATGATGAATTTGAAGTGAATATGACAATGGCAATGGGGCCTCCCTCAAAGCATCAAAGGATGCCTTCAAGTAGTGGGAGTGGGTCTTCCATCAATAGCACTATCAAGGGTCCTATGAATCTCTATTTCTCGCAAAAATCAAACAAAAAGAGAAAAGGTGGACCTATTGACTTAGAATCTTCTAGAAAGATTTTGAGGGATCGTGCTGTATCTGCTTTTGCTAGGTGGATGTATGATGCAGGACTTCATTTCAATTGTGTTAATTACACAGTTAGTTTTGGTGAATTCATTGAGGCAGTCGGTCAATATGGCCCTGGAATGAAGCCTCCCACCTATCATGAGGTAAGAGTTCCTTTTCTAAAAAAGGAGGTGGAAAAGACGAACAAGATAGTAGAAGAACATAAGGTTCAATGAAAAACGTATGGTTGTTCCATTATGATGGATAAATGGACAGCAAGCAATGGGAAAATGGTCATTAATGTTTTGGTGAACTCTCCAAGAGGGAGTGTATTCCTTGAATCTTATGATGCTAGTGACTCTTCTACCGACTCTAATAAGATGTTTAACTTGTTAAGAAGACTATCATGAAGGTAGGGCAGGAAAATGTGGTACAAGTTGTGACTGATAATGCAAGTGAGAACAAAAAAGCGAGTAACATGTTGAAGGGAGTGTTCCCACATATTTTCTGGACTCCTTGTGCTGCTCACTGTATCAACTTGATGTTTGGTGACATTTTCAAACAAGCCCCGTATTCTACAGGTGAACTTGAGTCTTGATATTGAATTTGCTTTTTTAAACTTCATGTTAGATTTCTTTACATTTTAACTGCCATTTTTTTTGACAGTTTTTGGTAAGGCTGTTAAGCTACATGCTTATATCAATCAAAGAGCATTGTTGTTGAATATGATGAGGAGATACACAAAGCAAAGAAATTTGGTAAAACCTGCCAAGACAAGATTCGCAACAGCTTTTTTGACTTTATATAGTTTTTATAAGCAAAAGAAAAATTTGAGAAATTTGTTATGCCAACTGAATGGAATGAGAGTATCCATTCAAAGGAATCTCTTGGTAAAGAAGTTGCGAGACATATCATTAGTCCTTTTTTTTGGAATGACGTTGTTCAAGCACTCAGAGTTGGTGGTCCTTTAATTCATGTACTTCGTATGGTGGATGGGGAGAAAAAACCACCAATGGGTTACATTTATGAAGCCATGGACAAGGCCAAAGAAAGTATTGAAAAGGCATTCAATTATGATACAAGGAAATATGAAAGTGTTTTTGAAATCATTGATGCAAGGTGGACAGATCAACTTCATCAGCCTTTGCATGCAGCAGGACACATTTTGAACCCAGGGCTCTGTTATAAAAATAATGACATGAAGACTTTAACTGAAGAAGTGTGGCAGGGATATCATAAATGTGTTGAGAGGATGATCCCAGATAAAACTTTGCAAAACAAAATAGGGGAGGAGCTTGGTGTGTACATGAAAGCGGATGGCCTACTTGGAATTGAATCAGCCATTAGAGCTAGAACCTTGAGGTCACCAGATGAGAATTTCATCTTTTAATCGTTTACAGCTTCAACTTTTAAGTTATTACACATCTTTTAAAATAACTCTTCTACAGTTGAATGGTGGATGCAATTTGGTCATAATGTCCCAAACTTGCAACAGTTTGCTATAAGAGTGCAAAGTTTAACTTGTAGCGCATCCGATTGTGAGAGAAATTGGAGCATGTATGAACATGTGAGAAACTACATTAAATTAATACATTATTACTAATTAAATTGATATCTTAATCATCCCAAGTCCTCCTATTAATTACTTTCTACTATGTGCAGATTCATAGTAAAAAGAGAAATAGGCTTGAGTTGACACGCCTCAATAATCTAGTGTTCATCAAATATAATAGAACATTGGCACGTCGTTACAATGCTCGTAATACCATTGATCCAATTTTGTTGGATAGTATTGATGAGGCAAATGAATGGTTAACTGGAGGACCACCAGATCACCAAGATGAAGAAGTGTACGAAGGAGAAAGCTCACTTATGGTGATGTTTCAGTGGCAAGTGGTGTTGAGGAGAATATTTATAGTTTTAGGGGGAGTACTTTAAGGGGCAAGGAAAGAGGAGTTGGAGGTTCTAGTTCAAGTCGAAACCTTGTTGATGAGCCTTCTGATGATGAAGAAGAACATGACCAAGTAGAACCCTTGGTTATGGCACTTGAAGAGTTTGAGGATCTTGTTGAAGAATAGGAGTTTGAGTCTTTGTGATATAATTATGTTTTTGATTTTTTGCTTTATATGTTATGACGTACGAGTATTATTGACTATCTATTTTCATTTAATCGAAAGACTATATTACCTCTATTCGTTATTTAATATTTTTTTATTTTTATACTAAATGTCACTTTTTTTAAAAAAATCGCGCGCTTCGCTTCACGCTTCTCGCTTCTGTGAAGCGAGCCCTCGTCGCTTTTTTCCGCTTTTCACTTCGCAAAACACTGAGTATGATTTTTGGAAGTCTCATCCCCACAGGTCAGTACTATGGGATTATGATCAGACTCCAAGCTAGGTTAAGCACTTTGTCTAATTTGAGTGAATATCTCATCCTACGGAAAAGAGTACAAGAATCTGTCAATTCTTGAAGCCTTTTTTTTATTCGCCCCTCCTCTCCATGTGTAGGATCCTCCAAATAAAGGGGGATCCACAAGTTCCAGTTCATTGATGCAACTAGAGAAATTAAACATAGCCCTGAAAATTCTACTACAATTGATCTTTTCTGATGGAAACCGTGTGGTGTTAAAATCCCCACATACCACCCATGGCCCTTCACAAAAGCTCCTCATTGCTCCCAACTCCTCCCACAATTCCTTTCGCTCAACTCCCGTCACTTAATTGAAATCTCATGTTTGTATAGTAATGTTTATGCCTATATACTATACTCAATATAGCTTACTTCCAAAGGCAGTAAACAAGAAGTATCCACTTCAGCTTCTTCTCCAATGGTGCCACCATATAGTGAAAAACAAAAAGGATGATGGATGATTATATAATAAGAGACCTCCCTAAACATTTAGCATTTACATGATGCTCTCCTTTCATGTTGTCTACTATCAAGAGAGCACTTTGAGTGGTAGCATACAAGGAAGCCAATCAACACTTGAATCCAAGAACCAGTCATTGAAGCTCCTAGAAGACTAATGGCAAGGTCACAAAGAAGAAAACTTTAAGAGAAGCTCCAATGCCTTGAAGTAAAGATAAAAAAGGAACTTGTAAGATTGCAAGGGAATTCAAATTACAACTTCTCAGGTTTCATCAAAATAGGACTAAGCAGAGAATGCAATCTCTAGCAAACAAGAGCAAGAGTGTCAGACATCTCAATTGCCATCAAGAATTTATCCCAAAAAGTTGGTTTGACATTTTAACTCGAGAATCATCCATCAATAGGATAATAAGGTGTGCTTTGCCAAGTAATACAATAATTTGGCATGGTCAAGAAATATACAAGTGTCCTATGGATCTATTTTGAGTTTCTTTTGGCCAATTTAATGATTTTACAAGTAGTGGTCAGCTTTGGCAGCTGCGAAAGAAAATGACTTATTTTGGACTTTGGGCCATTGGAGAATATAAAGTCTATTTATCAGAACAATTTTGTTTAAAACTAAGGTAAATTGTCTATGGTCTTTTTGTTTAAGGAAAAAATCACAGGTCAAGCCTTCTTGGTCTCGAGCAAGGAATTTCAAAAATTCAGCGAACGCTAAGTGAAACTCCTTCATCAATGTATTATAGTATTTTGTTGTGTCAAAGGAGTTGGCCCTTATATATAATGTGTCATTTATATAATATTTAAACATATATAAAAATAGCAAATATAATTGGCTAAGGAAATAGGATTTGGACAACATATCCCACCCCTGACTGGGCACTAATAGAAGAAAAAAAAACGATAGACTCAAGTCCAATTTTGAGTTTCTAAATATACCCTCGGTGCAAATGCATGATGACATAACATTTACATACCAATATTCTAACAGAAATTGAAGGACAAGCGAACAACCTGTCATATTACAGAGATCTAAAATCGTTTAACAACTGGAAATCATGTGCAAGGAAAGATAAGACCCACCTCACAGAGCTCACACAAGGACCTCTTTCTGAATTACCAGGAGGCTTCATTTGCATGTAAGCGTGCAGCCTTCCAGAAGGGTCCAAAGTATCTGTTCGTACCATTTTATGTGGCACTTTTTGTGACTTTATCCCTTGATAAATAAGAAACGTAATGGATATTAAAGAGGCAGAATCTGCAAATTATTAGATTCTTAAAGAACTAGATAAGTCACATCTTATTTCAAGGAAGAGATAGTCAGTAAAGGTAAGAAACATACCAGAAGGAGACGATTCTTTAGTGGAATCTTTACTTGTGGCCATTGGACTGGATGAAGATAAATCCATAGTCTGTCTCACATATGAAATATGGTGGATAATTAAGAATAGTGAACAAGCTAGATGGTATACCAGTAGGCTGGCAAGGAAGCATGATAACTCTAGTGAACAGTCCAGGACAAAAGTTCAGGTCAAACTTCAATGACGGAGTCGGGATTTTCACTACGGTTTAAAAATATGAAAAGTAAACAAACAAAGAAGCTATATCTACCATATATACATTGTTGAAATTAGGTCTTAGGCCTAACTCACAGCCCAAAAACTAGCTCAAAGGGAGTAGGATTGTCCAAGCCTTATGAGGAGTCCACCCATCTCATTAACCACCGATGTGGGACTTTTGTCATTCTTTAACACCCCACCTCACGCCCAGTGCTTAGCATCTGGTACGTGGGCAATTTTGATTTTGGGGGCCCCAACATCGGGTTCGGGTGAGACGGGCCCTGCTCTGCAACCATGTTGAAATTAGGTCTTAGGCCTAACTCACACCCCAAAAGCTAGCTCATAGGGAGTAGGATTGTCCAAGCCTTATAAGGAGTCCACCCATCTCATTAACCACCGATGTGGGACTTTTGTCATTCTTTAACATACATAAAAAGATATTTTTAACCAGTTTGCCTTCTGGGTCGAGCTCGTCGCACCAACCTCTTGTATGGTTTGCAAGCTATTGCATAGGAGCGGGTTTTCCCTTGTCTTAAAAAAAAAAGAAGATATTTTTAACCATGTATGAATAATTTAATTTTCCGTCGAAGGAGTTTGGATAAACGCCCTGGGCCTACTTGTCTCCACCGACAAACATACAACTTCATTTTGGCTACAATTCAGATTTCACCAATACAATGGGATTTTCATATCCTAATCTTATGGATCTGCATTAAAGACAGCAGAAAGGAGTTTATTTGGAAAAACACCTAAAGGTCTGAGAGTATGCACATTCAAATTTGGATACGACAACATTAGGGAAGCAAAATGAAAACAACAAGTTCAACAATTTCTTAATTGTTACATTGATGTTTTGACAAAGTACATCTCCAATTATCATCCTCTTCTTTTTTTGATTGGTAAATGTAATTCATCAATAAGGTCTTCCTCTATGTCTTTCCTAAACCTTTTTAAGTGTCAGCATTATATTAATCAGTTTTCAACAATCCAATAAGTCCCACTATGGTAGGAATGAAACTCCACATTTTTTAGGTGAAAGAGCAATGAAATAATAGGCTATTGACTTCTTCGATTTGCTTTAGGCAGATGCACCATCTACTCCACATATTAGTTCCCTCTTTTGAAGGTTCTCATGTGTAAGACAGACTTTTGCTACCAATAAAATAGTCAACTTTAAGTGGTGCTATATTTCTCCAGATGCATTTCCAGGGAAACTTTTCATTCCGGGAAGATGGGGAGGGGGTGAAGGAGAATCAGTAGTGAACATAACCTGTCCATTTCCCAGGTCATTGATGTTGCACCTGAATATGATATTCCAACCTTGATTAGTCTTATAAACTGATCGCATCAGAATTTTGTGCCAGATTGAATCAGTTTGGGTACAGATCCATTAGTGTTGACTTTCCAGGTCAGGTATCAAGCCAGAATCTACTTCCCTTCCATCTCCAATTACTATTGAGGTCTTCCGTTGAAAAGAAACTCAATGGGCACTCATGTGTCTCCAGACCATGTGTGAGGAGGAAGAGGTTGTTTAGTAATCCAAGGATTGAGAAATCCATATTCAGTAACAATCACATCCCTCCATATTTAGCAATCGTTAGTAAGAAAGATATGTTTGAGCTATTTTGTTAGTTGGAGGGCATTTTTGAGCCAAAAACATAACGGAGGGTAAAATTGGTCCATTGTGAATAGTTCAAGGGTACTTTGGCCCTTTTCCCTTTAATAAATATAAGTCAAATTGACTAATCAAAAACAAAAAAGGACATGGAGCCAAATTGTTGAGAACTGCTGCTTTTTATGTATACAAGTATGACATGTTTACACATATATAAGCAACTGTAAGGTAGGTGCCTTACCTGTTCCTGGAATGTCCTCGACTCATTGGAGCTTCTCAATTTTGACCCTACTACAGACTGGATCTTCTCAATGACGAACTCTTGATTCAAAAGGCTTACCTGCATATCAATAAATGATTTTATATGAACCACTTGTAACTTTTCAAGAATTGAACCATTAAAAAATCATCCAATTCTTTTTCTTACAAAGCTGATTCTATTTTGTTGCCTTTCTAAAAAAAACAAATACTAGCCTTACTATTATCTATCTATCTGTTACTCTTATTAAATATAAAAGTGGGAAAACCCCAAGTCCAAAGTTGAATTGCCAAAATACCTATCAAAAGGCAAACAACTTTTGTACCCTTAAATCAAACACTACTATAATAATATTTCACAAAATGTAAAGATAATATCAGATTTGACATTGTACAATGAATCAACCGCAACGTCTCTTATTTATATCAAATATCATATTTCAACGTATTTGGTATTCTTAAGGTAACTGTGGTGTTCTTTGCATTTCTAACTAAAGTAAATTCATGGAATATTTATCTTTTCCATATTGCAAATGAAATACGTAAAGTTATGCTTAATAGCTGTACCATTTTATAACAACCCAATGCAATAAATTCTGGGACACCATTATGCCATGAAGTTTGGGTTACACTAAGAATAATTAAAATTTAATGAGGAACCACAAGGCATTGATGATGATTTCAACTCACAACAAAGATATACAAGGCAGCATTTTTTAAGAACCCATAAAAAAGTTGATTTTGTCAAAGAAAGAAATTGAGACAAGAAAGTTCTCAGGAAGGAACCAAAAATTTGAGCTCTTTGTCTCCACCTGGACAGACTTGAATTCAAACCCTATTTGATATTATCATTCTTTGTCAGGCAACTTTCGATGTGTTTTAGTTTTTCATAGGTTCTGTTTTTCTCAATTCCCTATCTGATATTATCATTCTTTGTCAGACAACTTTCGATGCGTTTTAGTTTTTCATAGGTTCTGTTTTTCTCTTCTTTTATTTTTATTTTAAAAAATGGGCCCTTATAGTGTGTTTCTCTATTTTATTTTACAATATAAACTTGCTGACGAAATCAATGTTGTTTCCTAATGATCATATCTTCTCATCTGAGGGTTATTCTCATTTCTTGGACCGTCTATGTGATTTTCATGTTGGCTGGACCATTAGGTGTTTCTATTTTTTAGTCCTTCTACAACAAGTATGCCTCAATCTTGAACAAGTTGGAGTCGGCTATATGAATCCTTATTGACCATGTTAATTCATTTAAACTCATCTCAAGCCAATATTATACAAAATTAGCCTGACCATTTTAACCTTTCTAATTCTGAAAGATGCCCACTCTGTCATGACTTTGCATTTACTGCATCAAACCAAAGTTTTCAAAGGCGTGCTTAAGCCCCGAAACGAAGCTAAAACATGTTTAGCGCTTCACCTCGCTTAATGTGCATTCACTTCCATCAAGGTTCTAAGACATACTTTTCCCTACCAATGAGTAGAGGCGACACTAAACAATTGATATTTTACTTTATCATTTTTTTTTCAATTTATTGATTTATATATTTGTCATTCATGCTTATAAGTATTAGTTTTGGACTAAGCATATATATTTGTATCTTTCCTCCCTTTGTGCCTCTTTCATTGAAGCTCCTGCTTTGTTTGCACTTGAAGCCCCAACAGACTTAGAGTTTTTTTGCGCTTTTTACTTTGAAAAAAACTACATGAAACCAAGTAGAGAGTAGTCGGAATTAAAAATAATGAAAAGACACATAAAAAGTTATCTCAACCCCCATAGATGTTACCAATTCCTTGGGCCTAGAAATGGAGGTTACAACTTTCTGGAAGGAGTTTGCTTTGTGAATATAGATAAACCAAGTAGAGATTACTTGTAATATGAGAGTTCTCCCATCAAGTTACCAATTTTAGTCATGAAAACATTAAGGAACAACTAAAGATCTAAACTAAGTGCAATAGAAAAAAGAGGCAGAATGAGGATAATCGCCCTAATGAAAAGGCCTAATGCGAAAGCAATTCATTCTTCGTTTTGCAGCATGAGTACCATTCACTTAAAATGGGAAAAGACATGCAAAAAATGTATCTGTTGAATCTCCGATTCAAGGTAATGCTTTTGTTGTAGTACATAGTTTCACTTTTGGAAGATTATGTTGGTAAATATCCAATCATTTTTAACACTTTGTGGATGCATTGGATTTGGATTTCATATGTAGACTATTTAAGAATAGAAAATAAGAGTAAAAGTTATTACATACAAGCGTCCTATTACATACTTAACAATTTAGAATTGATATTATTACATCATTTTTTTACCATTCTCAGATTTTAATGACGTGTTAGTTTAATTTAAAATATATTTTTTTTTCATTTTAAGTCTCTCTCTCTCTCTCTCACTCTTTCTCCCTCTCTCTCATACTTTTTGACTTATTATAATTTTATTACTTAAACTGGTAAAGTTACCCGCGCTCCTAGCAGGAACTTATTATCACAAAATTTATAAAATAATACTTAAAACCTATCCGTCATTAAAACTTAAACACTATGTTGTCTTACATACAAGATTACGTAGTAACGAAAATCATATATATATATATATATATATATATAAGAGAGAATCTAAGGTACGCATACGTGGCGCCACCACAAACCAAGATTCCTTTTTAAATTTAATTATTTTTCAAAACTAGCCTTCCCCTTTCATGAAACGTTGCGACTTTTTTGAAAATTTGTGACTTTTATGAATGGTTGCGACTTTAATGAAAAGTTGTGACTTTTACGAAAAGTTGTGACTTTTATGAAGAGTTGCGAATTTTATGAGAAGTTGTGACTTTTATGAAAGGTTGTTACATTTCCGAAGGGTTGTAACTTTTCAAAAGAGTTGTGACCTTTCTGATAAAGCGAAATAAAATTTGTTGACACTAGCCTTTGTTGTCTATAAATAGAGGGATTCCTCTCATTTTAAAACAAAAAAAAATTATGAACTTCTTCTTCTGCACAAATGAGTATTTGTATACTTTGCTCCTGTTGAGTGACTTACTACACCATTTTATTTGTATCAATACACTGGTGAATAGAATCGTTAATCGTTCTTTCCTAAGAGGATCTATTCCTTTGATCCTCTGATACTAGAGGGGAATAATTTCCTTAAGGGGATACAACTGTGCATTAAGTGGGCTCAATTTTTTCCTTTCTATATCATTTTATTGTTATAGATCTTGTTATGTTTTTTTACAGTCATTAGTTTAGGCATATGTTATTAATATAGCACTTAAAATTTTGAAAGAATACTTTGGCATGATGTAAAATGTTATTGACAATGTAGAGTATGTATCCAAAATATGGATATTACTGAATAATCATATGTAGGCTTAATAAAAGAGGTCAATGTCGTGCGAAGCACGGGTAATTTACCTAGTTAATAATTTGAAAGAAAATGATAATTATAACATCTTATCATTTATCCTTCAATCAATCATTTTTAATTTGATTTTATAAGTTATCCTTTTGCCTCCAAAAAGTGTTACTATTTGATGTTTATTGGGAAATTAAATGAACATCAACATGAGACATTAAATTTTCTAATAAATAATAATTTTTAACTGTACAAACAAATTGTTACAACAATAACTTTACAGAAACATAAACAACAAAGTTTTAAAAATGTACTCAAAAACAACAATTAATATCATAAGCATAAATTAATGATTGTAGAAAATATATCAGGATCTATAACAATAGAATGAAACAGAAAGAAAAAAATTGAGCCCACTGAATACACAATGTCCCCCTAAGGAAATTATTCCCCTCTAGTATCCGAGGTTTAAAAAAATAGATCCTCTCATGATGGAACGATCTATTCACAAGTGTATTGATACAAAAACAATGGTGTCAGTGAGCCACTAAATAGGAGCAAAGTACACCGAATATTTAATTGTGCAAAAGAAGTAGTTTAGAATTTTCATTGTTTTAAAATTAGAGGAATCCCTCTATTTATAGATAGAGAGGTAGTGTGAACAAATTATTATTGTGCCTTATCGAAAATGTCACAACTCTTTGGAAAAGTTGCAACCCTTTAGAAAGGTCACAAAACCTTTCATAAAAGTCACAATTTTTCATAAAAGTCGCAACTCTTCATAAAAGTCGCAACTGTTCGTAAAAGTCACAACTTTTCATGAAAGTCACATTTTTTCATAAAAGGGGAAGGGTATTTTTGTAAATAAATAAATTTTAAAAGAAATTCTTGATTGTGGTGGCGCCACGTAGACAAGCCTAGGGTTCTTTTTTATATAAATAAATGATGATATGATATCGATTTCATCTTAAATTTCACTTTATATTCCACCCACACTTTCAAGTTGACCCAACCCTTCCTTTTCTTTCTTTATTTCGTTCTTTCTTCTTCTTTGTCACCTCCCACCCTCACCTCACCCCCCACACACACACACACGTCAAGTTGAGTCCCTCCCTCATTTTCGTTCTTTTCTTTTTCTTCTTCTTCTTCTTCTTCAGTCAAATTCCTTTCTTTAAGTGATATTTTTAATTAAAAAATCATACTATTTTCTAGACTTTGTTGAGTTATTGATAACAAAACTAATTATTTTTCTAAGAAAAATAAAAATTTTGGAAGAATCAATGAGTTTCCTGAAAATTGAAAGAGCTTGATTGAAATTGGATTTAAAAAATTTAAATGATACCTCCTAAACATCTTGAAATCTAATGGGCTTATCAAAATGTTCAAAATGTAAAAAAAAATATTTGGATAAAGTTTTACAATTGAAGAGAGTTAAACTAATAGTAGTTTTAAACAAAAAAAGGAATGTTGAGTTGTGGTAAAAATGGTGACATTGAAAGTGAGAACCTTCAATGGAGTTCACAATGAATTTTTGAAGAAGAAAGAAGAAAGAGAAAAATGATAAGGAAAAAAAGTTAAAATAATAAGAAAACAAGAAAATATATTTTTATAATAAAATACTTGTAAAAAAATTATATTCATTATTTTAGGTTGCTCACTCTCCGTAACAGAGTGCATACAAACTCTTTATGACAGGTAAACAAAATATGATGTAATAAGTTCAAGATTGTTTAGGGGGTAATAGGACGCCCGCATAGTTAAGACGTCTTTTTGAAAATGCAGGACAACTTAAGGTATTACTTTGTGTCTTTTCTCTTGGAATAACCACAAGAATATACCAAATCTCACTTATACATGCACATCATGAACCTACATGTTACATGTAGGTTATTACTGCTTGAAATTACAATCATTAAAACAAGAGACAGGTCCACAATACTGCTATAAAGATTATTGCATTAATTTGTGGTCGACATGTGAATAAAGGCAAAAACAAGGAGACTTGGATATTTATCGAAAGAAATGATGTTTTTTTCCTAATAATCGAGAAATCCGTTTGTGACCCGCCCTTTTGATCAATCACACCTTCTAAACTCGGTGGATAATGGGCCCACCCCTTACCCCTTCTCCACTTAAATACCAAGCTTCACTTTGCATGGTGTGGGGCTTGAACCTACGACCTAAGCCACAAATCCTCCACCTTTTGCCACTCGAGCTAAGCCTTGAGGGCTTGAAAGAATAATGTTTCAGAAGGGATATTTAAAATTATAGAGAATTAGAGATATATAGTGTCACGAGAGAATATTGAAGAGATGTAGTAGGGCAAGAATAACCATTTTTGGCATATTCATTAGACATCATGGAACTTACCTTATTATACTCATTTTTATTATTTTACTAAAACAAATATTTAAGAATATGCTTCATCTCTTCCTTTGAATTTTTGTAATTGAAATTTTCTTGTACTAATTGAAAGGGGGTATACGTGCAAAGCACGTGATCAAAAACAAGTTTTATAAAAAATATGAATAAGCTAAGGTACATTGAAATCTTTATGTTAGCAAGAAGGCAGGGCTAATTTATAGGTTCCACAACACGAGAGTTTCTTGAAAAGAATGCGGACAGATAACCTATGAAGTATTAGCACAAACAGACTCATCAAGTTCTTGACCAATACAAGTCGAACTTTTGGCATTGTTTCCATAAATACAGAGCAGCAATCTCATGGTCAAACCATTGTAGGTTTTCCAAGCTCTACGCAGAAATGTTTTCATATGCAGCATTTTCTTTTGTTTACCAGCCTTGAATCCTTGACCTAGTGGTCAGCAGAAAACTCCTCAACTAGTCAACCATTATGAACAAGAAGGCCTATATGAAACATTAAGTGTGCAACAAGTATCTAATAAAGTGATTAAAGGTGCTGCCATACAACGAAGGTTTTTAAATGGAGGCTAAGTTCCGAAGATCCCCTCAAGTAACAATATTCAATTAGCCTTCCTACAATAGTTTTAATTCTGCAAACAATCCCACCTGTTAGGATAGAGATTCATGAAAGTTGTAAGTACAGAATCATCATACCTCTCTCTTTGTTGGGTGTATATTCACATCAACATGCTCGGGCGGCAAAATGATTGACATGTATATGAAAGGTTTTGATGCTTTAGGCAATGTTGCAGTATAGACTATTTCAATTGCCCTCTTCAAAGCACCACAATCAACGAGTCTATCTGGAAAGAAAGAAACAGAACAATTGCCAAATCAAGACAGTAAACTAATTGATAGTAATGAAGTTTTACATTAAGGAAACTAGTTGAAAGCATCAGAACATCTAATATTGTTTATAAATACGGGAGTGACCAAGGAGAACAATAGTTCTAAACTTCATTTTCTTAGAAGCCCTAAATGTCTACTGAAAATTAACACACACATAAAAGATCAATGTTGTTTGGTGGTTGAGCACAGCAGTTGTCATCAGATCATAAAGTTGAAAAGATGTTAAAGGAAGCACAGGAGGCAATGCGCAAGTCTAGTATCACAATAACTCGAGATTTGAGATTGGACGGAGAATACATGCAAATTTAATGGGCCGACATATGAAAGTTATGTATCTGTAGCGGATAGTTTACCCATAGTTGACCCAGATTCAAGTAACTAGTAATGCTGCGTTTATTAAGGCTGCAACACACTAGCATCAACAGCCCTTTGGTCTCAGCTTGATCACATGTTATATTCTTAAACCAATACTACTACATACCATTTATAAAAAGCACCATTGTTATCTTCTTCGCAATATAATTAGAGTTGGAGATGAAACCATCCATCTTAAAAACTGAATGTAATGGACAAGTATCAGAAACTTCGATATTCATCAGATTTCGAGCAACTGAAACTCCATAAACGGATCTAATTGCATCGAGCCTTGAAGAAGTAGCAATAGTGTGAACATCTGCTCTACCAGCTCCATGCTGCATGCAAAGAAATTCTAAAGTGATGTATTTCTAAACATATGCTTGAACACGAGAGAGTAAGTACGAAAAGTAATAAAGGAACATAATATTGTCAAACAACTAACCTTTCTACAAGAGAAGCTCACATGTGTGTGATGAATTGTAAACCTACTAATAACGTCAACAATTTTTGGATAGTCATCGGCAGAATTCTGAAGGGTTTTCCTTCGCGCAGCCATGTTATAAAATAAATTTTCAATCTGGGAGGAAGAAAACAACCAAGCAAAAGTTCTTGTAGCAATTATTATAGCTTCACACATAAACAGAGAATATATTGGTGAACTTCCGAATTAAGGACAATTCAATTAGTGAAACTAAGCGTTTCCACAGAAAATAAAAACTATCAAACTTGAAGCCAGAATGCTTCTGAGCTAGATCTTATATACCATTTTAAAAAAATAAAAGCTCTGTTGCCTTCAGTGTCCCCACATCCCACTGTCCATCAAATTATATATGAGGACTTAAAGATGAAGGGTAAAACACGATCATAAATAACAAGTCGTTGCAATCATACCATTATCTGGGTACCCTTGACAGCAGCACAAGTCTTTGGCTCATCCACCATCAAACCATCTCTATATGTTGCCCTAGAAGATCCCAAGAGGAAGATAAAAAATATTATATCCAAATTTTAAATGACCAATTTACTTTTTATCTAGATCATAATATGACTATTTCGATAAAAATGAACATGAAGCATAGGCAGATGCAGAATTTAAGCTTGTTGCTTTCGATCTTTAAACTTTTTAACACTGAACTTATTGTACTTGTGATTTATGGTTCCAGAATATATTATTTAGTGACTTTTCACATATATATCCACGTTCAATGTTGACAATAGTGGACTTGGTAACCTGTACCTAACAAGCTAAATTTGCCACTGACGTGAAGAAACCTAAAAAAACAACAAAAGCCTGCTAGGGAATAACACTCAAAACTCCGAGGCAAACTAAGTTGCTGCGAAAGAATACATTACTTTGAGAAAGAAAGATGTAATTGCTAAAAGCACAACCTACATACAACCAAGCGAAAGCATACCATATGAAATAAAAATGTTTATCATGCATGATGTAACTCCCCAACAGAATACAAACATATATTCCTGTGAGCTATTTCATTTTGTAGGATGGAAAAAGAACTAGTGTTGTACACATTATATCACCTGTATCCATGCAACTGGCCCATAGTAATGGTGGTGACAGTGACGTGACCCACATATGTCATGCTAGCCAAGGCTTCTCCTCTAAATCCCATCGACCTAATGGACTGCAAATCTGCAAATTTACTCAGCTTGGACGTAGTATGCCTCTCGCATAAAATTGGCAAATCTTCATACTATAAACAAATAAAAACACAAAAAATAATCAAAATAAATATAACGGAACGGTGTAGTACCGAAATATTTGTGTAGGAATATTAAAAATTAAAGCGTACACGGATTCCATGGCCATCGTCGGAAACTTGGATAAGTTTAAGACCGCCATCCTTCACAACAACGGAAATAGAGGTGGAATCAGCATCCAGGCTGTTCTCAATGAGCTCTTTCACGGCAGAGACTGGCCGTTGGATGACTTCGCCAGCCGCTATTCTGTTCACCACACATTCCTCCAGCCGCTGAATCTTCGGTGGCTCCTTCGGAATCGGCACTGGAATGGCTTCGTCTTCCATTTCCACTTCAATAATACTCTCTTCAATTTCCATGCTCACACTGCTCTGCTATGGCGGAGGGGCATATATTTGGGGGGAAATTTGCTACAATAACAAAACATTTACCATTTCATTTTTTATTATTTTATTATATTATTTATTCATATTATTTCAATGTAATATACATCTAAAAATATATTATTGACAAGTTATTACTTTCACCTCAATTAATAATTTTTCTATTTTATTTTTTAAAAAAATTGTCACTTTAATATGTAATTTAAAATTATTTTAATAATATCATATCATATATTTATATAAAAGGATACTCTAAGCCCGCTAACGTGGCTCCACCATAAACCAGCATTCCCTTTTAAATTTGTTCATTTTCAAAACTAGTCTTCCTTTTTAATGAAAAGTTGTGACTTTTCTGAAGAGTAAGGACTTTTATGAAAAATTGTGACTTTAATGAAAGGTTGTGACATTTATGAAGGGTTGTAATTTTTCCAAAGAATTGTAACCTTTCCGATAAGGCACAATAAACGTTTGTTCACACTATCCTATGTTGTATATAAATAGAAGAATTTCGTACAACTATATTTGTAGGGTTTTTTTCCCGATAGGTAGTCAAATTCAAGTACATAAATTAAGTTTTTATGAAGTTTGTTTTATTCTTGAAAGTTTTCATGGAGCTTAATATTTACTATAAGCCATAGTGATTTATGTAACTATGTCAATTTCTTTTTCCTATTTTGGTGAACTTTTCTTAACTCTGTTAAAGTTTCAGCAAGGATAATTGAAAATTGATTTTTTTTTTGTCCCTTTCTACAAGTTTCTTCATTTAAACAAAGAAAATTGATTGCAATTGCAATGTGATACGCTGCTGAAATTGTTGATGGTTGAATTCATTACATTGGTTCTTTAGTAAACACATCTTTTATCTCTATCATTATTATTTGTATGTTTTTTTTCGAACTTAAATATATACATTAATTAAGTTTCTTATAAAGTGTGTTTCATTTCTCAAAGTTTTCTTCCTCCTATTTCATGAAGCTTAATTTTTTACTATAAATCATAGTGAGTCATGTATCTATTTCAACTTATTTTTGCAACTTTGGTGATTCTTTTTAATTATGTTCAAAATTCCATTGAGGATGATTGAAAAATTATCTTCTCTTTTGTCCTTTTGTACAGGTTTTCTTCATATACTTTTTGGGAAAATTGCTTGTGGTTTGTGCTATTCAACAACAAATATTTGACAACTAATACGGTACCAATAATGAAGTTTGTTAAAAGAATCAAAATGATTGCTTTCTTGCTTGCCGCAATTAGTATATTATTTTGATTATTTTTTCTTGAGTACAAATATTTTTATGTCATTGTACTATTCCTAGAATATTTGTATTGAGACAATTAGTCCACACCTTTTATCGCAAGTGAACTAATTTGTCATATCTCTTTCTTCTCTTCTTTTTGGATGTCACGACCAGCAAGTATACCCTAGAAGTTAGAGCACTCTTGAGTCGCCACACGGCGTACTTGACCTCTCGGAGGTCTTGTACAAGTCCTTAGACATCATTCATTGCATATATACGAAAATAGTGCGGAATTAAAACTTTTCTTTCAAAACATAATGCGGAATCATGTCATAAAACTTCTAACATATGTCTCAAAAACCATCTATGACATCATGAGTACAATAGTCTTGGGTCACAAACCATAAAAGTCTGAAATAGAAAAGAACATAAAAGACAACATAGGAGTGATGTCCTCGGATGCTATGAGGACTCACCAATTCTTCACTTATTGATAAGCCTTGGAAACTCTACCCTTGAAAGCAACTCAATCTCCTCAAGACCCTACATTGGATTAGAATGTAGGCAACATATGCGTTAATACGAAATGTACCAAGTATGAAATTTATCATACCAAAACATAAGATATCTCAAAGGGTTAGTCAACAATAGACATAATCATAAGAGATAAAGGCATAAGGATAACATGAATATCATAAGCATAATAAAGCATGATAAAGCATATAAGAGTTCATACTTAACTCATTGTCCTTCTTACTCAAATGAACTACTTCACAAGCTACCTCCAAGTATACTTGTGCAAGGCTAAGGTAGCATCCCATACTACCAAAGCTAAGTACCTCTCTTTTCATTCTTTATCATACTACACTTTCATAATTAAGACCTATATTCATCATAACATATGAGCATTATTGTCACGCCCCGAGCTACCCCCGAGACGCGGACACGGAACCTAGGACCACAAGTGATCCCAAGTTAGCCCTGCTGGCATGATCATGAGAATACTAAAAATAATAAACTGATGCGGAAGCTAAATCATAATTAAATCTGAAAAGATGGAAAATACCCATATTCTATAACTGAGATATTTGAAAACAATGAGTTTAATACAAAGGAAATATTAACTCATACTAAGCTAAATCTAACTATGTCTGAAAATAGCCTCTAAACTGGACTAGAAATACTGGGACAAGCCCCAGTTATATCTAGCAAAAACTGAAACTAAAAGACTAAATACTGAAGAGAAACTCATGAGTCTTGTCCTCGGAGAATGAGGACTCATCACTGAATCTGCTGATCTGGAGATCGGGAAATCGATCTATGCGTGATCTGGATGCTGAGAACCTGAACCTACATCACGAGAAGATGTAGCGCACGTATGCGTCTGTCACACCCCTATTTTTTCTCTCAAGATTGAATAGCTTATTTTGAAAGAAAAGAGTTTTTCCAATTAAAGTGACATTTCGAGAAGGGATTATTTATTTTTCTAGAGTCGCCACTTGGAATTGAGTTTTGGTGTTCCAAGTCACCTCATTTAAATCACTAATCAAAAGGAATCTGACTCTTTATTTTATGGTCTGCGACATCAAAAATTTGGGTAAGGAATTCTGTTGATCGAGGGGAAGGTATTAGGCATTCCTCGAGTCCCGTGGTTCTAGCACGGTCGCTTTATGGACTTTTATGACTTAAACTAATTTGTGAACATTATATTATTAAAACAAGTATTTACCCTCATTCATTGATTTATCTTTGACATATATAAATATATCATATTTCATAAGCATGTCATGTTTTTATACATTATTATTATTTATTTATTTTATTCTTTCAATTTGCTTCTTGATTTCTCTTTTTATTTTTTTATTTTTTATTTTTTATTTATTTTATTTTTTTTATTTTGTTTTTCTTTCTTATTTATTTTTGTACTAATGTTTCATGTTTGTTTTTAAAAAAAAAAGATTTTTCTTATATTTTTCTTTTTACATTAATTTTCTTCTTTTTTTTTTACCCTATCTAATAGTTCTTTTTTTTTTATGATAATTATAAGATATTTTATTATATTTTTACTACTATATATTTGTTTCTTTTCATTTTCAAAGTATTTTTTTTTACATTTTTCATTCTTTTTATTATATTTTTTAATATTATTCCTTTTTTTTTTCATTCAAATTTTTCTTCTCCACTATTTCTTTTCTTCTTCTATTGTTCATGTATTCTACCTCTTTTCCTAATTTCATTTTTTATTTGTTATTATTCTTTTCTACCTCTTTTCCTAACAAGTTTATTATTATTATTTTTAATAGCATCCGAAAGATAATAATGTAGGACAACACACATAATATAATATAAAACATAATTTAATGTTTTTATAAACACAACCAAACAAAGAATTCATTCAACTTAGTAAGACATGAATATATAAAAAAAATTGGATAACTACGCATATTATAATTATAAAATTAACATCTTTACATAATTACTACACATATTATTATAAAACTAAATATGAAAAATAAGAATAGACTTGGACAATAATTTTACTTAAGTATGAAATAAACTATGGGTTATTTAATATGAAATAAACTACGGTTTGTTATAGCAATTTCACACTAAATATATAAAGGATCTAAACATAGAGTTGATATGAAATATTTGAACATACTTCATATAAAAATATAATGGTATGCTTGTATAAACATGATAGCAAATTATATTAAAAAAATAAAATTGAATGGTACCTCTTGCGAAAATTCCACCAAAAGAAAACAATCCGAATAAGGAACCATGAACTCAAAACCACGAAAGTAAACCTCAATTTCCACTTTTGTTTGTGAGGTAAAGCAAAATATGAAATAAAATATGATTATATTTGTTGACTTTTGTGGGTGATTTTTTTTTTCTTTCACTCTTTCACTTTTCCTTTTTTTTCTTTCTCTGTAAGCTTTTTTTTTTCTTTCTTTTCCTTTCTCTGATCTTCTCTCCTCTCCTTTTTTTATTTTTTTACATGTGTATATATAGTATATAGAATGTTGGTGTACGTGTGTGCAGGTGAGGGAAGTGGGTAGTGGGCAAAGTGGGGGTAGTGGGTAGGTTGATTAGTTTTAATTATTATTATTATTTTTGTTTTTAAAAAATAAATAAATAAAAAGTAAAATAAAACTTTAATAATGTTAACTTAATTAGTTTAAAAATAATAAAATATAAGAAAAAGTCAAATAGTTAGTCTTAAAATATAATTAAGAAGCACTAGCTTATTTATTAAGATTTAATTAAAAGAAGACATATTTTTGTATTTTTTTTAATAAACTTACTAAAATACGATAAAAAAATAAAATATTTAATTTATATATAAAAGCAATATTTATGTACTAAAAATGATGGAATACCTTATGTTCGGTCAAAAATTACGTGTCTACAGTTTGCCCCTCTTTGAGTGGAAATACAAAGAGTTTTCAAACAAAGAAATAGACAAAGTGACAAGTTTTGACCGAACTCTTATTTGAAAGACCAAAATTTATGCGACCGAGTCCTTGTTTTCGACAGCCTACATATCCCAGGTTATAAGGGAATCAGGTCACATGTAGTTCAAGGAGATGAAGTGATGAGTTGGAAGTTAAGTGAGGTTCCATCGAGGCTCCAGATCGCGGCTCTTATCCTTACAAAAAAAAAAATTGGAAGCTAATAGTAAAAATAAAAACAAATGTACAAGCTCCTATCTATGCAGCTTTTCTTGAGTCTTCACATAAATCTTGACTTTAAGATATCACCTTGATTTTTGGGTGGATATCTTAACCTTGAATTGGAATGAAGGCTGAATTTGCCACTTAGACTGAGCTTTTGACATCCTTCAAAATGACAATTTGAAAAATGCTCTTGAATGGCTGCATGTTTTCTTGAGCGAAAGCTGATTAGTAAAAGATGTGAGGAAATCAGGCTGCTACATGCATTGAAGAATCTAATTCTGACCATCATGGGATTGATCATTCTAAAAAAGAATCTTTGTTCTTGAATTTCAAATTCATGTTTCGCTTGAGGAAAACTGAAAACCATCACAAACAAAAGAAATAAACAAAATTTTGCCCCAGTTTTCACTGGAAAAATTTTGTGGGTTATTAGCAAATGTAAATAAAAAACTATAAACTCAGACTAGGAAATGTTTATCCTAGGAGAAAATAAAACTAACAGTCTAGACTAAGAAGTGTTTATCCTAGGAGAAAGTAACCTAGTCCCATTATCCAGGAGGGTCCTGCTAGTCCCATTATCCAGGAGGGTCCTGCTAATCCCATTATCCAGGAGCTATTTCCATTATCCAGGAGGGTCCTGCTATTCCCATTATCCAGGAGCTATTTCCATTATCCAGGAGGGTCCTGCTATCCCATTATCCAGGAGGGTCCTGCTAGTCCCATTATCCAGGAGGGTCCTGCTAGTCCCATTATCCAGGAGGGTCCTGCTAATCCCATTATCCAGGAGGGTCCTGCTATACCCATTATCCAGAAGGGTCCTGCTAGTCCCATTATCCAGGAGGCTCCTGCTAATCCCATTATCCAGGAGGGTCCTGCTAGTCCCATTATCCAGGAGGGTCCTGCTAGTCCCATTATCCAGGAGGGTCCTGCTAGTCCCATTATCCAGGAGGGTCCTGCTAATCCCATTATCCAGGAGGGTCCTGCTAGTCCTGCTATTATCCAGGAGGGTCCTGCTATCCCATTAGGAGGGTCCTGCTAGTCCCATTATCCAGGAGGGTCCTGCTAGTCCCATTATCCAGGAGGGTCCTGCTAATCCCATTATCCAGGAGGGTCCTGCTAGTCCCATTATCCAAGAGGGTCCTGCTAATCCCATTATCCAGGAGGGTCCTGCCAACAAGACATTCAATAGACTAATAATACCAATGAAACATTGTGAATGTTATCTACATTATTTGCAGTACATTCAAGAAAAATATACTCAATGTCTCAGGTAATTACTATTTTCATATATATATTGGCCAATTTTCATGTAATTGAGTCCCACAAATCTTTATTGTAGGGTTTCCATTTCGCTCGTTATAGACTAGGTTGAACATCTAGGTTCTTCGAATCTTTAATAGTGAAACGACTTGTGTCCCTGCTTCAACAAAGAAAATTCGTGAGTTTGAAAAGGTTGTGGTTGGTTTATGGTTCCATCTTTTGACAAGGGTAGCTCAACACTTGTGACACTTTGGTTGTTTCCAACGGTCAATACTCCTTATTGGTTGATTGTACTTTCATCCAACTTTACTTATTTTTGGAACCTAAATCCAATGCCTTTATTCCACAACACTCATTGTTAGCCTTCATAAAATCAGAGACTTTTCGAATCCAACACTTGAAGACAGATTATAACTCATTAGCCTGATGCTTTGCCTAGTACAATTTAGAGAGTTGGTAGCGAGTCTTGAAATCCCTTCCTAGTTTTTTGTTTTTTTTGACACAGACCCGACCCAAATACATATGAAACAAAGTGATAAAAAATATAAGAAAACTACGAACTACATGAGAATAAAAGAAAAGATTCGATGAAGACTCTCTTTTTCAGTAACAAGAAGAAAGAAAAACTTATCTGAGTGTGGGAGTCGAGTCTAGTGATCATGCCATGCAATTTGAATTGATTTCCCGACTTGTCTATCCAATCTATTTCTCAACCATCATTGATCACTCAATCTTGATGTGGAATCCGAACATCCAATGAAGCCATAAATAATTTAAAACCCTTATTCACTTTATGATATTCACGAAGGTTTTTGCCACTAAAACTCTATCATGTTAATTCCTCCAGTTCACGTCTGCCTTATGGTGCCTGTCAAGGTTTTCACCAATAAGACTCTCTCATATTCAACTCCTTTTCGCCTTACGGTGCCCACTTAGGGTTTTCACCAATAAGACTCTCTCATTTTTATTTCTCTCTACTCACATTTATCTTATGGTGCCCATTCAGAATTCTCACCAATAAGATTCCCTCATACTCAACTCATTTTCGCCTTACGGTGCCCACTTAGGGTTTTCACCAATAAGACTCTCTCATTTTTATTTCTCTCAAATCACATCCACCTTATTATGCACATTCAGGATCATTACCTACCCTTAATCAAATTACTCTCGACATATCAAGGGTTGATGCAAAGACATTTCTTTGGTTGACTTTAGCTAATGGGGTTGATTTTTAGCTTTGGGATGAAAGACCAAATGAATAAACAAACGACATTTGCCCCAATTTATTACAATATGATTTTTTGGATTTGTATTTGGTTGAACCGAACCCAACACTAGGGCTGCCTACGTATCTTGCCGAAACAAGAATCAGGTCAAACATAGTTCAGGCAATTTTTTTTTTAATTATTATTATTTTTTTTTTTTGGGAAAAGCCAAGGAAACAGCATAACCAAGAGTTTCCATTGAATCAACCTTTGAGATGTCGAGCCCAAACATAAGGATTTCTAATGCCAAAAATCAAATCATATATAATATCTTTTCACAGCATCAGCATTGACGACTGTTTCTGTCATTTTGCCTTCTATATCTGTTAAGTAAAGAGCACCATTGGGTAATTCCCTTTTAACAATGAATGGTCCTTTCCAATTTGGAGAAAATTTGCCTTTGGTTTCGGCATGATGTGGCAGAATGCGTCTCAACACTAATTGACCCTCCTCAAAATGTCTGGGATGCACCCTTTTGTTGTATGCTCGTGCCATTCTTTTCTGATACAATTGTCCATGACATACTGATGTCAGACGCTTCTCATCAATCAAACTTAATTGCTCTAACCATGTTTTGATCCACTCATCATCATCAATTTCAGCCTCCATAACAATTCGTAAATATGGGATCTCAATCTTTGCAGGTATAACTGCCTCAGTCCCGTATACCAGTGAATATGGGGTAGCGCCCACTGACGTACTGACTGTAGTGCGATAACCCAACAAAGCAAAAGGCAACTTTTCATGCCATTGTCGAGAACTTTGCACCATCTTACGAAGTATCTTTTTTATATTTTTGTTAGCAGCTTCTACAACCCCGTTTGCCTTTAGGCGATACGGAGTCGAATTTCGATGCTCAATCTTAAATTGGTGGCATACCTCTTGCATTAAGTGGCTGTTGAGATTTGCAGCGTTATCAGTAATAATCACCTTTGGAATACCAAACCTACAGATAATGTTGAAATGGATGAAATCCACCACGACCTTCTTGGTCACTGACTTGAAAGTTACTGCTTCCACCCACTTTGTAAAATAATCAATGGCCACCAAGATGAACCTATGACCATTCGATGCTTTTGGTTCTATCGGTCCAATCACATCCATTCCCCATGCCACGAAAGGCCATGGAGCAGACATTACATGCAACTCAGAAGGAGGAGAATGTATCAAATCACCATGTATTTGACATTCATGACATTTACGAACAAATCGTATGGAATCCCGCTCCATGGTGAGCCAATAATAGCCTGCTCGAAGTATCTTCTTGGCTAGAACATATCCATTCATATGAGGTCCACAAACTCCTGAGTGTACTTCAATCATGATTGTTAAAGCCTCTTGAGCATTTACACACCTTAAAAGACCTAAATCGGGTGTCTTCTTGTACAGTATGCCTCCGCTTAAGAAAAAACCCCTTGCTAGTCGTCGAATAGTCTTTTTTTTATTACTAGTTACATCCGACGGACATTCTCCAGACTGAAGATACGTTTTGATATCATGAAACCAAGGTTTACCATCAAATTCCTCCTCAATCATGTTGCAATAAGCATGTTGATCACGAATTTGTATGTATAAAGGATCGATATGAGCGTCATCAGGGTGTTGGAGCATCGAAGATAAAGTGGCCAATGCATCTGCAATCTCATTGTGAACTCTGGGAATGTGTCTAAACTTTATCGACACGAATCGTTGATAAAGACCTTGTAAAAAATGTTGATATGGTATGAGCTTTGGGTCTCGAGTTTCCCATTCTCCTTGAATTTGATGAACTAGCAAATCTGAGTCTCCTAACACTAACAGTTCTTGGATGCCCATGTCAGCAGCTAACCTCAATCCCAAAATGCACGCTTCATACTCAGACATATTATTAGTACAATAGAATCTAAGTTGGGCTGTTATAGGGTAATATTCCCCTGATTCCGACATAAGAACATCTCCTATTCCAACTCCTTTCCTGTTAGAGGCACCATCAAAGAATAACTTCCAACCTTGATTGTTATTGTGAATAACTTCATCGATACAAGATATCTCTTCGTCTGGAAAATAGGTTTTAAGTGGTTCATATTCTTCATCAATAGGGTTCTCTGCCAAATGATCTGCCAATGCTTGAGCTTTCATTGCGGTCCGCGTTATATAGATAATGTCAAACTCTGTGAGCAATATTTGCCATTTCGCAAGCCTGCCTGTGGGCATGGGCTTTTGAAAAATATATTTCAACGGATCCATACGAGAGATGAGATAAGTAATGTAAGATGAAAGATAATGTTTCAGCTTCTGTGCTACCCAAGTTAGGGCACAACACGTTCTTTCAAGAAGGGTGTACTTCGCTTCGTAAACGGTAAACTTCTTGCTGAGGTAATAAATGGCCCGCTCTTTCTTTCCAGTGTCATCATGCTGACCCAGTACACAACCAAAAGAATTATCTAGTACTGACATATACAATATCAAAGGTCTTCCCGGCTCGAGAGGAACCAACACAGGGGGATTTGATAGGTAATTCTTAATTCTTTCAAAAGCCTCTTGACATTCTTCGGTCCACTCGACTGTGGCATTCTTTTTCAACAACTTAAAGATGGGCTCACAAGTTGTTGTGAGTTGAGCAATGAATCTGCTGATGTAGTTTAACCGTCCTAGAACATAACCTCAGTTTTGTTCTTTGGAGGTGGCAATTCTTGAATGGATTTTATTTTTGAAGGATCCAACTCGATACCTCTTCGACTGACTATAAACCCCAAAAGCTTCCCCGATGTTACTCCAAATACACATTTTGCAGGATTAAGCTTGAGATTATACCTGCGGAGCCTTTCGAAGAATCTTCTTAAGTCTTTCACATGATTTGACTATTTTTTAGATTTAATGATAACATCATCCACATAAACTTCGATTTCTCTATGCATCATATCGTGAAACATGGTTGTCATTGCTCTCATATAAGTTGCCCCTGCATTTTTTAACCCAAAAGGCATAACCCGATAACAATATGTACCCCATGGAGTGATAAAAGATGTTTTTTCAGCATCTTCGTCATCCATAATAATCTGATGGTAACCCGCATAGCAATCCACAAAAGATGCAACCTCGTGTTTAGCACAATTATCCAATAAAATATGGATGTTAGGCAAAGGAAAATCATCTTTTGGACTTGCTTTGTTCAAATCACGATAATCAACACACATTCGAACTTTGTCGTCTTTCTTAAGGACGGGTACGATGTTGGCTAACCAAGAAGGATATTGAGCGACTCAAATGACTTTGGCCTCAAGTTGCTTTGTGATCTCCTCTTTAATTATTACACTCATGTCGGTTTTAAGCTTTCTCAACTTCTGCTTTATCGGAGGAAAATTGGGATCAATTGGCAACTTGTGAACAACCATGTCAGTGCTTAATCCAGGCATGTCATCATAAGATGACGCAAAAACATCTTTGTAATCAAACAGGGCCTGGATTATATCGTCCTTTTGATGTCGAACATGTACACTTATCTTAGTCTCCTTAATAATTTCATGATCCCCCAAATTTATCGTCTCAGTTTCACTCATGTTTGGGTTTGACTTATTTTTAAAATGATTGAAATCCCTCCTTACTTCTTCAAATGCGCCGTCTTCATCATATTCGATTTCTTGACTTATTATTTCAATATTAGGTCGAAGATTAGATTGGATATTAAGATCTGGCAAAAAATTCTTCATGCATGTCATATCACTAGAATCGGCATAGAAAGAACTGTATAAAAGAAAATGAACAAATATATTAGACTGAAATAAAGATGTAATTACATCCTATTGAAAAGGGAAATAGAGAGTTTGAAATAAAACGACAAGATAAAATCTGAATTACAATCCTTGAATAAATCGGACGACAAAAGAAAAAACAAGACAGACTACCAAGACTCATTTTTAACGGGGAGAGGAGTGGCCTCCCAATTGTTTAGCTTGACATCAGGACCAATCAATTGCACATCTCTGTCGCTAGTGCCTTCTTCGAGTTCTAACATATCAACCTCGACAAATAAATCTTGAAAATAGTTGATCATTTCTTCGCTTACTTTCATCACTGCCTCTGGAGAAGATGATTGATAAGATTCTGTTGCACGGGCTTTGATGAAAGATTTGTAGATTGGTTGTATAGGCTTAGTAAGTGACCATACATCTCTCTTCTGCTTCTTCGCCTTCATTTTGTCCTCGACTCTAGGTTGGTAGCCTAAGCCAAAAGTACCAATGCTCTTTCGTGGACTCACTGGATAAGCTCTCCCTTGCAAGAAGATTCCCAAGCCTTTACCCGTCTCAAACCCATGTTTCAGCAATTCATTTACCACCATTACAGACGCGATGGGCATCTTTGGTTTTGAAATGACACTCCCCTCGAGGACATGCTCAACAACCACTTCCTGAAAAGCTTGATAAACCAGTGCTTCATTCTCATTATTCGCCTTGATAAAAGGGAGGGAAAAGTCTTTGTAGATTGACAAATCCCCCTCACCATGAACAATCACTTCTTGTCGGTCGTATTCAAATTTAATCATTTGATGCAACGTGGAGGGGACTGCCCCAGCCCTATGCACCCATGGTCTCCCCAATAGTAGATTGTAGGACGCATTGATATCCAACACTTGAAAATTCACAGCGAAATCCACAGGCCCTATGGTTAGTACGAGCTCTATCTCACCAATGACATCTGTTTTTGACCCATCAAAAGCTCTAACACATACATTATTGGGTCGGACCCTTTCAGCACTAACATTCAATTTCTGTAGAGTTGATAAAGGACAAATATATGCTCCAGATCCTCCATCAATTAGAACTCGAGTGACATATGAAAGCTCACACTTTACAGAGATGTGGAGGCCTTGGTTATGTCCCGTACCTTCCTTGGGTAGTTCATCATCTGAAAAGGTGATGCGGTTTACCTCAAATATTCTCCCAGCAATCTTCTCTAGTTGACTCACTGTAACTTCACTAGGAACATGTGCTTCATTCAAGATCTTTATTACAGCTTTACGATGTTCATCTGAATGTATTAACAAGGATAACAAAGAGATTTGGGCTGGAGTCTTTCTTAACTGTTCCAAAATGGAGTAATCTGATAATTTTATCTTTCTTAAGAACTCCTCTGCCTCTTCTTCAGTGACTGAACTCTTGACTTGCATTTGGTCATTTTTAGTTTTCCTCAATTCCATCGGGGCATAGCATCTTCCCGAACGGGTTATTCCTCTCACTTCATCTATTTCTTCATCGATCTCCTTCCCCTTGTATGTCACGACACTAGGATCATAATTCCAAGAAACAACTTTGGTGTTTGTCATTGGAAGTTGAGACACCGGCCTAATGATTACAGGTGGAATATAGGCTCCTTTAACGATCAAGATAGGATTGTTCGGCCCTCTTGGAACAAACAATCCTTTCTCCCTTTGACTTTCCCGAACACCTTCAAGCGTTCCTTTCACAGTTAGGATGGGTGTGTTTGATGGGCTCAACCTTTCTAACCTACTTTCCGTCCCTGAAGGCATCATTTTTGTCAAATCAACAATATTCGCCGACTTCTCAATGCTAGTTCCAGCCTTAAGGATTGGCATATACGGTGATGCAAATTCTTTGCAATCCTTCATCATTTCTAGCATGTTTGTTTCAGTATGCATTGGCAATGGATTTTGATTGATGTTGGGTCCACTTGGACTTTCAACTATAATCCTATTAGAATCGATCAAATCCTGAATGGCCCTTTTCAAATACCAGCATCTTTCTATGTTGTGCCCTGGGGCATTAGAATAATATTCACAATGTTGAGAATAATCTAGATTTCTCGGGGGAGGATTCGACATCTTTCTTTCAATAGGACTCAAAACATTCAGCGTCCTTAATTTTTGAAACAAGCTAGCATATGACTCTCCAATAGGAGTGAACTCATTTTTAACTCCATTTCCCTTCTTGTATTGTGGTCTAGGACGAAAAGGAATTCTAGCAGTATTTTGATGAACTTGTGGAGGTGGTGGATGATTTTGGGGAAGTGGTGCACGCCATTGTGGATAAGAAGGGGGTGCAATTGGTTGCGCGTTAAAAACAGGATATGGAGAGTATGGGACAGAATATTGTGGAGCTTGGGAAGAAAAATAGTGTTGTGGGGTATTATCTTGGACATAAGTCCTAGGCGCTGATACAATAGTGGTTACATCCTCCCTTCTCTTCTTCCCTCCAATATTTCCAGAACCATTTTGAAGCACTTGTGTTGTGGCTTTTAAAGCAGCTTGACTTACAATCTTTCCAGACTTGATACCAATTTCCACCATTTCCCCTACCTTAATAACTTCAGCAAATGTCTTCCCCACGGCAGAAAGCAAATAGTGAAAGTAATCAGGTTCTTGCGCTTGGAGAAAAACGTCAATCATCTCTGACTCCTTCATTGGTGGTTTGACCCTAGCAGCTTGCTCCCTCCATCTGACAGCATATTCACGAAAATTTTCCGTGGTCTTTTTCCTCGTGTTGGCTAACGAGGAGCGATCTGGCACAATGTCAATATTATATTGGAATTGTTGCACAAAACATCGAGCCAAATCATCCTATGTATGCCAGTTGGCAATATCCTAATCTATGAACCACTCAGATGCGATCCCTACTAAGCTTTCCCCAAAATAGGCCATAAGTAACTCTTCTTTGCCCTCTGCACCCCTCAATTGATTGCAATATCGCTTCAAATGAGCTATGGGGTCTCTGTGACCATCGTATTTCTCAAACTTTGGAGTTTTAAAACCAGCAGGCAAATGGACGTGAGGAAACATACACAAGTCACTGAATGAAATGCCTTTGTGGCCTCCTAGTCCTTGCATATCCCTTATACTCCGTTCCAAACTCTTCATTTTCTTAGCCATCTCTTCATGTTCCTCATTCTTAACCATCTTTTCAATTTCGACAGGGGAACTATGTTGATGAATGTGGGGATAAGAGCTTGGAATTTTAATGGCCTCTTCAAGAGTGTAACTGTGATCATGACGAACTTTGGGTAGGGGATCGCTGTTGGATTTGGGCACCATTGTTGGTTGCAGAACGCTGTTAGTCGGGGCAGTTGACATAAATAGTGGATTACTTATCATAGGTGTAGTCGAAGGGCGCACCATAAAAGTTCCAGCGACATTGGATGTGTTAGCATAGGGGCCGAATCCAGGGGGGTATATCGGATCGCTTGTCGACACCTGGATAGGGGGAGACATATTTGTATTAAGATAGTCTCGGATTGAAGACGGTGGAGGTTGCCCACTCATCCAAGCCTCGTACATCTCTGCCATCTGTTGTTTTAATGCCCTTATCTCTTCTGTTGGCCCTGTTTCTTGTGAAGTCATCTGGTTTTGAATCTCATCATTGTCCGATTCGTTTCCATCTTTGTGGGCCATCTTTTGTTTCCCTTTCGACATTGTATTGTAAGGATGTGATGCCAGCTTAACCACAAACCAACCACCCTTAGCTAGTATGTGTTTCTTTCTCTCTCTCTCTCTCTCTCTCTCTGAATGGAGTAATAAACAGATTAGTGTTAAGAAATTATGCACATTGCAGCCACATACATACTTCTAATATGGAAGACCTTATGTTTCATCCCGGCTTACCTAGGCGTTCTTATCTTCCTTAGTTATTTATTATTTTATCATTATTATTTATTTATTTACTTATTTATTTCTATATTTTATTTATTATCATTTTATTATTATTATTTTTTTATATTAAAAAAAAAGTTTGGATCGAACCCCTTGGGTTGCCTACGTATCATGCTGGAGCATGAATCAGATCTTTTGCGTAGTTTGAGAAAGATATTACCTTTTTTTTTTCCATGAGATATGCACATAAGGTGACCAAAAGCAAATCTTTTTCATTCATTTTCAAATATTTTTAAAACAATGATTTGAATAGAACATAAAAAAAACAGAAGTACCTAAGACTTAGATAGACTCTAAATGAAATAAAATAACAAAAACGAAAAAGAAAGAAAGAAAGAGAAAAAAATAATAATAATAAAACCATCACCACTAAGAAAATAGGCTAAAAAAGAAACTGAATCCTCGAATCTCAATCATCTCCAAGACCCTTATAAATCTTCGCCAACGCTTTCGGTAGATATGGAGCCAAAGCACGGGCCTGTTTGCCCAACCTCTCATCGTTCTGGTGTAGATATCCAGCATAAACATTATTGAGTTCATCCCTGAGTTGTTGTATTCGATCTCTGGCTTCATCCATACTGTCATAACAATTCTGTAACCAGTGCTGAGCAGTATTGACTTCATGCGTCAAATTTTCCTCTTGTTCTTGGAGCTCTTCAATTTGAAGGTGGAGTTCATCTCATTCGGCTATCCTTTGACCTCTCTCAATCTCACAGTCTGCCTGATAAGCACTGAAATGCCTTGCTATTTCTCTTTCCCGTTCCATAGAGGCTTTAACTTGAGTCTGGAGTTTAGACTGTGTGCAGATAAGCTGGGCCTTTTCTTTTTTATACTCCTCTTCCTGTTGCTCCATAGCGCCTGTGGCAATGCCCAAGTCTTCTTGTAAGGTCAGAATGGTAGAACGGTGTTTTCTAACTCTAACTTCAAATATCGCATCACGTTGGGCCAACTCCTCTTTAGCGTTCTTCAGGTCATTACTTAGGATATCCAGAGTAGATCTATAGCTTCTTTCGACTTCGAGGCGAGCTTGCTTAATCCTAACCTCAATTTCTGCTTCTCGATCTATGGGTCCCTTTATCGATCCTTCTGGCATAACCTTAGGAAGTGGCTGATCACGAACCCACTCTAAGTATGCTTGGTCCACCTCACCTTTGGTGCGATCCTTCACCATATCGTGGGGACTTGAGAGTATGCATCCCCCCCAAATCTTAAATATCTCTGATTGCCTTAAAGGTATCTCGGGATGAAACTCATACATGAATTCCCGCATATCTTCATTAGGTGGTAGAAACTGGTGTCGCCCAAGTTGTCGCATAACTCTAAGTGGAATGTAAGGTTGGACACCTCGAAGACCCATTAGGACGATGAATGATCAAAAAGTAGACATGTATATCACCTCGGCCGACGGAAACCAATGATAATTCCACACAATCTTGTCAGCAGTCAGATTATTGAGATATTACTTCCAAGCTTCAATACCCTTCGGAAAATTATGATCTTTGATTCTTTCTTTGTGGCCTCCAATATAATCATTCCATTCTACTTTAAAGTCCACTGCATAAGGGTGATGACGAATGTGCTCAATCATCCATAGTTGTAATAACATATTGCATCCCTCAAAGTAGTCTTTTCCATCCTTGCAAATTGTTAAAGCACGATAGATGTCTGCCAGAATCATTGGTACAAGGGTGATATTAGGCTTTTTCTCAAAAGCTGTAATGACTGCAGCTAAGTTCATGCTAATCTTTCCTCCCTTTTTTGGAAATACCATGATCCCCAAAAAAGCCACCACAAAGGCATCATAACTGTGTGCTTCCCAGGTCAAACGACACCCATTATTACGGAGTTTCTTTCCATACACTTTGAATCCATCATTTTTGCCATATATTTTGTACAAAAATTCTAACGGAACCCATCCATTATCGAGACAACCACCTATATCATTCTCATTTATATGCAGTAACTCTAGAAACCTCCTCTCATTAATATGTTTTGGTATCATAGGCTCTTCTTTGTGAAGATGTTTACCCTTTCCAATGAATGCCCCTATCTCTTCAAGTGTGGGGGTGAGTTCACAATCAGAAAAATGGAATACGTTCCTTAACGGGTCCCAAAAATGAACTAGTGCTTCTATCAAATCCCGTCGTGGCTCAACATACAAAAGGCTTCGTAGAAATCCCAAGCGTTTGAACACCATTCCTTTTCCATGATTTGTTATATTTTCATACCATGTCTTCAAGAGTGTTGGGGCCTTATCCAATATCATGAATCGAGGTGATTGATCCTCCCTTTGTCTCTTATCTCCCTTTCCATATGGATTCATATTTGCCTATATTATGATAGAGACAAATTAGGCTTAATAAAATATATTTTTTAAATAAGAATAACGTAAAAATTATTTTAAAAAAAAAAGTTTTTTTGTTTTTATTATTTTGTTTTTATTATTTTTTTAATTTTTTTGTATTACTTTTTTAAAACAAAAAAATGGTTATTAAAGGAAGAATGAGAAGAAAGAAAATAAAATAAAATATATATATATATATATATATATATATATATATATAAAAGTAGCCCTCAAAATTTTTCCCAAAAAAAAACTTTTTATTAGATAACCAAGCCAGATCCCTCTTTTTTCTAGAAATAATAGTATATTCGATTATATTTTATTTTTTGTTAATTAAATTTCCAACCTTTCCTTTTTTTATTTTATATAGAAAAACTTGATGGTAATAATAGATTTTCTATTTGTGAAAGAAATATAAATTTTGATAGAGAAAAATGTGTTTAATAAAAGAAAGACACAAAAATTTTAATTTATATCTTTATAAATTCTCTTTTTAATTAATTCATCTAAAATCGGTCAACATTTGTATAGTCTTCCCAATAATGCAACAAGTAGCACAAATAATGCACATGACAATCTTAAGTAGGGTTACCTGTCCTAAACAGGCTCGACCCCTGTGTCGAGCTCCCCATTAATTCAACAATATACATGATGCAGATAAATCGGATCCTATTAGGGATAGTCATCATTGAGGCTTGTTTTACTAGGTAAACAACCTAATAGAGATGGTGTCTAGACTGGCTGTAAAACGAGCGGACCACTCGAGTCGAGAAGGGACAGCTTACCAGTAGCAGGGCTTTCTGGCCTCACTGTTAGTCCTTCCCATCCTAAGACATGTGTTTTTATAGAATCCTTCCCAGGAGCGTTGCCGCATCTCTGGTATCTCATTGCTCGGGAGCGTAATCGCATCTCCGAATAAAGTATCTCAGAAGACTCAGATGGGTACGCGAGGAAAGACAATTATATAATAGTTCACATAATATCAAAAGGATAAATAAGCAAGCAAATAACACATTATGCCATTAAATACAATATCCAAAAACTGATAAATACGTAAAAATATAATAAAGTCATGTAGAAGTCCATATTTACAAGCTCGAATTCTAGTCTGTTTCCCCAGCAGAGTCGCCATCTGTCACACCCCTATTTTTTCTCTCAAGATTGAATAGCTTATTTTGAAAGAAAAGAGTTTTTCCAATTAAAGTGACATTTCGAGAAGGGATTATTTATTTTTCTAGAGTCGCCACTTGGAATTGAGTTTTGGTGTTCCAAGTCACCTCATTTAAATCCTTAATCAAAAGAAATCTAACTCTTTATTTTATGGTCTGCGACATCAAAAATTCGGGTAAGGAATTCTGTTGACCGAGGGGAAGGTATTAGGCATCCCTCAAGTCCCGTGGTTCTAGCACGGTCGCTTTATAGACTTTTATGACTTAAACTAATTTGTGAACATTATATTATTAAAACAAGTATTTACCCTCATTCTTTGATTTATCTTTGACATATTTAAATATATCATATTTCATAAGCATGTCATGTTTTTATACATTATTATTATTTATTTATTTTATTCTTTCAATTTGCTTCTTGATTTCTCTTTTTATTTTTTTATTTTTTATTTTTTATTTATTTTATTTTTTTATTTTGTTTTTCTTTCTTATTTATTTTTGTACTAATTTTTCATGTTTTTTTTTTAAAAAAAAGATTTTCCTTATATTTTTCTTTTTACATTAATTTTCTTCTTTTTTTTACCCTATCTAATAGTTCTGTTTTTTTTAATGATAATTATAAGATATTTTATTATATTTTTTACTAGTATGTATTTGTTTCTTTTCATTTTCAAAGTATTTGTTTTTTTTTACATTTTTCATTCTTTTTATTATATTTTTTAATATTATTCCTTTTTTTTTTTCATTCAAATGTTTCTTCTCCACTATTTCTTTTCTTCTTCTATTGTTCATGTATTCTACCTCTTTTCCTAATTTCATTTTTTATTTGTTATTATTCTTTTCTACCTCTTTTCCTAACAAGTTTATTATTATTATTTTTAATAGCATCCGAAAGATAATAATGTAGGACAACACACATAATATAATATAAAACATAATTTAATGTTTTTCTAAACACAACCAAACAAAGAATTCATTCAACTTAGTAAGACATGAATATATTAAAAAAATTGGATAACTACGCTTATAATTATAAAATTAACATCTTTACATAATTACTACACATGTTATTATAAAACTAAATATGAAAAATAAGAATAGACTTGGACAATAATTTTACTGAAGTATGAAATAAACTATGGGTTATTTAATATGAAATAAACTACGGTTTGTTATAGCAATTTCACACTAAATATATAAAGGATCTAAACATAGAGTTGATATAAAATATTTGAACATACTTCATATAAAAATATAATGGTATGCTTGTATAAACATGATAGCAAATTATATTAAAAAAATAAAATTGAATGGTACCTCTTGCGAAAATTCCACCAAAAGAAAACAATCCGAATAAGAAACCACGAACTCAAAACCACGAAAGTAAACCTCAATTTCCAATTTTGTTTGTGAGTTAAAGTGAAATATGAAATAACATATGATTATATTTGTTGACTTTTGTGGGTGATTTTTTTTTTCTTTCACTCTTTCACTTTTCCTTTTTTTTTTTCTCTCTAAGCCTTTTTTTTCTTTCTTTTCCTTTCTCTGATCTTCTCTCCTCTCCTTTTTTTATTTTTTTACATGTGTATATATAGTATATAGAATGTAGGTGTACGTGTGTGCAGGTGAGGGAAATGGGTAGTGGGAAAAGTGGGGGTAGTGGGTAGGTTGATTAGTTTTAATATTATTATTATTTTTATTATTTTTGTTTAAAAAATAAATAAATAAATAAATAAAGTAAAATAAAACTTTAATAATGTTAACTTAATTAGTTTAAAAATAATAAAATATAAGAAAAAGTCAAATAGTTAGTCTTAAAATATAATTAAGAAGCACTAGCTTATTTATTAAGATTTAATTAAAAGAAGACATATTTTTGTATTTTTTTTTAATAAACTTACTAAAATACGATAAAAAAATAAAATATTTAATTTATATATAAAAGCAATATTTATGTACTAAAAATGATGGAATACCTTATGTTCGGTCAAAAATTACGTGTCTACAGCGTCAGTACTTGAAAGGTACTGAGCATGTAGGATAGAGTAAAGCTGAAATAAAACATAACTGAACGAGCACAAAAGCAAGTATAATAATCTGAACATGATATACTAAATTTTTGAGCTAACTGAATGCAATGACCAATTTATAACATGCTAAAACTGAATACTGAAAATACTGATAAATGGTCATGCAGAGAGTGTGACTGAACTGTGGGAGCTACTAATAACCGATAATAAAACCACATGAGCTAAATGTGGAGTCCGATGTATACGCTCCATCGAGAGGACCCAATATACCCTGCCAAAGGTATAAAGGCATGCTGGCGTGATCACTAAACTGATTGCCCACAGAGGGGACTTACAACCTACTTGGCTAGTAGTTCTGGGACTATTGGGTACGCTAAACCCTAGTCCAACTTGGTATTATGCTACTCCCAATGAATTCTGTAAATTAACTAATTATGTATGAGTTTCTGTAAATACTGGATAGCTCGAACTGAACATGCAAACTGAGAATGCAATAATTAATCTTGTAATTATGCATTTATAACTGAGGCGTGTATATCTGAAGTTTCTGAAATATCTGACCTAGCATGTGTAATTCAAGAACTAAAGAAACACAAAGCTAGGGTTCTGAAATTCATTCGATAATCTGAGTAATAACATGATAATCTGATTTGGAACATATATTTAATAAAATTCATGAAGTTCTATCAAAGTTCTAGAAACCCTACATTTAATCATGATAAGAGAATCAAGAATCTGACTGAAAACTAGGGACCTAATGGGTGAAAGGAACCCACTAGTGAAATCCCGCATACCTGGTGATGAAATCCACGGAAAAATAATTAAGTTTCTGGGCTGGAACTGCTGGAGCTTGTGGCGTTCTTGAACTAGGGTTCTTGAGCTTTTTTTTTCCTCCTATCTTGCTTCTAATTTTCTAAGTTTTGATTTAATGATTTGACTTGGATATGTTTTAATTATGTTTCTAGGCTTAAACTGACTAAAATCTGATGATTTAGGGTCAAAACGACGTAACTTATGGTTTAAACGGAGTGGGAAAGGTCAAAAAGACCCCTGGGAAGGTTGCTGTCGGGCCACACGACTGCCAGGACTGACGGCCCGTCGTGTGCCCGACACCCCGTCGTTGGATCCGTCGTGAGGGCCTGTTCGACAGGCCTTTACTAAAATGGGCATAACTTTTTACTCGGAGGTCTGATTTTAGCAAGGTTGGTGGCTATGGAAAGATAATTCAATTATATTTGTTCTTTTGTAAATGCTTGAGGGACTTCTTTCAATGTCAATGCTTAAATCTTCCAGCCGAACCCCCAGAGGAACCAATGTTAGCGAATCAGATTCTTCAAAAGAAGAGTCTGTAGGGGCAGCAAATCTATCTGTGGGTAGGTCATGAGAGACCTAATTCATTTTATTATAAGAGTTATGATCATTTTAAGTTGACCCAACTGCATTTCCCCTTAACTGTCTGCAAATCTTTTTTTTTTCTTCTGAAAAACTAATTTTTGGTCTGTTTTGGCTACGGGGTGTTACATTATCTCCTCCTTGGGAACATTCGTCCTCGAATGAAGACTAAACTATCTGAAATGGAGGGAGAGAGCTGCAAACCCCACTACTAAACACTGAGAATTGAGTTTCTGACTGAATTGAGTTCTGAGTACATGCAATTACGCTGAAAATGCAAGTACAAACTGAGGGAACATGATTCTAAAACTGAATTTACGCATGAATGACTGTAAAACTGAAGAGGAACTATTACCTCAAGCTGGAGTGGAATCGGAAAGAAAAAGGTAAGTATACTTGGCTTTCATGGCTGCTTCTGCTTCCCAAGTAGCTCCCTCTACGGACTGACTCCTCCACAAAACCTTGACTGAAGCGACTTCTTTGTTTCTCAACCTTCTAACCTGACGGTCAAGAATCTCAACTGGTACATCCTCATAAGAAAGACTATCTTTCACCGCCACACTCTCTAATGGCACTATAGAGGCTGGATCACCCACACACTTCTTCAAGAGTGAGATGTGGAAGACCAGATGCACTGCTACTAATTCTGCTGGCAACTCTAACTCATATGCCACCTTTCCAACCCTTTTCAATATCTTGTAAGGGCCTACATATCTAGGACTGAGCTTCCCTTTCTTTCCAAATCTCATCACCCCTTTCATAGGTGAGACTTTCAGAAAAACCCAATCATCAACTTGGAACTCTAGTTCCCTTCTCCTTACATCTGCATATGATTTCTGATGACTTTGGGCTGTCTTAGGTCTATCTCTAATGAGTTAAACTTTCTCCATAGCATAAAGGACTGAATCTGGCCCTATCAAAGCTGCTTCACCTACTTCAAACCAACCAACAGGAGATCTACATCTACGCCCATATAAAGCCTCATAAGGGGCCATCTGAATGCTGGAATGATAGCTATTATTGTAGGCAAACTCAATAAGAGGGAGGTGATCATCCCAACTACCTTTGAAATCGATCACACAAGCTCTCAACATATCCTCTAAGGTCTGAATGGTACGCTCTGCCTGCCTATCCGTATGTGGATGAAATGTTGTACTAAGGTTAACTTGAGTACCAAGACCTTTTGAAATGACTTCTTGAAATGAGAGGTAAACTGAGGACCTCTATCTGAGATGATAGACAAAGGAACCCCATGCAACCTCACAATTTCATTAAGGTAAAGTTTAGCATAGTCCTCTGCCAAATATGTAGTCTTGACCGCCAAAAAGCGAGAAGACTTAGTCATCCTATAGACTAGCACCCAAATTGAGTCATGCTGTCTGCGAGTACGAGGTAACCCTGTAATGAAATCCATATTGATTACATCCCACTTCCAAGTAGGAGTATCGATCTCTTGAGTCATACCTCCTGGTTTCTAATGTTCTACCTTGACTTGCTGGCAATTGGGGAACTTACTCACAAAGTCTGCTATATCTCTCTTCATACCATTCCACCAATAGACTTCCCGCAGATCGCGGTACATCTTAGTGCACCTGGATGAATAGAATACCTGGAGTTATGAGCTTCTGCAAGAATATGCTTCCTCAACTCTCCCACATCAGAAACACACAATCTACCTTGGTAGCGAAGTACACCATCTCCCCCTTGGGAGAAAACCTCCACTCTCTGATTGTTGACTGCACCCTTTGGTTCAAGCAAGATTGGATCACTCTCTTGCTTTTCCTTAACCTCCACTACCAAAGACGATTCTGCCCCATTCTGAACTGTTACACCGTTGTATGATATGCTCATAAGGCGAACTCCCAAGCGAGAAAGCCTGTGAACATCCTTCACTAGCTCCTTTCTTTCTTCCTCAACATGGGCTACACTACCCATATATAATCTATTAAGAGCATCGGCTACTACATTCGCCTTTCCAGGATGATAATGCATACTCATATCATAATTCTTAAGGAACTCATGCCATATCCTCTGGCGAAGATTCAACTCTTTCAGGGTGAACACATACTGAAGGCTCTTATGATCGGTGAACTCATCTACATGAACACCATACAAGTAGTGTCTCCACATCTTGAGTGCAAACACCACTGCTGCAATCTCGAGGTCATGAGTTGGATAGTTTTTCTCATGCACCTTAAGTTGTCTAGAAGCATAAGTTATAACCTTATCTCTTTGCATCAACACACAACCAAGGCCAACTCTGGATGCATCGCAATAGATCACATAATCATCTGAACCCTCTGGTAGAGTTAAGACAGGAGCTGTAGTCAATTTAGTTTTCAATTCTGCGAAGCTTTTCTCACAATCATCTGACCATTGGAACTTGACCATTTTCTAATTCAACCTAGTCAATGGTGAGGCTATGGATGAAAATCCTTCCACGAACCTTCTGTAATAACCTGCTAGACCTAAGAAACTTCTAATATCTGTAGCAGAGGTAGGTCTGGGCCATTGTTTCACTGCTTCTATCTTTTGTGAATCTACGCGGATCCCTTCTTTAGATATAATGTGACCAAGGAAAGCAATGGATTGCAACCAAAACTCACATTTACTCAACTTAGCGAATAACTGGCGATCTTTGAGAGTCTGCAGAACAACTCTCAAATGACTTGCATGTTCTTCCTCACTCCTAGAGTAAATGAGGATATCATCAATGAAGACGATAACGAACAAGTCTAAGTACTGTTTGAACATTCTGTTCATCAAGTCCATGAAAGTTGCAGGAGCATTGGTTAGTCCAAACGACATAACTACAAATTCATAATGACCATACCAAGTTCTGAAGGCTGTTTTTGGAATGTCACTATCTCTGATTCTGAGCTGAGGATAACCCGATCTGAGGTTTATCTTTGAGAAATGACTAGCACCCTGAAGTTGGTCAAACAAGTCATCAATCCTTGGGATGGGATACTTATTCTTGATTGTGACCTTGTTCAACTGTCTACAGTCAATGCACATTCTGAGAGAACCATCTTTCTTTTTTTACGAACAATACTGGTGCACCCCATGGTGAAATACTAGGTCTGATGAAACCCTTATCTAGAAGGTCTTTCAACTGATCTTTCAATTCCGTAAGCTCTTCTAGAGCCATTCTGTAAGGAGGAATAGAAATAGGCTGGGTATTTGGAAGGAGATCAATTCCAAAGTCAATTTCCCTTTCGGGAGGGACTCTGGGAAGATTTTCTGGAAACACTTCTGGAAACTCACAAACTACTGGAACTGAATCAAGAGTTGGGGTTTCAAGGCTAGAATCCTTAACCCAAACTAGATGATAGATATAACCCTTTGAGATCATCTTTCTGGCCTTAAGGTAAGAAATAAATCGACCCATAGGCGCTAAGCTACTACCCTTCCATTCTAAGATTGGTTCATCTGGAAATTGAAAATGAACAATCCTAGTTCTGCAATCGACTGAGGCATAACATGAATGTAACCAATCTATGCCTAGAATAACATCGAAGTCTACCATTTCTAACTCTACTAGATCTGCTGAGGTGACTTTCTGAGAGACTGTGACAGGGCAATTTCTGTATACCCGTCTAGCTATAACTGGGTCACCAACTGGAGTAGAGACTGAGAAGGGTTCTGAGAGAGTTTCTGGACTGACACTGAATTGGACTGCTATATAAGGAGTTACAAAAGAAAGAGTAGCCCCTGGATCTAACAATGCATAAACATCAAGGTCAAAGACTCGTAACGTACCAGTGACTACATCAGGAGAACCTTCCTGATCCTGGCGAGCCTGAAGAGCATGAAGTCTATTCTGGCGCTGACCGCCACCTGTACCAGATGAGTTACCCTACTGAGTTGGGTGACTTGCTGGTGCTGCTGAATTTGTAGACTGAGCTCTACCATTACCACCTCCTTGACCCTGTCTAGAAGGACAGTCCCTCAACCTGTGACCAGACTGACCACATCCAAAACATCCTTCTTTTCCTGCAAGACACACGCCCGGATGGTTCTTACCACACTTAGGGCAAGTGGGGTAAGTGTTGGTGCCTGAAACACTTCTCTGAGACTTAGAGCCTGGTGCTCTGCCCTTCTGGTCATACCTATTCTTGGAGGATGGAACACTAGCTGATGAAGGGGCTGGAGCTGAAAACTTTTGCTGACCCTGCGAGCGATTTCCACCACCCAATTTCTGCTGAGAATAGTCATAGTTCCCAGTCCTAGCCTTCTTATTTTCCTTAGCCTGTCCCTAAGCTTATCACCCTCAACCTGGTTAGCATGAGTCATAAGCCTAGAGATGTTCATATCTCCCAGCAACATAGCATTTTTGCACTCTATCTTCACCAAATCTAATACTCCATACAAGAACTTATTCATCTGAGCCCTGGAGTCAGCAACCATGTGAGGAGCATACCTGGAGAGTTGGTTAAACTTCAGCCCATACTCTTGGACTGTCATGTTTCCCTGCCTCAAGTTCATGAATTCTTGGGCCTTTGCTTCTCTCAACTCTATTGGGAAGAACCTGTCGAGAAAAGTCTCACTGAAGCACTCCCAAGTAATAGGAGCTGCATTTGCACCCTTATTCTCCTTCCACTGAGTGTACCAGATATGAGCCACGTCTTTCAGCTGGTATGACGCCAACTCAACCCGATAATTCCCAGTAACCTGCATTACCTCAAAGATCTTCTTGATTTTGTCCAAGAAATTCTAAGGATCTTCATTAGTCTGCGATCCTAAGAACTCAGACGGATTCATCCAAACAAAGTCACGGACCCTTGCTGCTGCTGATCCACTATTTTCATTCATAGGAGCATGAACCTGATTGTTCTGGTGGGTCATACTCTGAGCCAACATCTGTATGGCATTCCTGAACTCAGCATTGGAAACTTCTTGATCTGGGATTGGAGGAGCTGCGTTTGCATTCCTGGCATTCGCATTCCTAGCGTTAGCTCTACGAGGAGGCATGATCTGAAACGTAGAACGTCAAGTTAGAAAGAAATAAGATCAAACCTTACGCACGATAAGAGTAACAAGAAAATGAAGTTTTCCTAAAACACTTCATAGCCTCCCTCTCATTAGATGTGATGCACTTCACACCCATGAAAAGGACTCTACTTAGTGCGGCTTTTCAGATATCCTAGGACTCTTGAACCTAGTGCTCTGATATCAAGTTTTGTCACGCCCTGAGCTACCCCCGAGATGCGGACACGGAACCTAGAACCACAAGTGATCCCAAGCTAACCCTGCTGGCATGATCATGAGCATACTAAAAATAATAAACTGATGCGGAAGCTAAACCATAATTAAATCTGAAAAGACGGGGAATACCCATATGCTATAACTGAGATATTTGAAAACAATGAGTTTAATACAAAGGAAATATTAACTCATACTAAGCTAAATCTAACTATGTCTGAATATAGCCTCTAAACTGAACTAGAAATACTGGGACAAGCCCCAGTTAAATCTAGCAAAAACTGAAACTAAAAGACTAAATACTGAAGAGAAACTCATGAGTCTTGTCCTCGGAGAATGAGGACTCACCACTGAATCTGCTGATCGGGAAATCGATCTATGCGTGATCTGGATGCTGAGAACCTGAACCTACATCACGAGAAAATGTAGCGTGTCTACAGCGTCAGTACTTGAAAGGTACTGAGCATGTAGGATAGAGTAAAGCTGAAATAAAACATAACTGAACAAGCACAAAAGCAAGTATAATAATCTGAACATGATATACTAAATTTCTGAGCTAACTGAATGCAATGACCAATTTATAACATACTAAATACTGAATATACTGATAAATGGTCATGCAGAGAGTCTGACTGAACTGTGGGAGCTACTAATAACCGATAATAAAATCACATGAGCTAAATGTGGAGTCCGATGTATACGCTCAATCGAGAGGACCCAATATACCCTGCCAAAGGTATAAAGGCATGCTGGCGTGATCACTAAACTGATTGCCCACAGAGGGGACTTACAACCTACTTGGCTAGTAGTTCTGGGACTATTGGGTACGCTAAACCCTAGTCCAACTCGGTATTATGCCACTCCCAATGAATTCTGTAAATTAACTAATTATGTATGAGTTTCTGTAAATACTGGATAGCTCGAACTGAACATGCAAACTGAGAATGCAATAATTAATCTGGTAATTATGCATTTATAACTGAGGCATGTATATCTGAAGTTTCTGAAATATCTGACCTAACATGTGTAATTCAAGAACTAAAGAAATACAAAGCTAGGGTTCTGAAATTCATTCGATAATCTGAGTAATAACATGATAATCTGATTTGGAACATATATTTAATAAAATTCATGAAGTTCTATCAAAGTTCTAGAAACCCTACATTTAATCATGATAAGAGAATCAAGAATCTGACTAGGGTGAAAGGAACCCACTAGTGAAATCCCGCATACCTGGTGATGAAATCCACGGAAAAATAATTAAGTTTCTGAGCTGGAACTGCTGGAGCTTGTGGCGTTCTTGAACTAGGGTTCTTGAACTTTTTTTTTCCTCCTATCTTGCTTCTAATTTTCTAAGTTTTGATTTAATGATTTGACTTGGATATGTTTTAATTATGTTTCTAGGCTTAAACTGACTAAAATATGATGATTTAGGGTCAAAACAACGTAACTTATGGTTTAAACGGAGTGGGAAAGGTCAAAAAGACCCCTGGAAAGGTTGCTGTTGGGCCACACGACGGCCAGGACTGACGGTCCATCGTGTGCCCGACGCCCCGTCGTTGGATCCATCGTGAGGGCCTGTTCGACAGGCCTTTACTAAAATGGGCATAACGTTTTACTCGGAGGTCTGATTTTAGCAAGGTTGGTGGCTATGGAAAGATAATTCAATTATAGATCTGTGGGTAGGCCATGAGGGACCTAATTCATTTTATGATAAGAGTTATTAACATTTTAAGTTGACCCAACTGCATTTCCCCTTAACTGTCTGCAAATTTTTTTTTTTTTTTGAAAAACTAATTTTTGGTCTGTTTTGGCTACGGGGTGTTACAAGTATGCCCCTAGGCCACCTCAAAGCACATTTGTTCAATGCATGTGAAGCATCTCATTCTACCTCACACACTAAGCATGTCTTTAAGTCACTCTAATCCCTTTCATTTTAGTTTAGGAGTCTCTAGTAAACGTACTTCATATTGACAAGGAACTATCATCTTAAGTCAATCATGTTATGGAATGCAACTATAGTCACTATCCAAGCTAAGCATACATCATGTAGGGGTCATGTCATACGTATCTTCAAGTCATACTTGTGTCATGTATGGATAGCATTCCATACTACTATCCACACTAAGTACTTCTCTAGACAACCTAATCCAAGCTAACTAAGGAAGGAAACACCCATCCTAATCATCATGCAACCAATCATGTAGATGCAAGCTAATCGTAGGGGAGCATGAAGGGAGCATGAATCTTCATCCCTAAGCTATCATGAGAAACTAATCCCTAGCTAATTCATGTAATGCACCTTGCATGCAAGACAATCTATCATGAAATGCATCTTGCATGCAAGTCAAGCTAACATTAGGAGAGTATAGGCCTTTCCCCTAAAGCTATCATGAAATGGTTTAGGCCTAACCAAGTCAATCTATCATGAAGGCTAGTCATGTTACTTCAAGCTATTCTTAGGAGAGCTTCACTACTCAATCCCAAGCTATCATGAGAACCACTATTCCCAAGCTATCATGATCAAGCATCCTAGCAACACATGACCAATCTAAACATGAGAGATCTTACTTCCTCCATCCCAAGCTATCATGAGATTCATCACCTCAAGCTATCATGAGACCTAGCATCTCAAGCTAACAAACCTTGGTCTTATCTTACCAAATCAACCAAACAAGAAGAGACTTATTCAATACAACTTCAAGCTATTCTAATTCATCATGTCTTGATTCATTTTAGGTTATTAGGTCAACCTAGCATCCATCTATGTGAGAGAACTTGCTTCTCCTATTATGTTCATGTCTAAGTGTAAAGGATAAAGAAAACATCATCATAACTCCTTCATAAAGACTTCACCCCTAAAGCCCTAGCATCAATGACATACCAGCCCTATAGTCGATTATCAACTTCAATCTATCATGATCCATGTTCAATTACAAGTTACTTCATTCAATTAGATCATTAGAAGGTAAGTCTAGGCATACATGATTACATAGGTTCATTTCCAACTTTACATGTCAAGACCATCCTAGATCAATTAAGCCTAGTTCAATTCATATCTAGGTGACTCAATCATGATCAAATAGCATGTAATACAATTTAATGAAGAAGATCAACTTAGAACCTTCATCTTGCCTCTAATGGCGTAAAATCACCATGATCACCTTTAACATTAAATACTACAATTCACCATGAAAGCATCACATAATCATCATATGAACGTAATTGAATGCTACCCACTAGATTGGGATCACAATCAAACCTTACTCACAATGTAATCACAATCCTCTCTAGATTGGGGTTCTTTGAATTCACAATTGAGGAATAACTAGGGGACTCCATGAATGGAAGATTCCATGGATGAATAAGCTTCACATAACTTAGATAAAGCCTTAATCCTAGGTTGAATCCTTGGTGAATTTCGTCCAATGAGCAGCCTCCAATTTCTCTTCTTCTTCCATGGTGTTCTTGAGAGTGTTTTGGAGAGGGAGAGGTTTTGATCTTGGAGTCTAATGTCTAAATGAGTCTCTTATTGATTAAATAATCATAAAATACCTAAAACCACCTAATTTAACGGCCATGCATTTATTTGGACGTGGGGTGAATTTCCCATTCACCCCTTTAATTGGTAGTGAGTTACAGGGAATTGCAGGCTCCCATTGATGCTGCAGTCGACGGACCATCGATGGAACGGCGACTCCATCCTGCAGGTCCGTCGTTTGCGACAGAGACCCTTCAAATGGGGGCTTGATCTCCCATTCTAATTATGGGGCTACGCCCCCAATCGACGGGGTGTCGATGCTGCTACCTTCCGTCATTTGGCACTCGTTGGTTGACACTGCCTTAGGCAGTTTTGACCCACAAGTTGGGTCCTCCTCAAGGACCCTTAAAGTGGTCTTTGGGGAGTCGTGCCCGGACGTTTCCACCCTAAATACGTCCTTCTAGATTTTAGAAACCTTCCATATCAATTTGAGTCCCAAACACTACATATTTTAGTGTTTAGAGGCAGCATGTGAAGTTTGGAAGAGTTTGGAGGTCAAACGTCCAAGAACGTCCAAGACGTTCGAAAGTTAGCCTTGAGAACATGCTTGCGTGCCTTAGTATGTTTCATGAGGTTTTTAGTTACTTTAAGACCTTATAAGCTCATGACACACATCTTAGTCTCTATATGGACCTAATTTATTTTGGGGTCCTTACAATATCCCCCACTTATGAAACATTCGTCCTCGAATGACACCTTCTTAAACACCTCTAAAAGGACCAATTCTAGACTAGCAGCCCATCGTACATGCATTATACCTAAATTCAAATACCCAAATCAAGGAAACCACTCAATTCCAAGCTAGACAGAGCTACACATAACCATATAAAGACCTCATGAAAAGACTCCTTATCCCCCACTTAGGAATAAGCTACACATGTTTCCTAACATCAATTCATCATCATAAGGGAACAACAAAATCACAAGACAAACCATATTCATCAAAAATTCTGGAAAATTTTCATAAATCATTAAAGAGACACATACCGAAGAGGAACATAAGGAGATCATTCTTGATCACCCTTGGATTGGAGAGCATAGAACCTATTCCTCTTTGGAGGACCATCTTCCACTTGATTAGTAGCAACTTGCTTGCCTTCTCTCACATTAGCTTTTGCCTTAGGGCAATCTTTCATCATATGACCACTCTCACCACACCCATAGCAACCATCTCTACCGGCCAAACACGTACCCTCATGTTTCATACCATACCTAGGACAAGTAGGTCGGGAGTACTCCTTGCTCTTTTCATACCAGGAGTACTAGAATAGCCATGTCCGAAAGACTTTTGTCGATTCTTAGAACGACCATGTCCATCGGACCCTTCATATTCCATCCTACTTCTTTTTCTCTCGAAATCCTCTATTTGTTGAGCAAACACCATTAGTCAAGAGATATCCATATCATCTACAAGCATTGCCATACGACACTCAATTCGGAAACCCCCGTCATGAACCTATTCATCAAGTCTCTAGGGTTTGCTACCAAGCTTGGAGCATACTTAGACAATTAGCTGAACTTCAAAGCATACTCCTTAACACTTAACTTGACTTGTTTGAGGTTTATGAATTCCCCCAACTTAGCCTCCCACAATTCCGTAGGAAAGAACCTATCAAGGAAAGGCGACTTAAAAGTCTCCCACTCTATGGGACCCGCCCTTACCGACCTAGAATCTTTCCATTGCTCATACCAAACTTGAGCTACACCTATCAATTGGTAAGCGGCTAGCTCCGCTTTCTCCCTAAAAGTCAATCCCATAATAGCAAGAGTCTTATAAACCTCATCTATCAACCCATTTGGATCTTCCTCCACCTTGTAGCCACTAAATTACAGAGGGTTCATCCTCAAGAACTCTCTAATTCTATAAGCACATATTCCCCCTATAGGGTTTACCACCACCTCTCTATTGGATTGGGCCATCAAGGCTTGAGCCAATAAGTTCATAGAAGTCCTAAATTAACATTCCCCACTTGAGGAACATTAGGAACTTGATGTGGGACTTGATTCCCTTGGGGAGGAACCTCTTGATCCTCATGTCCATCTCCTTCCCTTTAAGCATTAGCCCTAGTGTTAGCCATAACCTGGACAAAATCATAGGCAAACATTAGAAGAAGGGCTTACTTAAGCCGAAGTCTATGGCACGACTTAAAGAATAAAGAACTGAAACTTTCCTAAGCATCTCGTAGCCTCCTACTCATAGATGTGTCGCGACTCACATCGATGAATAAGACTCTGCTAGACGAGGTTTTGAGATATCCTAAGACCCTTTCATAACCTTATGCTCTGATACCAAGTTTGTCACGACCCGCAAGTATACCCTAGAAGTTACATCACTCTTGAGTCGCCACACAACATACTTGACCTCTCGGAGGTCTTGTATAAGACCTTAGACATCATTCATTGCATATATACAAAAAGTAGTGCGGAATTAAAAATTTTCTTTCAAAACATTATGCGGAATCATTTCGTAAAACTTCTAACATATGTCTCAAAAACCATCTATGACATCATGAGTACAATAGTCTTGTGTCACAACCTATAAAAGTCTGACATAGAAAAGAACATAAAAGACAACATAGGAGTGATGTCCTTAGATGCTATGAGGACTCACCAATCTTCACTTCTTGATAAGCCTTGGAAACTCTACCCTTGAAAGCAACTCAATCTCTTCAAGATCCTACATTGGACTAGAATGTAGGCAACATATGCGTTACTACGAAATGTACAAAGTATGGAAACTATCATACCAAAGCATAAGATATCTCAAAGGGTTAGTCAACAATAAACATAATAATAAGAGATAAAGGCATAAAAATAACATGAATATCATAAGCATAATAAAGAATCATAAAGCATATAAGAGTTCATACTTAACTCATTGTCCTTCTTACTCCAATGAACTACTTCACAAGCTACCTCCAAGTATACTTGTGCAAGGCTAAGGTAGCATCCCATACTACTACCAAAGCTAAGTACATCTCTTTAGTTATCCTTGATCATAATCCACTTTCATAATTAAGACCTAGATTCATCATAACATATGAGCACTATTCCCCTAGGCCACCTCAAAGCACACTTGTGTAATGCATGTGAATCATCCCATTCTACCTCACACACTAAGCATGTCTTGAAGTCACCCTAATCTTTTCATTTTAGCTTAGGAGTCTCTAGTAGACCTACTTCATATTGATAAGGAACTATCATCTTAAGTCAATCATGTTATGGAATGCAACTATAGTAATTATCCAAGCTAAGCATACATCATATAGGGGTCATGTCATAGGTAGCTTCAAGTCTAACTTTCGAATGTCTTGGACGTTTGACCTCCAAACTCTTCCAAACTTCACATGCTACCTCTAAACACTAAAATTAGTCATTTTAAGACATTCTAAGCTCATGACACACATGTTAGGCTCTATTTGGACCTGATTCATTTTGGGGTCCTTACATTGGACATATAAGAGATCAAGTTTTCGTGAGACTAACAAATGACCAAAATACACTATAACAAAAGTATTTCATATCGTCAATAAATATGCACATTCACGAAGAGTGCTACAACCTATACCGACATGAATTAATTGGCATTGGATTCAATGTTGCTATAAACTTTAGGGACATTTATACAGAGTACCAGTTACCTATCAAAATACATATTTAGCGATAATTAAGCTATTAATTATCGTTAAAGATTATTTTTCTGTAATGATAACTCATTCTTTTGATAAAGTTTTTAATTGTTTTTTGATAAAGCAGTAATAATTCTTTCTTTTGGCTTCTTTCAATTAAATTTGTGAACTGTAAACTCTGAAACAACCCGAAAGACTATCTTTTTGAAAAATATATCAAACAACATGCCTTTTTCTTCTTGATTGTTTGTAAATTACCGTCTTTATTATTATTTTTGGATATTTGTGAGTTCAAGAGCTCACAAAATTATGCCGTGAGATTTTAATATGTTATATGTCAAAAAATTTGTTTAGTATATCTCGTTTTGAACATTTAGATGCCACCTACTTCTTAGTTGATAATTGCATAGATTTTTTGTAACTCCATACTGTAATCATAACAATAACTATGGTTTTATCCAAAAAGTTGGGGCCGGTGATATGAAACATTCAATATAGTAATGACTATTTAAGACAATGACAAAAAAACATCTATGATAATAACAATTTTATGGCCATTTTTAGCATATACTTGATATGACATACAATAATAACAAAGAGAGTGATGGAGGTTTATAAGAAAAGAGTCCAATGTCGTCCATTTGAATTTAGTTTATTATGATCTTGTATGGACTGATGTTCCACTTTACTTGGGAGTATTGTTCAACATTTTTGGTCTCTTTTTTAACGTTCGATGTTGTTCTTTATCACTTCTTGGAATTAAAAAAATTTCATTATATCTGACCAACTATTTCCGGTGAGATTTTCTTAGACTTCTTTTTTATATTTAAAATCTATCTATGACTCATAATTTTTGTATAACAAAAATGAAAATTAACAAAAATATAGCACTTTAAGATTTCGGAGGAACGTTTTGCCTTACGATAAAATTTTCTTGACAATGTAGTGTATGTATCAAAAATACAAATATTATCGAATGATCATATGTAAACTTAATAAAATAGTTAAATCACATGCGAAGCGCGAATAATTTACCTAATTTATATTATATAAGACTATTAATTAAGTCTCTAATATTTTTAATTATTTTTAAGTAATATAACATCTAAAAACATGTTATTAAAATAAGTATACTATTTCAATACCCAATTAACAATTTTTCTAATTTAATTTTTCATCCCGAATCAATAGTTTTTCTAATTTAACAATTTTTCTAATTTAATTTTCCTGCTACAATGTTGAGGGTGACAAAACACCCTACTGGTGAGGAGCAGAAACCAGGTAAAGAGATTCATTCCATGAAGAAAAAAGGCGGATAGGATAACAGGAACAAAAAGAGAAAGATTGATGTCGTGGACCATGACTTTGGCCAGTTCACCAACATAACTTCTATAGTTGGTGCTTCCACTTCCGGGAGACCTGTTCAATATGGACCTGCTACTATGAGACACCTCTCCTCCAGATTCATGATGTTAGCGAGATGATGACTGGCATTCCTACATGCTCATGTGGAGCCCCCACCTCAAAGTGTGTTCCTTCACCTACCATTGCTTTTGTAGTTGCTCCGTACAAGGTGCAGTCTGACCAACTTGAGAATTTGAGTAGAAGGTAGAGGAAGATTGAGTAGAGATATGGGGCATTCAGAGAGCATCAGGGAACAAATAGCAAGTCCCTGAGCAAAATGAAGGGTAAGATTAGGAGCTTATGTGGTAGTAGTGCTTCTGGCGAGGAAGATCTTACATTTCTATCACGCCTCGAGCCTACTATAGATAATAAAATTCACGCTGAGAAAATAATAATCAAGAACAAAAAAGTACTATAACAATCATATTTATTGCTTTTATGTGAGTGTTACAATCTCTATGATTCTTCTAAATTCACCATTTCAGATATAATTCAAGGGCTCTTGAGTTTGATATTTAATTTATCTTGAAATTGAACTTTATCTTGATCTTGACTTTTACTTGAATTGAAGGGATTTGAGCTTGTTCATGAATTCGATGGTCTTGATTTTGATTGTTTTTGAACTTGAATTGTTGAATCTTTAAACTTGTAGCTTATAGAGAAATCTGTGCCTTTTGTCCCATGAGCTTTCTCTTACTTCTAGCTTAGAATTCCTCTCTTTTTTTTAATTATGTGAATCTCTATTTATAGTTTTAGAATAGAGGATTTGTGATTGGAACATGATTTCCTTCAGCGAATCAGATTTAAGTGACATGATATATGGGCTTTATGGAGCGGGCTTGTCATTTTTGACACATATCATGATCTTATTGGCTTCTTGTTTGACTTGGCATGACGCGTCATCTTCCACGTGACACCTAAATGGCCCTATAGGATGAAATGAAATTGAGCTTAGAAAACCGGCCCATTTATTGTAGCCCAAAACAATTAATTTTATCTTAACAAAATTCATATTCATTGGACTTAAATAAATAATCCAATTATATTAATCCATAATATTTATTTGGACTAATATATTTATGAATTTAATATAATCAAAATCATTTTATAAATTTATATTTAATAAGTTTTAAATGATTACAAATGTCCCCTGGTTTAAGTCTTGTCAATATATTTTTTCTTCTAAAGATTAGGCATGAAGTATTAATAATATAATTATACATCATATATTTCTAATATATGTACTACTCCAAAACAATTGGTATAACATCTCACAACTACAAAGAAGTAGAAAAGAGTTTAAAATGTGAAAATACTTATTTTTGGATAGAATAAGAAAATCTGGAAATTTTAAGTAAGTTAAAAGTGAGTTTTTGGTCAACTTCAAACGACCATAACTTCTAGCTTAGGATGAGTTAGATGTCGTTGCAGATATGGTTGGAAAGCCCTTAGAATAATATTTCCAACGCCTCCGAGTTTGCGCAATTTAGACATCATATGAGTGAGTTACGTTTTTCGGAAGTTGGGCTGTTGGATTAAGAAAAGTCCAATCCGGATTTTGGAAAGGGAGAAGTTGTCTTTTTCTTACATAATTAAATTAGTTCATTTTTAGGAATTAATTGGGGTAAAACCAGACATTTGTTCATTTTAGAGAAATAGAATTCATGCTAGGGCTTGGAGAAGAAAGAAAGGAAGAGAAAAGAGGAGAAAAGAGAAAGGAAGAGAAAAGAGGATGATCCCTAAAAAGCTTTGCGTGTGAAATTCATCGGGGATGATTCCTAAAAAGTTATGTGAGATCACATAGTGTTGGGTTAGTTCACCAACACACCAATCTTGTTTAAATTCAGCGAATCTACGTTATTTGAATGTTAAGAAAGTGAGTTCTTGAAGAACGTTGTTGAAGTTTTTGTTGAATTCTTGATGGTTGTGTTGTTGAAGTTTTGGTTCATGTTTTCGGGTGTAATTTCGGGTTGGATCTATTGTATATTGATAGTACTAATGATCCTAAGTGTTTGGGGAAATAAACATGGAAGTTTAGAGGGTTCAGAGATGAAAAATGAAGGAGAAAAGTCGAGAACACCTGGGTATGGGGGTTGGGGCGCCGCCCCTCTCAGAGCCCCAAAGGACAATCTCTGTCTGTAGGAACTTGGGGCGCCACACTAGCTAGAGCGCCCCACTCAGTTCTTTGTAATTTGAGGGCTGGCGCCCCATGCCTCTTAGAGCACCAGGGATGCCAGTTCTCCCCATTCTTCCCCCACCTCTTCGTACTAGTTCCTAAGTGATGTACTTATGTTTCTTATTTATTCCAACACTCTAAGATACATTTAAACATCATGAAATCATCCATAAACATGAGATCATGAACCTTTAATCCATAATCCAATTCAAGGGAAGTTAAGATCAAAGTCAAAGAAGTTAAGAGTCAAGTCTAGAAGTTAAGAAGCAAGTCAAAACAAAGTTCTTAAAAGTTTTCAAGAGTCTTAAACAATGTTTTAACTTTGTTTTTAAGAGTCAAGTTTCAAGCTAAGAGTAAATAGTTGAGTTCATTTCTAAAAAATTATAAGGTAACTAAGTATTCCCTAAGAGTTTATAAATGTTTTCACATTTAAGATAAGAGAAAACTAAGATTTCCCAAAAGAGTTTTGAGCAATAAAAGGGAACATCGATTCCAAGAGAGCTTTTAAGCTAAGTGTTGAGTAATTATCTCAACCCAAAGAAAGAAGTTGTTTTAAACACATATGAGCTAAGTATATTTTTGGGAGTAGTATTGAGCACCGATATGGGGATGCGAGTTCATATTAACTCAGGTCTCCATAAACCATATAGCCATCATGGCTGTTAAAATGTCATACTTTTTAGATGATCACTTAAGTTAAGCTAGTGGATCCATTAAGTTAAGTAGTTCTATGCAACGAAAAAGTATAGGACAGTTCTGACAGCATGGGCAAGACGTTGTATCATCACTTAGGCTCTTAGTGGTGGTTGTCAGTTAGAGAATCCCCCACAAAAAACTATATTACCTTATATTAAAAGTAAAGTTGAGTTTGTTATTGCATTTCTTTAACGAACTAAGTTGTTTACACTATTTTACAAGCTTTATATATATTGCATGTGCTTTATTGCTTTATGTTGAGTTAAGTTATTCATGAGTTGAGCAGAGCCAAGGTAAGTGTTCTTTCATACTCTTTTCAAGCTTAAGTTGTTTGTAGCATTCCAACTCGCATACTCGTACATTCAATGTACTGATGTCAGTTGGTTTGCATTGTCTTATGATGTGGACGCAGGTAACTAGGATTGACATCTGACGTTTGATCCAGTGAGCAGCTCAGAGTCAGTTGGTGAGCCTCCTTACATTTTGGAGGACATCTTTCATCGCTTGATTTTATTTTTCAGTTGTTAGGATGATTAGGGGTCCAGTCCCAACATCCATCTTTGTTTTTAGATGCTTCATAGACAACTAGTGTAGTTCTTTAGTCTTATTCTTTTCAGTTGTAAATGTTTAAGACATGAGTATCCACTTTGGCTAAGTATTACTTTTAAGTTATTTCATGAGTTATATCTTGTGTTTAAGTCTTCAGTTGAGTAAGTAATCCAGGCCAAGGGTCCGCTCGAGGCCAACAATGGTCTTCGAGTGCCAAGCCTCCCAGGGTGTAAGCTCGGGGCGTGACAATTGGAGTAGGAAATGATAATTGGGGTAGGAAGTTCCTCCCTGATCCACGTGACAATTGATGTCACTGGCTTATTTTTTAGCCTTTACCCATTAGGTTTAAAAATAATGACGAATCTCATATTCACATATATCCTATTGCATTAGTTAAAAATGAATTGTAATTGAACTACGAATTGTAATACCAATCAATTTCATATACATATATCTTTCTATTTGCTAAGCCAAAAAAGGAATTGTAGTCTCACTCATTTCATATTCATATATATTTTCTATTGTCTTAGCCAAAGAGGAATTGTAATTGAACTATGAATTGTAATCCCTCTCAATTTCATATATTTTTTCTATTGTCTTAGAAAGAAATAACTATAATTGAACTAGGAGAAGGATTTTGTTCCAATCACATGACATCTATAAATACACATATCGTCTCCATAATTTTGGCTTCAATTACAGATTGCGAGCTACGATAATAGGAGCATAATGCAAGGTAATCTCCTTCTTCTTTTTTTTCTGATTTTCATCACTTTTTTATAGCTTGACATGTCTGTCATAGAAAATTCATATCTTATTGTAGAAACGTCGAAATCACAAGCACTTTAAGTTTTCAGAAACTAGATTTCTTGATCCATGACATATTCAAAATCTAGAATTGAAGACCTTTAGAATATTTATAGATGAATTTTTAAAATTAACTTCAGATTTTGCCATGCTGAAAAATTTCAGATTTGCGTGGCTTTACTAAAACTCTCATATCTTGATGTACGAATGAAGAAATCATAAGCCGCTTGATTATCTGAATCTAGACAGGTGTAAAATATATCCGAAATTCAAAATTTAAACTGTAATACCACAGAAATTTTGAGCGAAGACTTGAACTATCCTTCGTAGTGTGTATGTTTTTGCGAAGGAATTTGAAATTTCTTTAGTATTAAGGTCAGGTCACTAGATGTAGCACCTTGAGTTCTAAAAGAACTAAATTGGGAATAACAAAAAACTGAAATTCGGAGAGTAAAACTAAGTATGAGTTTTGGGGAAACTTCAAACTACCATAACTCCTAGCACATGATGGGTTATGTGTTTTATAAGATACCTTAGGAAATATCTTTCAATTATCTTTCAAACACCACCGAGTTTGCTAAGTTTTTAGTTTGGATGAGAGAGATATGACGTTTTGAAGTTAGGCTGTCTAGTTATGGAAAGTTAGTCAAAAAATAGTGAGGGGTATTTTGGTTGTTTCCTTACCAATCAGATTTAATTCATTTTTAGTAATATTTTACGGGTTTAATCCTATTAGGTTCAGTTTTATAATCCTAATATACACCTAGGGTTTTAGTTGAGAGTTCAAGAAGAGAAAAGAAGAGAAAAGAGGAGACTATCAAGCGTTTGTCGAGATTCTTGCATCTTGTTGCTGAATTTTGCCATGGGTTTAATCCCTACGAGGTATGTAAGCTTCCATAGTGTTGTGTTTGTTCACCCACACGTCAATCATGTTATTTTAAGTGATATTTCATTTTTGAAGTTGAAAGATTAGAGTTCTTGATAGGTGTTCTTGTAGTTCATTCTAAATCTTGTTGTGTTGGGGTTTTGATGATTTCTTGAGATAACATTTAGTGATTTGCGTCTTGTTTTAAGTGGATTAGAGTGTAACTATGTTAAGTAATCAAATCCAAGTGATTGGGGAAGAAACCATTTGATTTTAGGCGAATTAGGGTGAGAAAACAAGCAAAGAATTTGGTCGTGTAGTATGGATTGGGGCTTGGCGCGTCGTGCCAGCCAAAGCGTCGCAAAATATTCTCTTCACTTTCGGGGATGGCGCCCCGCACCACCCATTTCCCCAGGGTCGCTTGCTCGTCCAGTTTGCAATCGGTTGCTCTGTTTGAATGTACCGACCCTAGAGTACCCCCTAGCCCTAACCGGCGTATTCGACCTCTCGGAGGTCTCATACAAGCCAAATGGATCTTTAATTGCATATGATACTAAAAAATAAGTTAGAATTTAAAACTTTTTCACACACGAAAAATACTTTAATTAATAAGCAAGCAGAAGACTTTTAAAACAATCTCTAAGTTTATAACATGTATGTCTCATAATCCATCTAATACTTTAGAGTACAACATTGGGACTAAGCCCATACAAAACTTAAAGAAATACTAAACGACATAAAGGAACATGTAAGGTATTGTCCTCGAATATATAGGACTCACCAAGTCTTCATCTTCAACCACTTAGAAACCTAGTCAACCTCCATAGAATAATATATCTCTAATCCCTACACTTTAGTCAAAAAGGGAAAAGAAGGGGTTAGCACATTAAGCACTAAGTATTGAAGCCATACAAAAACCATGCAAAAGGGGACATTTAGTATAAAACATGCTTTTATGACATTTTGAATAAAAACCTTCATCATAAGGCTTTACGAGACATAATACAAGTCAACAATCACATATAAGACATATTAAACTAACATCAAATATATGACTTAATTTTATATTCAAAATAAGCCTTTTCATCATTTAGACTCTCTACCTAAGGTTACTCTAAGACCCACCTAAGTGAGACATGAAGAGACCGCCCATACACCCTCTTCAAGCTAAGTGTTGCTCAAAGCCACCTTAGATAAAAACCTTTCTATTCAACATACTTTCACTAAGTAAACATTATTCGCTTAAACCATTTAGAAGACAACCAAACGAATAGGGGACTTCACATAATGGTCTTGGAAGACTTAGGGAACTCACTTTATCATCTTCAAAGCCTACTCGTGCCATGTGTAGATAGTGTCCAATTCCACTACCTACACGTTGTAGAACATATCCAATAACTTGAGTGCACATCCCACATGATGAGAATAAGCGTTAACCGACATAGACCATACTACCTAGGTATGGAATCCAGTGTCATCAAAACCCAACACCGTGGAAGGTGTTCTACTAACCAAAGGTAGAACTAGGACATATCCCATGTTGGAACATGATTTAGGGGATATCAAAAGGTTTCTTTGTACTCTAGTCTCATACTCAACTAGAGCTACTCCCTTAAGAATATCCACTCGGTGCTTTGCCTTGGTTCTCATAGAGTAAGTTCATTCACATAAGAGTATTTGAGAAGGTACCATTTCTAAGTCCTACCAACTCATAATACCACTACCAAAAAGGGGTCCACAAGGGTTGCCGATCAAGGTTCTTTAGGATAGCTCTTCTGAATTTATTAGAGATGGTTTCATGCCGTTCCGGCCAACCTACCTCTAAGTCCATCATTCCACTCAAGAATGAGGAACCATTTCGGTCTACCACTTATTCTTTATTAATCGTATTCAAGGTTTCACATTCTTAACCTTCTTTTCATATTCAAGGTTTCACATTCTTAACCTTCTTTTCATATTCAAGGTTTCACATTAGTCATTCATGGAAGTGTACCACTTTAGGTCTACCGATCCTAGACTCTCATTCATTCATAAATGCATGACAAGGGTGCCTAAGCCTACCAAGTCAAGAGATATCATTCACATAGCTTTCATACATCAAGGAGAAGGCACCTAAGTCTACCAATTCCAAGAGTTCATAATCTATTAGCCTTTATGTATCGAGTAGGGACAACTAGGTCTACCTAATCAAGACACCATATCAACATATAAGGACCCTTCATAGTCTATCATCATCACATACCAAAATTTAGAGGAAAAATGTTTTCATTCACAATATCACATAGCTTTATGCAAGGTCACCTCAAAATCACATGAACACCTTCACATTATGAGCACTACACAAGATCACACATATATCACATAATAACCTCACTATATACATTCATGTATTCCATAACACCTTACACATAGTCACATTACTTCATATAACCAACTTCACATACACCATAACATGATACTACTACAATTTACATAATAATGCTAATAAGGCCATGATCACAATAAGAACAAGAAGTAGACACTGCCACCATAAGTGGAACATACCACACAAGAGCAATTCTATATCAATTCTATATTATTATGGGAATTAGGTCAACTTACCCTCTTCCAATAGCCAAGATCACCATTCCTTAACATTTCCAACAATTCAATATATAGTAGCATAGTTAACAATAGAACTCAACCATGCAACTCATGATAACCACAATTTCACCAACATTAGATCATAAGCAATTGACCCAACTTTATAAGCAAAATTTAGGGGTTTGAGAATATCAAGGGTTCATGGAATTTTTCATTGGAAAACATCAATTTAACATCAATTATATCATATCTAATGATTTGAAATCATTTCATGCAAGAATCCTTGAGTTAGAGTGAAAATTGGACTTTTCCATAAACTTTGAAATATTTGAAATCACTTTGAAATTGGCTCTAAGGTGATAGCAAGCTTAGATAAATAACTACCATGTCTTATTATTCAAGAACCCCAAAAAAATTGAGAAGAAATCAGTTGAAACCATCCTTCCTAGCAAGCTCCAAGTCCTTGACCTTCCATGGTGGCTTGAGAAAATTTTGGAAGAGAAGAACTTTTGAGGGTGTTGAAATTTGATTTCTAATTGAGGGTTTGGGGTTTTTGATTGGTGAATGGGTGAATAATTACCTAAAATCAGTATATAATACACCCTCAAAATACCCAAAACACCCCTACATTAATTGAACCTTTTTAAATAAGTCAAACTCAACTTAAAATTTCAAAATTATCATCGGGGAACAAGTCTGCATTGCAGCGGTGTTCCCACAAGTTTCTGGAAATAAATTTTTGGATAGAAGCGTCCGCGATGTGTTATGTGACACGGAACAACATTTTGGCCCTTGGTGGAGCTATTTTGCGACTCGGACATGCTCCCTCTAAGCTTTGTGCTCGCTGCCACAAATGTTTGGTCCTCCTCAAGGACCTTTTGGTCGGTACTTGGGGAGTCCTTTGCGGATATTTTGAACTTAAACATGTACCTATAGGTGTTAGGATCATCCCCACTGATTTTAGACTCCAAACAATACACCAAAACACATACAACAAACAAGGACACACTAGCACACAAGACTAGTTTCCGAATGTCTTGGTCGTCCCTTGACGTTTGACTTCAAAACTCTTCAAAAATGACTTCTAAAGCTATTATTAATTATGTAAACAAGTTATTAAATCATAAAGTCCATTGAGGCTCTAGTTCACCCAATTTCATTTTGAGGGTTGTAACATTGAGTTGTTTCGAATTGTAGCTTCACTCTTTTTCAATTTAAGCTACTTCTAAATACCTAAAATCATTCATAACATGATCATAACCTTTAATTAATAATTTAAATTCAAGGTATAGTTGAGATTTATGTTTTGAGGATTCTTTAGAACATTCTAAGAAAGTCCCTTTGAGTCCTTTTGTTGAGTCTTCTACAATTTCTAGCAAATTGTTTCAAGACTTTAGCAAGTGAGTATGAGAGTGAGGGAAATGTATTCATGAGTTTAAGTTTTCATCACGAGATCCTTTCTATCATGAACCATAACTCTTGAATTCATAATTCACATTCAAGAGAGAGTTAAGAGTAGAGTTCAAGAAAGTCTTTGAGTTCAATTGTGAATCCTTTGAGATCAACTATCAATTTGAAATAAGTTTGAGGAAGTGAGTATGAAAATGAGAAGAGTCATATACATGATTTCCTTATTGATATATTGACCCTTGATTCGAGTCGTTCATGCCTATAAGTTCCGCATGGACTCCATCAGTTGAGTACCTTTGAGAGGAGTAGCATCTTCAAGTTCTAAATCTTAGAGTAATAAGTTTTTAACCCATTTGAGTTTATATTTCTAATCATGGGTCTATTACATGTTACCCATGAAGTCCTTGAGTTGAATTTTTCATGCCTATAATTCCACATGAACCCTATAAGTTGCACAATCTTGAGATGAGAAGTGTCTTTGAGTCCTTGAGTTGAGTAGTTCATGTTCATAATTCCGCATGAAACCTCCGAGTTGAGCATTCTTGAAATGAATAGTATCTTTGAAGTTCTTTACTTCCAACTATTGAGTTCTATCTATGGTTATTGAAAACCTTGCATTGAGTCGTTCACGTGCATAACTCGGCATGAATCATATTTTAAGAAGTCTCTTACAAACGTTTTAACTTTGTTTTAAGACTTAAAGTTCAAGTTGAGTAAAGAGTAAAGAGTAAAGATTGAAGTTCATTTCTTCAAATAATTATATGGGGACTATGTATTCCTAAAGAGTTTAAAAATGTTTTTACATTTGATCAAGAAAGGGAACATCGATTCCAGGAGAGCTTTAAGCTAAGTTTTGAGTAATTATCTCAAACCAAAGAAAGAAGTTTGTTTTAAAAACTTATGAGCTAAGCATATTTTGGGAGTAGTATTGAGCACCGATATGGGGATGCGAGTTCATATTAACTCAAGTCTCTATAAACCATGTAGCAATCATGGGTAGTAAAGGATCATGCTTTTTAGATTATTCCTTAGTGCTTTTTAGCATAGAATAGTGGATCCACTTAGTGAGTTTGGTTCTATACCCCCGGCAAGGTATAAGACGGTCCTTGGTAGCCTGAGGTAAAACACTGTATCACCACTTAGTCTTATAGTAGTAGTTTCGGTTAAAGAAACTCCCACCGAAACACTATTACTTTAATATATAAGTAAATTTGAGTTTATTCTTGTATTTTATTTAACCAACTAAGTTGATTTTAGTGTTTTATAAAAGATTTTCATGTATTGCATGTGTATTGTTGTTTTATATTGAGTTGAGTACCCAGAGTCGAGTATCATGTCTTTGAGTAGTTTTGAGTACCCTTGAGTATACCTTGAGTTGAGTAAGTTTGAAAGAGGTAAGTATGTTTTTTTTATCAAGTTTCAAGCTTATGTTTATGCCTGTATCTTTAAATGATGCATACACATGTATTCAGGATCATCAACAAGAGCTTCGTTAATATATCTGAGAGTTCGAGTTAGCATTGGTGAGTCTCCTTGCTTCCAAAGGATTTTATTTACTTTTCGGTTTGGTCAGGATGTCATGAGTCTTGTACCCACTTCCATCTTTGTCATTTAGAGGCTCATAGATAGTCAGTATAGTTGAGAAGTCTGTATTGTATATTTTATTCAATGTTTTAAAGACTTAAGTAGCCTATTCTATGGCGAGTTGAATATGTTATGTTTATTCAGAGTTAATCTTTTAAGTTAAAGCTTTGTAATTGAGTTATTGATTTTATTAAGTTTTTAAGCTGTGTATGCTTGAGTCAGTTTTCTGCTTGTAGTCAACCAGATTGAGGGTTCTCTTGGGAACCATCAATGGTTCTCGAGTGCCGGCCACGTGTAGGGTGTAGGCTTGGGTTGTGACAAAAACCTTTGGGATTGCTTCAGATATGCTTACAAAGTCAACTTTATAATTTGATGCACCAAAAGTTTCAAATTTGCACGATGACACCAAAATAATTGTATCTCAAAGTAGATGTATCGAAATCGCAATCTGTTGATTATACAAGAACTAGACACAAAAGGCCACAACATATCCAAAATTCAGAATTAAACTCCTTTAATATTGTTCTAGAATATTTTTTGATGTTAACTTTATATTCTGTCACATAGTTGATTTTAGATTTTTGTAGCCTTACAAAATATTTTATTTCTTGATGTCAGAATGTCATTACGAAAAGAGTTGTGATTGCTGGAAACTATAATTCAAGGATTTCATTATCAGTAATAAAATATTGTTTGAAGTCTAACATAGTTAATTTAGCATGGCTTTCAAGTCTCACACGTCTTGACAGGTAAGTCTCTCAGTTGCTTGTATTTTTTTGTTGTCTTTCTTCTTCTTCTTTTGTAGATCAACATACACAATATTTGTTTTTTTGGGTGTAACGACCCGGGAGTACCCCCTAGGTGTCAGACGGCGTACTTGGCCTATTGGAGGTGTTATAAAAGCCTCTTAGCATTCATTCATCACATAGGTATGAAAAATAGTGCGTAATTAAAACTTTTCACAATACAGTCAATAAGGAAACTCATTTATAAAAAAAAAGAACTAAGTCTCATCACAAGCCGTTTTAGACACATCTTATTCTCATAGGATCATAGCCCTTACATTGAAAGAAAGATGCTAGTCTTTATACAAAGTCTTTAATGAAAGAATAGTAGAAATAACATCCACGTCCTCGAACATATGAGGACAAACCAAGAGTCTTGAGAGAACAATCTAATTCCCTAGCTTCAACTCTAAGATCCTCACTCTCCACCACCTACACTTGTAGAAATAGAATAGAATATGGAATTAGTACAATTAAGCACTAAGTATGGCAATCATGAAAAAACATGCTTTAAAGAGGACATTTTAGTTGAAAGCTATGCATTATGTCAATTTAGTAGAATCCTCATGAATCATCATATGAGATATATAGAAACCGATCACCTCACATACAAAACCATTGTTTACATTGAGATACATTCATTACCTATAGAGCATCATCTTTTCCTTTACCTCTTCACCTCAAGTAACTCTCAAGCATCACTTGTTGCAATGCGTGGACACTGTTCCATTCCACCTGTTGTCACAACCCGCATGTACACCCTAGAAGTTAGGGCATTCTTAGGTCATAACATGGCGTACTTGACCTCTCGGAGGTCTTGTATAAGCCCTTGAACATCATTCATTGCATAAATATGAAAAGTACACAAAATTAAAACTTTTTCTTCAAAAATATAATGCGGTAGCCATTTCATAAAACGTCTAACATAGGTTTCAAAAACCATCTATGACATCATGAGTACAATAGTCTAAGGTCACAGCCCATAAAAGTATAAACACGATAGAATATAAAAGACATCATAGTGGTGGTGTCCTTGGATGCTATGAGGACTCACCAATCTTCTCTTCTTAGAAACCTTGGAACTCTACCCTTCAAAGAAATTCAAACTTCTCAAGACCCTACATGGACAACATGTAGGCAATATGCGTTAGTACGGTATGTACTAAGTATGGAAACTATCATCCAAACATAATATATCTCAAAGGGTTAGTCAATAATAGACATAATCATAAGAGATAAAGACATAAGCATAACATGAATAACAAAGCATATTAAAGCATCATAAAGCATATAAGAGTTCACTCTTAACTCAATGTCTTTCTTACTTAAATGAACTACATCACAAGCCACCTTCAAGTATACTTGTGCAATACTAAGGAGCATCCCATACTACTACCAAAGCTAAGTACATCTCTTTGGTCATTCTTAATCAAAGTCCACTTTCATAATTAAGACCTAAGTTCATCATATCATGTGAGCATTATGCCCCTAAGCCACCTCAAAGCACACTTGTGCAATACATGTGAAACATCCCATACTACCTCACACACTAAGCATATCTTGAAGTCACCCTATCTTGTGTCATGTCATCTTAGGAGTCATCAAATAGACCAACTTCATTATTGACAAGGAACTATCATCTTAAGTCAATCATGTCATGTCATGTTATGGAATGCAACTATAGTCACTATCCAAGCTAAGCATGCGTCATGTAGTGGTCATGTCATAGGAAGCTTCAAGTCATACTTGTGCCATGTATGGATAGCATCCCATACTACCATCCATACTAAGTACTCCTCTAGACTATCCTACTCCAAGCTAAATTTTCTTGTAATCTTGTCTATTAAGCTCAACATACTACCATAATAGACCTACTACCATGGAAAGCATCTCATCATGCTATCCAAGCTAACTAAAGGAAGGATACAACCATCCCAACCACCATGCAACAAATCATGTAGATGCAAGCTAATCATAGGGGAGCACGAATCCTCAACCCTAAGCTACCATGAGAAACTAATCTCAACCTATTCCATGAAATGCACCTTGCATGCAAATCAACCTACCATTAGGAGAGTATAGACCTTTCCCCTGAAGCTACCATGAAATGGTTTTGGCCTAACCAAGTCAAGCTAACATGATCAAGCATCCTTACAACACAAGACCAAGCTAATCAAGGGAGAGCTTGCTTCTTCCATCCCAAGCTAACATGAGAACCACCATTCCCAAGCTACCATGAAATTCATCACCTCAAGCTACCATGAGTGTTTAAACTCAAGCCTCCTTGAGATTTACTATCCCAAACTACCCTTAAGACCTTCCATATCAAGCTATCATGAGTATTGCAATCAAGCTATCATGCCCTTGGTGTTATCTCACCAAGTCTACTACACAATAAGTGATTATACTACTCACATTCAAGCTAACCTTAGTCTACCATATATTGATTCATTTTAGGTTCTTATGTAAACCTAAGGTTCATCTATGTGAGAACTTGCTTCTCCTAATCATGTTCATGTCTAGGTGTAGAAGAGAAAGGATACATCATCACAATCATCCTCATCATGATTTACCCCCAAGGCCCTAACATCAAAGGCATAACAACCCATAAAAAATTACTACCTTTAATTCATTATGATCTATGTTCAATTTCATGCTTTCTTCGTTCAATTAGATCATTAGAAGGTAATTCTAGGTATACATGATCAAATAGGTTCAATTAAAGCTTTACAAGTCAAGACCAACCTAGATTAATTAAGCCTAGCTCAATTCATATCTAGGTGATTCAATCATGATCAAATAGTATAGAATACTATTGAATTAAGAAGATCAACATAAAACCTTTATCTAGCCTCTAATGGCCTAAGATCACCATGATCACCTTCAAATTCAATCACCATAATTCACCAAGAAAACACCATGAAAACAGTACTTAATCATCATATAATCATCATCGAATGTTACCCATTAGATTGGGATCACAATCAAGCCTTACCCACAATGTAATCACAACCCTCTCTAGAATGGGGTTCTTTGGATTCACAATTGAAGGGAAACTAGGGGGACTTCATGGATGGAAGAATGAATGAATGAATAAGCTTCACATACCTTAGATTAGAGCCTTAAACCCAGCTTGAAACCTTGGCTAAATCTTCCTAAAGCAGCCTCCAATTTCTCTTCTTCCTCAATGGTGGTATTGGGAGGACTTTGGAAGAGAAAGGTTTTGATTTGGAGTCTAGGGTCTTATTGGATATTGAACTGCTTAAATACTCTTCAAATACCTAAAATAAACTCCAATATTAATCCCTAAAGTACCCAAAATACCCCTGCAAATATTGGACCATTTAACTAATTCTAATTTGACTTAAAAACGACGCGACCAAATCTTGGCACTTACTGTGCGTCGTGGAGGCATTTTTGATTCTTGGTTCTGGAAAATGATTTGAGACAGAATGGTTCGCTATTTCCTCGCGTTGCAGGGCGAAAGTTTCCCTTTAAGTGTTGGCTCTATGTCGTGCAGCAGCCTCCACATCTAGGCTACCCGGCAGCTTCACTGGCCTATGTTTGAGTCTTCCTCGGGGACCCTTAGGCTGGTCCCCGGGGCGTCGTTCTCGGATGTTTCGACCCTTTACATGTTATTCTACGCATAGGAACCATAGATACTCAATTTCACCCTCAAATCATCCTCTAAAACTCCACTACAAAACACTACGACACATTAGTTCAACTTCGACTAGTTTCCCGACGTCTTGGACGTTTGACCTCCAATCACTTCCAAACGTATATAGTGACTCTTAACACTATTTTTAGTTATTTTATGACCTTATAAGATCATTACACTCATGTTAGGCTCTAGCTACACCTAATTCACATTTGAGGTGTTACACATGTAACGACCCAAGAGTATCCCCTAGGCGTCACACGACGTACTTGACCTCTCGGAGGTCTTGCATAAGCCTTTTAGCATTCATTAATCACATAAATATAAAAAGTAGTGCGGAATTAAAACTTTTCACATATAAAGTCAATAAGGAACTCTTTCATAAAAACAAAGGAAAACTAAGTCTCATCACAAAGCCACCAAAGCCACATCTCATTATCATAGGGTCACAACCCTTTATATCTAAAAGAAACATATCGTCTAATACAAGTTTTTGATGAAAGAAAATGTCACGACCCGCACCTATACCCTAGAAGTTAGGGCATTCCTTAGGTTTTGAACCGGCGTAATTGACCTCTCGGAGGTCTTGTACAAGCCCTTTCGTATCGTTCATTGCATATATACATATGAAATATAGTGCGGAATTAAAACTTTTGGCAACATTATAATAGTCTTTAAAAATAACTTTCATATAAAATCCATAGGAGATACTAAGTCTCATTTCATCAAATCCTCGACACAAGAGTACTTGGGACACATCCCATACAATAGAAACATAGTACTACTAAGTCTATTACAATACTTCAATAAGAGAAATAAAAGACATCTATGCCCTCGAGTCAAATCAGGACATACTTCAACTTGCTCGAACTATCCTATAATCCAAGATTATCTCCCAAAAGCACCTTCACCTATGAATCACTTTAGAAATAGATAAAAGCATGGAATTAGTACAACCCCATGTACTAAGTATGGCATAATGCATAAAAATCATGAAAACGCACATTTAATAGAAATATGCATCTTTTGATTTAAATAATATAAACATAAGAACAACATTTAACACCTTAGAAACACATAAGATAACACTTGATCAATTTATCACATTTTAGAGAATCTTACAGTAAACTCGTGTCAATTTACAGTGACATAATTCACTGTTATAGTGAAGTTTCTCAACTTCACAAGGAACACTTTCTAGCATGCCATCCTCTCACTAAAAGTTATCCTAAGACTCACTTAAGTAAGACAAAGAGAGACCGACCATATACCCTCTCTAGATACACCTAAATGAATTTTAAGACCACCTAAATGAGATGCACACACTTACAATACACCAAACATATGAACATGAGATCCTCCTACCAAAGGTGATTCTAAGGTTCACTTGAGTGAGTTGTGAAGCGACCGCCCATACAATCCCTTTCACACACACTTAAGAGATCATTTAGACTAGCAAGGATAAGATCATTCTCACTTAACACAATAGCATTCATAGAATATGACCTTCTCCTTACAAAGGTTACCAAAGACTTACTCAAGTAAATCAAGAAGAGAATTTCCATGTTTGACCTCTTCAAGATTACCTAAGTAATCCATAAGACTACCTAAGTTTGGATCCTGTCTACGTAATCCACCAACTTTTCTAACTAGAGTCATTCTTAAGACTTATTTAGGTAAGATACGAAGTTACCATTCCTATGACCCTTCACACCTTAACTAGACAACCCTTAACTACTCTAGATAAGTACTTATTCATTTAACATGCTTTATTAACTTAAGTCATTACATTCATTAGTTCATTTAAGAGACATTCATCACATAAGGACATTCAAGTAATGGTCTTGGAGAATACCTAGGGGACTCTTACTAACATCTTCAAAGCCTATTGTACAATGTCTAGATAGCGTCCCATACCACTACCTAAACTTCATAGAACTTCTCCAATACTAGTAGGTATCCCACATGATGACAATAGGCAATAACCGACATAGACCACGGTACCAAAGCATGGAATCCGGAGTTGTAACCTACTCCGATGGAGGGTGTTCTACTTGCCAATGGTAGAACTTGGACACATCACATGTAGGCACATGGTTAAGGAATATGACAGGTTTTATTTGTACTCTAGTCTCATTCTTCACTAGAGCTACTTCCCAAATCATACTCACTTGGTGCTAGCCTTTGTTCTCATAGAGTAATTGACATTAAAGGATCATACGAAGGGGTTCCATATCAAGTTCATAATCCAATCACATTCACCCTACCAAAGAGGTCCCCTAGGGATGCCTTTCAATGGAGACAAAGATAACTCTAATGACTTTCCTAAGGATGATATGATACCGTTCCAGCTAACTAACCCTAAGTCCATCATTCATTACAAGAAGGATACCATTACGACTTTCGACTTCTATGTTCATAACCTTACCACTAGGTTCAAGGTTTCACATAAAGGACCTTCTTAACATCATTCAAGGTCTCATGTCATTCATACATACAATACTAAGAGACTTTAGCATCCTAAGTCAAGACATCTCATATTCACATTCATACATGTATCAAGTAAGGGACACAAGTCTACCAAAACAAGACACAACATACTTCACTTTAGCACATATTGCATATCATTTTAGAAGCACATAATAATAACCATTATCATCTTTAATTCATCCTATATACTACTATAACATCATAAATATAACCATTATAGACTCATATAGTCAAGTAGGAATAATCATGCATCAACTCTAAGACTACACTCACAAAGACATAGTCATAGTCTAACATGATCACCTAATATCAATAGAAGAAACACTTACTTTCACATTAATCACAAGTAGGTGAATATGATCATACTTCACATAAATCACTGCATAAATCATCATAATACTTCAAGTAGTGCTGACAAGGCCATGATTATCATAATACATAAAGTAACGCCGACAAGGCCACATTATTCATATAGCACCACCACCATAAGTGGACCATACAATTCACAATATAATACAAGAGCTAAATTACATAAAATAAAGAGAATTAGGGCAGCGTACCACCAATCCATTCTCACCACTTCAATCCACAGCTAAATCATTCAATTCAATACCATAAGACCCTTACCCTTGGCCATAAACATCAATTCAATACAAAAACTATAATACTCAATGAATCTAGGTCAATTCAATATAGATTTATCAATCTAAGACAACCTATACATCAATTGAATACAATTATTACATTATTCAGTAGCCCATAGAAAACTACACTAGAGTTCATAAGCATTAAGACAATATCAAGTCAATCATAAAGTAGTCAGAAACTAGGGTTCATCAATTACATTGGTTCATAGGTTAATTGAGTTAAAATCATCTAATTAACAACAATTCAATCAATATACAATGATTTAAGCCTTTAATGCAAGAACCCATGGATAGATCATAAAATTGAACAAGTTCATCTTTGAAAAGTTTAGAAATCTCTTTGAGTTTTAGGCTCCTGATGAATAGAGATTCAAGGATCAAAAACATACCTCAATGATGTTAACCCACCAATTTGATGAAGAATCACCACTCAAATCTCCAATCCAAGATCTTCCTTGAGTTTTGGCTTCAATTGAGTTCTAGAGAATTTCTAAGATATTTTGGGTTTTGATTTTGAAGAATGAATTCATCTAGGTATTTAGGACTTATAAACCCACTTAAAATACCTAAAATACGCTTAAGTAACCGCCCAAAATCTTATTTGGACGTTGGGTGAATTTACCAATTCACCCTTCAACTTAACAGTGAACTGCACATAATGCAGTCACCATCGATGACTGACCATCGACGGGGCGTTAGTCACTTGACGGGCTGTCCTGTCCTCCATCGATTGGATCAGAGCCTGCAAAATGGGAGCTTAGATCTCTAGGATAAGTACCCATCGACGCCCTACCATCTACGGGGCGTCAACCAGGCCACTGGCCATCGTTTTCCATCCGTAGGTGGGACTGCCTTGGGAAGTTTTGGCCACCAACATGGGTCCTTCCTCAAGGACCCTTGGATGGTCCTTGGGGATGTTTTCCTGGATGTTACCAACCCGAATATGTTCATATACAAGTTTAGTACCTTTCATATCAATTTCATTCAAAACAAACATGTAAAACTCGACGAAACATGCCAAGACATACAAGGTCGTTTCAAGGCAAACCTTTCGACTGTCAGTGACGTTCTTGGACGTTTGACCTCCAAACCTCATGAAACTCGACACACTGACTATAAACACTATAATAACTCATAGAAGTACAAGCTAATGAAACACATATATAGGCACATAACCACACATGAGGCACATAGGTGACTAGTCATCAGACGTCTTAGTCGTTCCTTGACGTTTAACTTCCAATTCCCCTGATACTTTAGACACTGCCTCAATACCACATTATAAACCATTTTAGGACCTTAGGCCCTCATTACAACCATGTTAGATTCTAGATTCTCCTAAGCCATTTTTGAGGCATAAAACTAGAAACATAATCCATGTCCTCGAACATATGATGACATACTAATCTCGAGAGGAATCTACTTCCCAAACTGCAAATTCTAAAAGTCCTCACTTGCAACCACCTACACTTGTAGCATAGAGAAGCATATGGAATTAACACAACTAATGCACTAAGTATGGTGAACATGCAAGAAAACCATGCAAAATGTGACATTTACTTAAAGCTATGCTTTTCATGCTATTTTGATAAACACCTTCATCATAAGAGTTTAAGAGACATAATACAAGTCAACAATCACATATAAGACATATTAAAATAACATCACAATATACGACTTAATTCCATATTCAACAAGTAAACCTTTTCATCATTTAGACTCTCTACCTAAGGTTACTCTAAGACCCACCTAAGTGAGACATGAAGATACTGCCCATACACCCTATTCAAGAACACCTAATTGTTCCTCAAAGCTACCATAGATAAGAACCTTTCTATTCAATATACCATCTTTAGGAGAACATGCATTGCATAAGTAATTTAGAAGTCGATCATACAATTAGGGGACTTCACATAATGGTCTTGGAAGACCCAGGGAATTCACTTTAGCATCTTCAAAGCCTACTCGTGCCATGTGTAGATAACGTCCCATTCCACTACCCACACGTTGTAGAGCCTATCCAATAACTAGAGTGCACATCCTACATGATGAGAATATGCATTAACCGATATAGACCACACTAGCTAGGTATGGAATCCGGTGTCATAAAACCCCACATCGTGGAAGGTATTCTACTTGCCAAAGGTAGAACTAAGGAAACATCCCATGTAGGCACATGGTTTAAGGGATATCAGGGGCTTCTTTGTACTCTAGTCTCATCCTCAAGTAGAGCTACTACTACAAGCATATCCACTTGGTGCTTTGCCTTGTTTCTAATAAAGTAAGTTCATTCACATAATAGTATTTTAGAAGGTACCATTTCTAAGTCCTACCAACTTATAATACCACTATCAAGAAGGGGTCCACAAGGGCTGCCGATCAAGGTTCATTAGGATAGCTCATTCATGAAACAGGTACCATGCTTGGTCTATCTGATTCACTTCATTATAAACCTTATTTTCTTATTCAAGGTTCCATATAAGTATTTCATAAGAGGGCACCTACTTTAGGTCTACCGATCTTAGACTTTCATTTGTTCATACTTTCATGACAAGGGTGACTAAGCCTACCAAGCCAAGAGATCACATTCACATAACCTTCATTATCAAGTAGGGACAACTAGGTCTACCTAAAAAAGACACCTAATCAACACATAGAGACTCTTCATAGTCTATCATTATCACATACTATCATTTAGAAGAAACATACTTTCTTTAACAATATCACATTGCCATATATAAGATTCCTCAAGATCAAATGAACACCTTCACAACACATTCACATATACAATATTATCCTTCACATTGTACACCCATATAAGCCATAACATGATCATACTACAATTCACATAATAATGCCGACAAGGTCATGTTCATAACAACAATAACAATTAAGTACCACCACTATAAGTGGACCATACCAATCATTAGCAATTCAATATCAATTCTACATCAAATAAGGGAATGAGGTCAACTTACCACCTTAAAATAGCCACAATCACCATCCCTCAACATGTCCAACAATTCGACATATCAATAGAACTTACCAATTACAATGTCCATAAGATTATACCACCTATTCATCCATATCAATGATTCAACAAAGCCCAATATAGATATAAATAGTATAAGTCAAACTATGAACAATTCCAACAATGATCAACATATAATTCAATAGCCTATAACAATCTAAACATGAATTCAACATAAATAAATCATAATCAATACACCCACTTTAGAGCAAAAATTAGGAATTCAAGGGATACATGGGTTCATGGAATTTTTTATCATTAAACCATCAATTAACATTGAATACATCATAAATTATCAATATAAATCTTTTTATGCAAGAACCGATGCTTAGAATTCGAAATAATACTTTTATGATTTTTGAGATCTTTTGGAAAGACTTTGGATTGGCTTCTTGAATAATAGAAGAATCAAGGATGAAATCACCATACCTTATTGGAGTTCTATCTAAGAAATTTGAATTGAAACCTTGGATAATTTAACCTTATTCCTTGGAGTTTCAAAGCTTCATCAATATAGGTTTTTGGAGAAAGAGAATGCAGAACTTTTGATTTACAACTTGAGGGTTTTGTTTTGATTGGTGAATTGAGGTTAAAAGTGACTCAAAAACCATTTATAATAAATCTCCAAAGTACCCAAAACACCCCTACACAATTTGGACCTTTTAACCCAGTCTAATTTGATTTTAAAACAACATGACCAAATCTAGGATATGGCTGCGCGTCGCGGAGATACCTCCAAATCTTGATTTTGGAATTTAAGTTGAGAAAGAATGGTTCGTGACAAGCCCGTATCGTAAGGCAAACTTTTTGCCTTTTAAGTCCTGGAGGCGTGACGTTCCATGGACCTAAAAAATAGGCTTCCTGCACGCTGCATTGTCAACCTTCGTTCCAAACCTTGGGTCCTTCTCAAGGACCCTTTGGCTGGTCCTTGATGAGTCGTGCCCGTTCGTTTTGACCGAACTCGTTTATTAAGACACTAGGGTCACCCTCACTGATTTTAGACCCTAAAAAATACATACAAACACATATAACATACAACGACACACTAGCGCACACACAAGGCTAGTTTTCGGGCGTCTAGGTCGTCCTTTGACGTTTGACTTGGAAACTCTTTACAATTGAATTTAAAGGCTATTATTCATTATTTTAACAAGTTATTCACTCATAAAACACACATGAAGCTCTAATTTATCCTAATTCATTTTGAGGGTTGTTACACCACAATCCTCTCTTAAGCAACACTCTAAGGCCACCTAAGATGGACTCACATGTTACCTCCTTAAAATCAACCACATTTATTCATAAGACATAGACATAACATAATCATAATCATCACATAAGGACCATCACCTAGGATAACTCTAAGTCACGCTAGTGCAATGTAAAAGTAGCATCCCATTCTACTACTCCCACTTAGTGCTCCTTTGGAACCACCCTAGACTAGGCACATCACATTTAACAAGTCATAACACCTTTATTAACATTATACATAAGACCAACATGCTTCATCAAATTATACATAAATTCAACTTACTTCATTAACATCATATAGAAAACCCATTCATTCATTGACATTATAAGGACACACCAAGACTCCCTTCAAATGCCTACTTGTGCAATGCATAGAGGGCATCCCATTGCATCACCTATCCTAAGTAGTACACCCTTAGGAAGACCTAGTTCATCACATCCTTTTGTGGGGGCAAGCTTTAACCTACATACACCATGAGAGCTTAACATGGAATCCCGATATTAACCTATAACAATCGGGAGTACCCCCTAGACGTAACATGACGTACTTGACCTCTCGGAGGTCTTATACAAGCCCTTAGACATCTTTCATCGCATAGACATAAAAATAGTGGAAAATTTAAATTTTTTTCATAACATAAAAAAATATTGAAAATCCATTCCTTTTAAAAGCCATAAGTACATGGTTAAGATACTAAGTCTCGTCTTGCCATCTTAGACACGACTCCAATAGAATAGGGACACGACCATTAACAATACAAAAGAATATTCTATACTATTACATGAACTTAATTTAAACTCTTGACATGAAGGTCCTTGAAACAGTAAGGGAACACTTGAAGTTGGGAATAGTAATCCAAGCTCCTCATTCTAGAAAACATCCTCTAGTCATCACCACCTACACTTTGTGTAAAAAGATTAAGCAGAATGGTATTAGTACAAGAATGCACTAAGTATTATAACCATGCAAAAACATACTTTAAAAAAGGACATTTAGTTAGAAATCACGCATCATGTCTTTTTAGAGAGATCTTCATAAGCATTGATACAATAAGCACAATGTAGCTCACATACATCATATAGATATGGATATCATAAACAACACTTGAAGCCATTTTATCACATTTAAGACACATTTAATATCTCCAATAAATTACCTCCCTTTTAAATCTTACCTTATTTCCTTAAGAAACCCTTAAGTAATACTTAGAACAATGTATCACCTTAAGGCCACACAAGATGATCTTTCATATATAGGCTTCATCAATACAACCACATATATTCATAATGTCATAAGCACATCATAGGGCATAATCTACACATAAGAACCATCACCTAAGACAACCCTCAAGTCACACTAGTGCAATGTGTAAGTAGCATCCCATAATACTACTCACACCAAGTGATCCTAGGAAGTCACCCTAGACTTAGGCTCATCACATTCAATACGATACAATACCTACATTTAACATTAACATAAGACCAACATAATTCTTTCATGGTCACACAAAGACTCTTTCATTTATCACATCTTAGTCAGAACCCATTTAGTCCATATCATAGGTAAACTACCCTCACAACCCCTTCACAAGCTTACTAGTGCAATGTACACATGGAGTCCCATACCTCCACATATACTAAGCAAACCCATTTAGACTCCATAAGTGTAATTCACATGCATAATCATAATTCATGTCTTGACATAAGTAAAGTCAACCTTAGCATGCATACATATTAACATATATAAACCATCATCCTTATTTCATAAAGGACTTGTGCAATGCATAAGTAGGGTCCATAGTCCTACCTGCACTAAGTGACTCTTCGAGAAATCATGACTAATATTCATATTCTTATCTTAGTTCATTTCTTAACTTTAGGGAGACTTAGCCAAAACCGATATAGACCATGTGAGCTACATGGAATCCGGTGTAATAAAGCCCCACATCGAAAAAGGGTGTTCTACTTGCCAAGGTAGAACCTACATAATAGCTATCTAGGTGGATCCACTAGCTAGAACCAACGGGGCACACAATTAAGGGATAGTGAGATTGCATCTAGAAACCCGACCTATTGTATTAGCGGAGAGGCTCGATCTCATGAGTATCATTTAGATGACCCAACGTATTGCATTAACGAGAGATCTTTTCCTCATTGTACATATCCACTAGGTGCTAAGCTTTAACTCCCTCTTTAATATCTTTAAGCCTTTACTTATATTAGTTCATAAAGTAGGCTTTAGGGAGTTACTCCCTCATACATCATATATCTCAAAGGTTTCTAAGATGAGAATGTCCTTTCATCATAGAACCTACATTATGTGAGAATGTCCTTTCACATAATCATACCATATTCATAACATAGTCTAGTTTAGATTACAATTGAGTAAACCTTTCAAAAGACTCACTTTCACTAGATTATCATAACCTTATTCATTTCTACATTCATGTGTGTGTATAAATATGTGAGAAAGCCTTTCACATAAACACCTTTAGACAACACATGTTCATACTTCATTAATCATACACTTTTTATGCATAATAAGATATGAAGGTGCATATGAGAATCATCCTTTCAATTAACACCATAAACATATCATACTCATAGTTATGCATGGAGTGTGTGCGCGCGGATATTGGTCCTCATGATCACATACTAGCAACATCATTGTTATTGAGGAAACCTCCCTTCAAGGTATCACAACACATTTACAATATCCCTCAAGTTATGAACCACTCACATATTGAGCATTTAGGGACTATAGACCACACACCCACATTTCATCATAGGAGACAAGAGCAGATTCAACATGTGAATAGAAGACTCATAACATGTATAAGATCACACATTCATATAGGGTTATATAGGTAGGGGCCATTATACAATAGAACTTATCACAATCAAGCATGTAGATCACACCTAACCCTAACATCATCATTCACATTGTACTTCACATTATTAGTACACCTTAATCATGATACTAATAACCTTCATACTCATGATCATCATGATCTCAACTCAATTTACATTTATTGCCCTCAAGGCAATGATCACAACATGTATAGATAGACAAGAAGTAAACACCGCTATCATAAGTGGACCAAACAATACAACATCAATTCCAATACTAAAGACTAGAAGTTAGGTCAACTTACCGATTTCCAAGCCATGATCATCATAGATAAATCCTCAACAGTTCATAATCAAGTTATATAGATAGAATTAGCATTCAATAATACATAACAATCTAAACATAATTCAATTATCATCTAATCAAGATCACAAGACCCACTTTATAGGCTAAATTGAGAGATTAGGGAGATCATGGGTTCTTTAAGGAATTACATAGAAAATTGCCTTAAAATATTTTTTAAACATCAATTCATCATTAGAATTTCTTTGAAAAACTTTTGATAATGAACCCATGGTTAGATTGAAAATTGGGAGTTTTGATAATAGAATCACATTGGAAAATCTTTGATAGAACTCCTTATATGAAAGGTTATCCAAGGATCAAGGATTTAGGTACCTTAATAAAAGAAAAGCCCACGAAATTTGGAGAAGGAAGAACTTGTAATCCATCCCCTAGCTTGATCTCCAATGGAGGTTCTAGAGAGAGTTTTATTTGAGAGGGAAAGATTTAATTTGAAGAATGAATTCTAATTTGGGGTTTCATTGTTTTAAATAACTTAAAATACCACAAAATAGGTAAAATAACCGTCCACTCTTTAATTGGAACATGGGGTGAATTCCCCAATTCACCCCTTGGCTGGCCGTGTCTTAACAGTCAACTGCAGGTGCAAACGACAACCCCCATCCACACAACGTGGATGGGTTGACGGGGTCGTGATGCTGGTCGAGGTTTGTGATTGAGGCTCCTCATTTGGGGGCTACAATACCATGACTAAGTGTGGAGCCATGCCCCCTTTTGATGGTGCGTCGTTTGGTCTAAGGGGCGTCAACCACAGTCGTCAAATGACACTATTTTGGCAGCCTCTTTCCAAATTTTGAAGGACCCTTAGGGTTGTCCTTGGGGAGTTGTGCCTGGACTTTCCAACCCTAAACATGAACATCTACATACTAGGGTCTCCTCCTATCATTTTCGATTCCAAAAAACACTTCAACACAAGGCAAACATACAAAGGCACACTAGCACACAAACGACTAGTTTCCGGACGTCTTGGTCGTCCCTTAACGTTTGACCTCAAACCTCTTCAAACCAACCATTAAAAGCTGTGACACATATTATAAACAAGTTATTAACTCTTAAAGCACATATGAGGCTCTAGATTATCCTATTTCATTTTGAGGGTTGTTACATAACCCCTACCGGATGAGGGACCCCAACTTGCCTAAGGTAGGGTCATTCTTTTAGCCTTTACGTGGAAAACCACTAGCTAGTCCTATGAGGGCACATAGTAAGGGATAAAGAGATTGCTTCTAGATACTACACCTCTACTAACGGAGAGTACTCATCTCAAGAGATTGACTCTAAGTACCCGACCTCAACTCACGGGAGAGTACTCACCTTTATCGTGTCCTCTCGGTGCTACCCACAGAGTTTTAGACTTTAATTACTTTAACTATATGTTAAGGGATTGCTACTAAGTATTATACCTCTAATCACGGAAAGAATACTTATCCCAACCTATCATTCATTCATCAAAAATCTCTTAGGAATATTGAGGTTGCTACTAGACACTACACCTCTACTCACGGAGAGTGCCCACCTAAGAGTCCCCCATTCATTCATTAGAGTTCTATTGAGAAAACCTTTCGATAGACCCACATTTAATACATTTCCTTAGCTTCATTCATTCATTCATTCATGTGTGTGTATATGTTATAAATACTTTAACATAACCACCATCATTTATCACATTATATTCTAAACATGTTCATACTATGTTCATCATAATCCACACACAACATACTTCATATTCATATCATACTCCAATTAGTCATACTATCTTCAAGAATTACATGCATAACTTCATAATACATCTCTATACATAAGCATAATGACATTAGTTTACTTAACATTCAATTCCTTTAAGGCCATAATCACAATACACATGCATGTTCATATACATTAGCTAGAAACTCCGCCACCATAAATGGACCATACCACACAAGAGCAGTTCAATAAGAAGTAGAACAACTTAGGTCAACTTACCCTTCATCCAATCCATGATCACCCTTTCTCAATTCTCCAACAATTCATCCTAATTAGGCATGGATAGCAATAGATATCATTGATTCAACACAATATAACCAAATTCTAACAATATCCAATCACATTCATCAAACCCACTTTGCATGCCAATCAAGGAGATTTGGACAAAACATGGGTTGTTTAAGGAATTCCATTAAAATCACATTAAAAACCTTAAATAAACATTAATACATCAATATCATGACTTAGAAAACATTTTAACAATGAATACATGCATAGAAGAGAAACCGGGAAAATTGATCATTGATTCACATTTGAAAACCTTTGAATTGGACTCCTTGTATGAGAGGTTATTCAAGAATGAAGGATCACCATACCTTAATACTAGGAAGCCCACAATATTTCGATTGAAAACTTGGAGAATTGACCTTCTTCCTTGGTGCTTCAAAGTTCTTCAATGGAGGATTTAGGTGAAAAGAGAATTTTAGAGAGAAGTGAGAGCAATTGGGTTTTTGATTTGGGGATCTTCTTGGTGCGGAATGGGTGTAAAATGACTCAAATTCAATACATAATACACCCCCTAAAATACCCAAAACACCCCTACATTAATTGGACCTTTTTAATTAAGTCTAACTTGACTTTTATTGACGTAGTCAAATCTGGAACATGACTGCGCATTGCGGAGGCACTTTCTAATTTTGTTTTTGAAAATCAATTTGAGGCAGAAAGGTTCGTGGCAAACCAGAGATGCAGGGGGAAATTTTGGCCTTCAGTGCTGGGCGCGCGACGCGCTTTGCCTTCAAAAAAGTCTGCCTGCACGCTGCCTTGGCTAAAGCTTGGGTCCTCCTCAAGTACCCTTAGATTGGTTTCTTGGGGAGCCGTACCCGGACGTTTTGACCCTAAACTCATTTATCAAGACACTAGGGTCACCTCCACTGATTTTTGACTCTAAACATCACATAAAAACATATACAACATACAAGAACACCTCAACACATAAAATACTAATTTCCAGACTTCTTGGTCATCTTTTGACGTTTGACTTCCAAACTCTTTACAACTGACTTCAAAGGATGAATTTCATTATTTTAACAAGTTATTAACTCATAAAACCCACGTGAAGCTCTAACTTATGCTAGTTCATTTTGAGAATATTTCAATACTTCCCCACTTGGAAAACATTCGTCCTAGAGTGACATTAAAACACTTTCAAGGACTAAATGGCTCAACTAGTAGCTAACAACATGCATCATCACAAACACAATTTTCATAGTCAATGCACCAAACTTACAAGGAACACTAACGTCACATCACTATGGACTCAAGGCAACACAAGCAAATAAGAATTATCTCCACAATTCATAGTGCAAACATACTTCATCATTTTCATTGCATTATAGAGGAACTATATTCTCTAACTTTAGATATGCTCATCATTTCATTATAAGTCCCAATATGCAATAACTTTCAAATCACACATAAACATAATCAACATGACCACTCATGAGGCAAATAAGCAATTTTACTAAAAGCACATTAACATGAGAAGTACATAGATCAATTACTAATTTTATCATAACATTATCAAGAGCATGCGACATATTATCATAAAAGGTAGTCATAACATAAGGAGACATGCAACTCAGTCTCATATGCAAGACTCCAAAACATAACAAAACTATTGAGAATCTTATTATCAAGCTTGAATAAGAGTAGAAGGAAAAGATAAGTATATCAACCACCTTACTACTCAACTCATTCTCCCCCACTTGGGTTAAACCCATCTAAGAACAACTTAAGACAATCCTAAGAAACCATTACTCACCGGGACCTTTATTCCGAATAGCTTCTTAGAGGTCACACGGCGTACTTGGCTTCTTGGAGGTCTTACAAAAGCCTCTTAGCATTCATTCATCACATAGGTATGAAAAATAGTGCATAATTAAAACTTTTCACAATACAATCAATAAGGAAACTCATTTATAAAACGTAAAAAGAACTAAGTCTCATCATAAGCCATCTTAGACACAACTTATTCTCATAGGGTCATAGACCTTACATTGAAACAAATATACTAGTCTTTATACAAAGTCTTTAATGAAAGAAAACTAGAAATAGCATCCACGTCCTCGAACATATGAGGATATACCAAGAGTTTTGAGAGAATAATCTAATTCCCAAGCTTGAACTCTAAGATTCACACTCTCCACCACCTACACTTGTAGAAATAGAGAAGAATATGGAGTTAGTAAAATTAATCACTAAGTATGGAAATCATGTAAAAACATGCTTTAAAGTGGACATTTTAGTTGAAAGTTATGCATTATATCAATTTAGTAGAATCCTCATGAATCATCATATAAGACACATAGAAAACGATCACCTCACATACAAAACCATTCTTTACATTGCGATACATTCATTACCTATAGAGCATCATCTTTTCCTTTACCTCTTCACCTCAAGTAACCCTCAAGTATAACTTAGTGCAATGCGTGGACAATGTCCTATTCCACAATCCTCCCTTAAGCAACACTCTAAGTCCACCTAAGATGGACTCACATGTTACCTCCTTGAAATCAACCACATTTATTCATAATACATAGACATGACATAATCATAATAATCACATAAGGACTATCACCTAGGATAACTCTAAGTCACACTAGCGCAATGTGAAAGTAGCATCCCATTGTGCTCCTTTGGAACCACCCTAGACTAGGCACATCAAATTCAACAAGTCATAACTGTTGGAAAACTTATGTGCACAGCGGAAGCATACATGAATCTTTACTACTTACATGAATAATAGATAACCAATACCGTTTATGTTATTACACATATAATATGCTAGAACACATAATTTTGCTGAAAATTAATTCGATAAGTACCTCTTAAAGCATGAGCAAATACCTTTAAGTGAATCCCCAAGATAAACAGATCTTCAAGCGAATCTACAAGATAGCTATGATCTTCTACAGTGATCCCAAGTTCACATCTGAACTCTCTCAATACTTGGGTGGGCAAGTATTGAATAGAAAATTAACTTCTCTATTTCCTAGGTTAGGAGAATCCCTATTTATAGAGATCTCTTCCTAATCCAAAAAGGACTAGAAAACTTAGTTTTTTTTAGAAGACTAGAAAAATTATTATATTCTTCCTTTTTGCATAGAAATAGAATTTTGAGTTCTAGTTAAATATGGGCACTATAAGGACCACAAAATTAATTACCGATGCTTCCTATTATGGAAATAATTCCAAATAATTCATTTGAATTATTCTTACCATAATAAATTACAAATCATTCCACTAGAAATTCGTAATTACACTCCTCTATTATATTTCGTAATTCCCCATAAAATACATATGTAATTCCCATGTTAAAATTTCAGATACTAATCAATAAATTAAATTGGTGACGAATTTAATTTAATGATTAATTTCCTTTAGAGCACTGCTTAACTTATTTCATGTGCCGGATTCATAAATCTATTTGTAAGGTTTGACACGATGAAAACTTATAAGTTTCTCAAAAAGCCATATCAATAAATCTCTATAACGAGACATGGATTCCATCAACTAACTTATTATTTCACCAATATATATTATTATCATCCAACTTACCAGGCATATCGACCCATCTCAAAATCTCACCCTTTAATAATTTAAACGATAATTAATATATATAGATCATAATAATAATATTAGGATTAAGAATATAAGTACATTTAATAGTTTAGAGAATATGTTTTTGTTAGTCAGTCTAAAACAACTATCTCTACTCGGTCCTGTTCAATACATACAAAATGTACTAATTCAAGAAGTTGGAATTATACCGTTTCCATAATCAGGATAAATTACATATAATCTTGTGCTATAATCGTACCCGTTGGCATGTCCAATTTCCATCCTAGATTGTGAACCAAAAACTTTATACTTATAAGAACCGATGATTTAATCCTCTGTGTATAAGCTAAAACTATATACACTAAATCATCTATTATATAAGTAAATAGACACCATAAATGAATATATGATCTATTGAAATTGAGCAAATATTTATTCTCTAATAAATATTATTTCTTAACATATGGTTAACAGTATACATCCCAACAATTTCCCACTTAAACTTTTAATCATGACAATTGTTATAATGTTCTATATCTAAATGCATGGTTAATAGTATATACCCTAAGAATCTCCCACTTAGATATTTAATCTTGAATATTGTTAGAATACTATGTCTAAACACATGATTAATAGTATATACTCTAACAATCTCCCACTTAGACTCTTAACTATGCATTTACAACTTTCACATACATTCCTTTATTTCTTATTGAAAGAAAATTTACCAAGCTATTTTCTCATGCAATTTTGTCTAGTAGTGCTTCGTCGTAAAAAATTGATTTTGTGCTAGATCTTGAGAGACCTTATCATGAAACCCTCCAAGAGTGCTTCTTTTTAGGAGCTCTATCATCAAAGTTCTCTCAAACATACAAAACAAATCAATCTTCGTTATGATTCTCCCACTACGACTAAGTACTACTATTATAATCACACTTTTCATGTTTTTGAATTTTAATATTTTCTTCAAAATCTTTCGATATTGAAATATTAACAACTTTTCATGAAGTGTTCTTTTAATATGCTCAACATCACTCTCACTACTTGAATAGTAGTTTTGTTATGTCTAGTAACTGTCACATCCGGGGAGCACCCCTTAGAAGTAACACGGCGTACTTGACCTCTCGGAGGTCTTATACAAGCCCATAGTTATCATTCATCGCATTGACATAGTAAATTTAGCGGAAAATTTAAAACTTTTCATAGCACATCATATGCTAGAAACTTCATCTCATATATGGATAAAACATAAGCCATAATATATTTATAGACCTTAAGTCTCTTTGCCATCTTAGACTCAACAACTTTAGAGTACATTAGGGGCACGGCCCATAAGACACATTACATAACTATACAATATTTAAAGACTTTACTTTAAAGACATTAGTAGGACATCCTTGAAATTTAAGAATCCCTTTCATTGAGCTTGAGAAACATCTATCAAGCTCTTCACCATTCAAGACATCCTTTAAGCATCCATAACCTACACTTTTTGTAAAAAGTAGAGAAGAATGGGATTAGCACAAGAATTTACAAAGTATGGCATGCATTTAAAAGAGACATTTTCTTGAAATCATACTTCATGACTTTTTGAGTAAATTTTATTAAAAACCTTTAAACAATAGCATTTATACCATTCATATACTCCATATAAACATATTCAAAGACCAAACATCACATATGATCACATTTAGAATTTATTGCATTCTTAAGTCACATTACAGTGAGCCACCTTTACCTTAACAGTGATCTAATTTCCCTTTTATTCATTAACTTCCCAAGTAACCCTCTAGTGATACTTGGTGCAATGCATCACCTTAAGGCCACAAGGAAACATACATACCATCTATACAAGACAACACATACCATCATAGAAGTATAGTACAACATATACACATTTAAACCAAACTATAAAGAACATTACAGTGAACTCTTAATCATTGTGCACATATACTTATTTTACTTCACATGATACCTTATAAGACCTTACTCATAATCCCAATCTTAATCTACTAGTGCAATGTACATGTGAAACCCCATAACCTCACATATACTTAGTAGACCCATCATGAGACCACAAGCTTTACTACTTCATACATCAACATCACAAGTAAAGCCAACTTCATTCATGTCCATACAAGACCTTCATCATATAGTCATATAGACCAACATAGTGCACATAAGGATAAGATCACATCATATAGATTCATACCATGCAGATCTTCCTAACAAGTAGACAAGCACTACTAAGTCATGCATATGGACTTAAACATAATCATATACATTAGGTCACCCTCCTACGACTTCCTAAGGAGCTACTTGTGCAATGTCTAGATGGGTTCATTACTTCCACCTATACTAAGTAACCTTCCTTAAGTCATCCTAGTTAGGATCTTATTCCATTACTTCCATTGTCCATTTCTCTTTAGGGAAACTATAGCCTTAACCGACACTAAGACCATGGGTGCTAAACATGGAATTTGGTGTTGTAGAGCCTTACACCAACGGAAGGTGTTCCTACCTAGCCAAGGTAGAACATTAACATATATACTAGCATATTAGGTGATATCACTTGTTAGATCCTATGTGGCAATCATAGTTTATGGAACTAAGAGATAGGTATTCCCTCTACATACCATTTGGTAATTGGGGCCTCGTCTCATGAGAAAACATGGGTGAATATTCCTCAAAGGAAAGTCAACACCTCATGTGGGTCCATAGATGAATATTTTTCAAAGGGAAGTCAACACTCTACAAGGGACAAATGGTGAATCTTCCTCCAAGGAAAGCCAACACCTCATATGCTTATAGCATATTCAAGCACCTATCTAGTTATAGAGTATTCTTGGGCACACCTTTCAACGCGCCTCTATTAACTAGATCATCTTTCATGTGTGTGAGTGTATACATATATGTGAGCAAACCTTTCACATAACACATTAAGTCACACATGTTTGTACATCATATTCATACATATAGAAACCAAACCTAGGAACTATCCTATCAAAGTACACATGTGCAATGTATAGACAAGGTCCCATACCCTTGCCCATACGAGTACACCTATCAAGTCATCCTAGTAAGGAAATACATAACGTACTTCACATACATATACTTTACATGCACAGTAGTAGACACTAGTGAATATGAGATCAATCTTTCATTTATACATTATGAACATTTACTACATTGTAAGCATGCATGAAGTGTGAGTGTGTGTACATTGGTCAACATGATCACATAATAACTATCAACAACATATTGAGACAGCCACCCTCTTAGACCACATTACCCTTTCAAGCATAGACCACATAACTCACAATAGCATAGGAGACAAGCCAACTTCATAATACATTTAAGACTCCTAACTTATGCTATTCATGCATTCACATATGGGTACATAGGTAAGAGATATTAACACTTTTAACACATCAATGGTAGCACCTATACTTTACCCTAACATGAATATACACGTGCTTATACCATAGCCATACAACTAGATCACAACTAGAATAGGAAAGTAGGCATAAACTTCTCATAGTATCATCATAAGCACACATTCTTATGATCACCAATTTGCCTTCAAGGCCATGATCAACACATATATAATGACAATAAAGTAAACACCGCCACCATAAGTGGACTATACCACACAATGCCATACAAGGCTTCATCAACATTAATATAGAGAAATAGAGAAGTAGAAGAGTAGAGCAATTCCTACCAATCCTTTAACCTTTGGTCATCATTGAACTTTACTACCCTTTCATCAATAATTCAAGTATAGAGCAGTAGCTAAAACATAATAATCATATACGAAGTCATGCATAAGCTACTACAAGTCCATACTACAAACTAGCACAACACCTTAGCATACTAGAAGGTAGAAGAACATAGACCATTAGCCAATTTCATTACATGTATTAAAGATCATATTTCACCAATAATATCACTCTAAGGCAGTATCTAATCATACATTTAATCATAAAGAAATCATGCTTACAACACTTCAAGATCAAGCTACAACATAGGCATTAGACTTGTCAATTTGCTAGAGTATAGAGAGGGAATTAACCAACACTATTGATTCTCTAAGACCTTGATCATCAATCATATTTTAACAATAATTAACATGCTAGGCAGCAGCTAGATAGACCACTACATCAAACAAATCATGCTTCATCTATCCACAATTCGAGATATCATCATATATATAGTATTATCAATCGATAGGCTAGAAGAGACTAGATCAATTCACATAAGCCATCTTTACTTCAATCATAAAAGAATCATATTCAAAATTCAAACATTATATTAACCTACAACAGTAGATACAACCAACTTAACATGATTGAAATCCACATTAATTCGTTTAAAAACTAATGTTACAATGAACTATGGAAACTAGGCTAAACATGCTCAAATCTTCATACATTGATCCTCATGGATCCTTCAACATCAATTCAACATAAATTCATGTAAATAACAGTATATACAATCACTTCAACATAATAGAATCATAATTCAATCGATAGCAATTCAAGATCACAAAGCCCATGCAAGGCTAAAACGTTTGAGTGAAGGAGCATGGGTTCATCATGTAATTGGAGTAAAATTCATGTTAAAACCATTGTATTAACTTCAATTAATCATGATTCAATCGTTCAAAACCTTTTTAGAAAGAACCCATGACAGATTGAAGTAAGACATTGTTTGATCATATTTTTCTTCTTTGAAATCTTTGAGAATGGCTCTCTAGATGAAAAGATAACTAGAGATGAAGATCACCATACCTTTATCTACATGAAAACCTCTAAGAATTGATGATTCATCCATGGAAAATCCAGCTCCAAGCAGTTCTTGAGCTTCACCAACAATGGTGGTTTTAGAGAGAACATTTTTGGAGGGAAGGCTTCAATCGTGTGAGGGGATTTGGGAATGGGTGTTTCACGTTTTTGATGACTTATATACACCCAAAATTAAATAAATTAATCCCTTAGAGTCAGGTTAGTACGTGGGGTGAATTTCCCATTCACTCCTTTAATTAAAAGGACGCAGCCTGCAACTTACAGTGCACCAACGACGGAGCAATGACGGGGCATCGTCCTCACAACGGACCGTGCCTAGCTTCCGTAGACTGGTACATAGCCAAATTCTTGGCTTGAGACCTGCCCAAGTCAAGTGCCAGTCGATGATACCTTGACAACAGTCCGTTGGTAGACCAACGAGCCGTCGTTTGGTCCGTCAATGGACACTGCCCAGGCAGTGTCTTCGACCAGCCTTGGGTCCTTCTTTTGGGTCATATTGTGGGGCCCTTTAGAGGTTGTACCTGGACGTTTACAACGTGATTATAAACCTTAACAAGTTATAGACCTTCTACATAAATTTCATCCAAAACAAACACCTATAAGACGTCCAAATAGGCCAAGCCCCATCATGACACACATTGAACGTCTTAAGGGCTATCTTTCGAATGCCTTGGACGTTCTTGGTCGTTTGACCTCCAAACTTCACGAAACTTCATATATTATAATTTTACATCATTATAAATCATTTTAATACTTAATAATATCATGCATTACACATAATCACATAGAACCACATACGAGGCATTTAGGTGACTTAGTCGTCGAACGTTTTGGTCGTCCCTTGACGTTCGAATTCCAAATCACTTCAAGCTTTGCACACTGCCTATAAACCATATAATAAGACATTTAGGACCTTATAACATTAAGACAAACATGGTAGACACCCTATCTCATTTTGGGGTCTGATAGTAACGTTTCTCCCACTACTTAAATGCAATGGAATGTCAATTCTGACATACCTATTAAGGCAATTGTATACATAACTGTCTGATTTCTACAAAAAAGGATCATTTAGTAAACCATATTCCTAGAAGTAAACTAGTTTTACAGGAATTGAACAAACAAATAACAAATAAGTCAATTATAAATTCAGACACTCAAGAACATCTAATGGGTATGTCAGAATTGACATTCGATTGCATTTAAGTAGTGGGAGAAATGTTACTGTAAGACCCCAAAATGAGATAGGGTGTCTAGCATGTTCGTCTTAATGTTCTCAGGTCCTAAATGTCTTATTATATGGTTTATAGGCAGTGTACAAAGCTTGAAGTGATTTGGAAGTCAAACGTCAAGGGACGACCAAGACGTTCGACGACTAAGTCACCTATGTGCCTCATATGTGATTCTATGTGTGATTCATAAAGTTTTAAGGTCCTTAAATGAGTTATTATGATGTACATAGGTAGTGTGTCAAGTTTCGAGAAGTTTGGAGGTCAAACACTCAAGAATGTTCATGACGTTCGAAAGATGTGCCTTGAAATGACCTTGTGTGTCTAGGCATGTTTCATCGAGTTTGACGTGTTCGTTTCGGATGAAACTCATGTGAGAGGTCCTTAACTCGTATATGGTCATGTTTGGGTTGGAAACGTCCGGGAAAGTTATCCCCAAAGACCATCCAAGGGTCCTTGAGGAAGGACCCAAAGTTGGTGCCTAGGCTTCCCAAGACAGCCCAAACCACGAAAGGCACGAAGGCCGGTGGCCTGGTCGATGCCCCGTAGGTTGGTTCGTCGATTGGGAATTGTCCTGTGTGGATAAAGGATCAAGGTCCAGCCTTAGTACAAGACCACGGACCAAAGGACGGTCCGTAGGTCAAGGGACGGTCCGTAAGTAAGAGGCCGTCGTGCAGGACTTAGCCTGGGGAGCTAAGCTCCAGTTGGCCAGTATCTGAACCCATTGATGGAGGACAGGACGGTCCTTAGGTGGATTGACATACCGTCGATGGGCAACCGTCGATGGCCACTGGTTCCCTGCACAACCCACAGTTAGGTTGAGGGGTGAAGTTGTAATTTCACCCCACTTCCAAATATATAAGTCTTTAACACTTAGAAGATTTCATTCTTCAAAATCAAAACCCCCAAATCCCTTAGAAATTCCCCAAGACTCCATTAAAGCTAAAACTCAAGGAAGAGCTTGGATTGGTGATTTGAGTGGAGATTCTTCATATAATTGAAGGATTAGGATTGTTAAGGTATGGTTTTTGATCCTTGAAACTCGTTTCTTCAAGGAGCCCAACTTTCAAAGATGTTTTCTAAAGTTTTCTAAAGTTGAATTGACCTATTTCATGATCTACCATGGGTTCTTGCATTAATGGTTTTTAATCATTGTTTAGTGATTGAATTGTGGTTATCAAGGTGATTTTAACTCAATTAACCTATGAACCCATGTAATTGATGAACCCTAGTTTTTGACTAATTTATGGGTTACTTGATAATGATCTAATGTTTATGAATTAATGTGTTGTTTCTTATGGGCTTTCTAATGATATAAGAAATATATTCAATTGATATCTAATTGGTCTTATATTGTTGAATCTATAATGAATTAACCTAGTTTCATCTAGTTTTATGATTTATGTATCGAATTGATGTTCATGGCCATGGGTAAGGGCCGTATGATATTGAATTGGATGATTTGGTATTGTCTTGAAGTGTTGAGGGTGAAGAGGTGGTACGCTGCCCTATTTTACCTTATTTAATGCTAATTAGACTTCAATTATGTTGTGGTTGGTTTGGTCCACTTATGGTGGCGGTGTTATGTGAATTGATGTGGCCTTGTTAGCGTTATTTTAAGTATATGTGTTAGTCTATTGATGCTATTTAGGTGATCATGTTATGCTATGACTATGTGTTAAGTGTGTAGTCTTAGAGTTGATGCATGGTTATTCCTAACTTGGCTATATGAGTCTATAATGGTTATGTTGACGATGTTAAGGTAATGAATAGGTTGGCTAAATGATGTTAGAGGTCATTACTAAATGTCTAAAGAATGTATGCTATATGTGCTAAATGTGAAGTATGTTCTGTCTTGTTTAGGTAGACTTGTGTACCTTACTTAATGCTTGTATGAATATGAATATGTGATGTCTTGACTTAGGAACCTAAAGAGTAATAGTCTTGAATGAATGAATGTTAGGTGAGACCTTGAATGGTGATAAGATGGTCCTTTATGTGAAACCTTGAACCTTGATAAGGTTATGAAACTTGATGTCGAAAGCCGTAATGGTATCCTTCATGTATGAATGATGGACTTAAGGTTGATTGTCTGGAACATCATCATATAATCCTTAGGAAAATCATTATGAGCTTCTTGTCGCCTTAGGGAGGTAGCCCTAGTGGACCTTTCTTTGATAGGGTAAATGTAATGGAGTTATGAACTTGATATGGAACCCTTTTGTATGAACCTTAGTGTGATTTAATCTATGAGAACGAACGCTAGCACCAAGTGAGTATGGTAAGGGAAGTAGTTCTAGTTAAAGAATGAGACTAGATTACAAAGCATACCCTTCATATTTCCTTAACCATGTGCCTACATGAGATGTGTCTAAGTTCTACCGTTGGCAAGTAGAACAACCTCATCGGAGTAGGATAGAACTCTGGATTCCATGCTTTGCTACCATGGTCTATGTCGGTTATTGCTTATTCTCATCATATGGATACCTATTAGCATTAGAAAAGTTCTATGAGGTTTAGGTGGTGGTATGGGATGCTATCTAGACATTGCACAATAGGCTTTGAAGGTGTTAGTAAGAGTCCCTAGGCCTTGTCCAAGACCATTACTTGAATGTCCTTTATGTGATGTATGTCTCTTAAATGAACTAATGACTTAATGATATAAAATATGTAAATGAATGAGTACCTAATCTAAAGTGACTTAAGGATTCCTTAGTTAAAGTGTGAAGAGGGCATAAATGATGATCTCTTCATGTCTTATCTATAGAAGTCTTGAGAATGACTCTAGTTAGGGAAGTTACTTGTTATGTTTGACATGATCTAAACTTAGGAAGTCTTAAGGATTATTTAGGTAGCCTTGAAGAGGGTGTATGGGCGTTCTCTTCTAGGAATACTTAAGTAAGTCTTTTGATAGCCTTGGTAGGGGAGATTGTCATATTATGTATGTCTTGTATGTTGGTGTATTGTAGGTGTGTATGTGTCTCATTATGAGTAATCTTGAGGATCGTTTAGGCAAACATAGAGAGGGTGTATGGGCGGTCTCTCTTTGTGTGACTTAAGTGAATATTTGGATGACTTTAGTGAGAAGACTACATGGCTAGGAAGTATAACAAAGGGAAGAAAGAGCACTTCACTGTAATAGTGAAGAAATTCACTGTACAACGAATATAGGTCACTGGAAAGTGTCTCTTTAAATTGAGTTATTTGGTTTTAATGTTTTCTTATGTGATTCTAAGTTGATAAATGTTGTTATTATGATGATATTATTATATTTAAATGAAAAGTTGCATATTTCCAAAAAATGTCCGTTTTCATGATTTTTATGCATTAAGCCATACTTAGTTCATGTGGTTGTACTAATTCCATGATTTTATCTATCTATATAGTTCTTGGTAGGTGAGCACCATATTTGGGAAGAAGGTTTGGATTTAGAAGATCGTTCAAGTGAAGTTTAAGTATGTTCTCATTTGACTTGAGGGCATATATGTCTTTTATGTTTCGTTTATGAAGTATTGTAATAGACTTAATAGTACTATATTTTCTATTTCGTATGGGCCGTGTCCCAAGTACTCTTGTGTCTTAAGATGATGAGATTGAGACTTATTATTTCCTATTACTTTTATATGAAGGAGTTTTTAAAGACTATGATATTGTTTTTATGAAAAGTTTTAATTCCGCACTACTTTTCATTATGTATATGTAATGAATGATATGAGAGGCTGGTATGAGACCTCCGAGAGGTCGAGTACGCCGTGCCACAATCCGAGATTGTTCCCTAACTTCTAGGGTGTAGTCTCGGGCTGTGACAAAAATCATGCTTATGTATACATTGAATATTAAAATTCAAAACACACCTCATAGATATCCATGCATCTTAAACAATAAATTTTGAAGAAAAAATGACTACTCCTGCAGCATACATATGTGGTGTCAGATATTCACTTCAACAAATTTTAAAAAAAAGCTGACTCAGATGGAGAGTATATGTAAATTTAAGTCAAGTGAATGTCATTATCCCTAGATCCATTCATCCAATCAAATATTACTCAGTTTAGGAGAGTCAATACAGATAATCAAAAGTAGAGTTTAAACTTCAATGACTTGTATTAATTTCATCCGATAGGGAGGAAGGTCTAAGCCAACACATGAACTTAATAATTCAATAAAATTTAGTCATGAACACAATAGATCATAACCTCTATCACCACCATATCTTAATCGAGTAATTTTTCATTAAAATTAATTTTCAAAATACAAAGAAATATCTAAATTATCTAAATGACCTCAAATTGAAAAATCACTTCATAACAATGAGTATTTACAATTTGATCGTTTCTGATGAACCTACCAAATTTCATATCAATCGGAGTTCAAAAATAATATTTATCTCCAAATGTATGATCAAATTCAGATTCAAACGATTTGAGGAAAATTGAACAGATCTACATCCTTATCATATATCAATTTATGTTAACTCATCATGTGTAATCATGTACCAACCACATATAACATAAATAAAACCAATATAAAGGATGTCATTCATACTAAATCACATTTTAATTCTAAAGAATAACTTTAAAATCATTTTAGCGACCTCAAAAAAATATAACCACATAATAATGAGTACTTCTTACTAGGCCGTTATCAATGAACTACCAAATTTCAGGTCAATTGGAATCTTTAAAGAATTTTTTTCTCCAAAACTAATGAACAAATTCAAATTCAAGTGATTTAAGCATCTTTAGGAATTAAAACAACATGACCTACATTCTTATCACATATCAATTTTCGTTAAATAGCTATGTACAATCATATTCCAAATTTAACATAAACACAATTGATATAAAGAATGATCTTATCATTTTCAAATCAAATTTTAATCCAACAAACTAGCTAAACCCATCTAAACTATTTTCATTGGCACCATCAAATTTCAAGTCAATCAAATATCATCAAATTCATGACCACCTAAATTATGACCAAATTTGAAAAAATAATCGTTTTAGGCATAGTTAAAGATTAAATAACTTGATTCAACTTTTCATTCTCTTTTTAATAATTATCTCATGAGCACAAGGCATACTTGTGTCATATCTTTAGGCTAATACACACAACTAATCTCTTTACACCATATTGTTCTCTTAATTAATACACTTGAGAATTCAAGATATTATATTTCTCCCTTTAAACCGGTGAAAATCTTTAATATCTCTTTTCATTAATTAATTTAAGTGTTACTAGTATCTAAAGGTAAATCTACTTCCGAGTAAACAAACCTTTACTAGTACACATTTATGAAGAACAATCCATACATGATACATTGAAAATATTTTAACGACTCAAATCCATAGACTACTTTCGTAGATCCTATTTATTTATCATAATTATTTTCAATTCATATATTATAATCTCATATGTATAAATTGTTAAGAACTTAAAATAATTTCAAATAAATAATCACTTAATTTAACAGTAATTATTTATTAATTATATAATTTTTAAATTTCATAAAGTGAGCGTGCAAAAGAAGACCAATAAACTGCTCAAGGGACTCTGAGATTTGAACAAAAAAAAAGGGAAAAGGGTCAAAAATACCCCTCAACTTTAGTTTATTAGTTGATTATACCCCTACTGTTAAAACGAAGTTATTTTTACCCCTACCATTACTAATTTCATCATTTATACCCTTCAATTAACGTATATCCCCAAATTGAGTCAAATTAACCCGAATTTTAAAAAATAACCCATTTCCCATTTCAAACCCAATTCTCCGACCCGTATAACCATTCCTCCTTTTACCCAATTCTCTCAAATTAACCCAAATCCTCTATTGAAACCATGTCAACCAGTTCAAACAAACATCAATCTCCTCTCTTCCTTCCCCAATACCTCCATTGAGTATCTTCTGTTGCTGCTACCATTGGGACAAGCTTCAGTCTCTCCGTCGATCTTTCGCCAACAACACATATCTCGAAGCCGGCGGAGATCCTTCATATTTGAAATCTAAACGAGCATACATGGTAAGATTTAAAGCTCGTACCAAATTAGTTGGATCGTCTATATCAATCTATTCAATTTTAAGTTAATCTCAGAATTTTTACCCTAAAAAGAAAGGTCTAATCAATTGTCATATGATGGGCTATTGCTGAATTTTATGATTGCTCTATTTTACAGAATTGTAAGCAAAACAAAATCTCAGACATGCCAGCAGTATTAATGCATGGAGATCAAGTACCGAAGTTCATTGCATTGCCATGTCCATGTTAGCCTCCTCGACCAGGCAATGTACTTGCAGAGGTTCAGCAGCAGTCGTCATCTCCAATGAAGCCACCTCCTCATACACCAGTACGGCAGTGGCAGAGGCAAAAGGTTTGGGTGAGGAAGAGAGGAAATTGGTGTTTGTTTGAACTGGTTGACAAGGCTTCATGGAGGATTTGGGTTAATATAAGAGAATGGGTAAAATGGGTTATACGGTCGGAGCATTGGGTTTGAAATGGAAATGGTTATTTTTGAAAATTCGGGTTAATTTGACTCAATTTGGGGATTTCTGTTAATTGAGGGGTATAAATGATGAAATTAGCAACGGTAGGGGTAAAAATAACTTCGTTTTAACGGTAGGGGTATAATCAACTATTAAACTAAAGTTAAGGGGTATTTTTGACCCTTTTCCCATAAAAAAAACAAAAGTTATGAAAAAAATGCCCATGTATACTACCATAAGAGAACTCGCAGAAACCGGCACAAATACTTCATTCCTCTTTTGTTAATGAATAATTCTATTTTTTGTTTAAAGTTCAAAAAATTAATGTCAAACAAAACCAAAAAAAAACAACACGGTACTCATCTACTTTTTCATGATAGACTACTGTGTAAAAACATGAGACCACAACATAATATATGTCAAAAAAAATTATCCGCCAATATTTTGACCAAACATCAAGTCTTGCAATTAGTTATAGCCAACTAACCCACAATTAATAGATGTAAATCTAATAATTATGCCGACAAATTGAATCGGCAATAGGCCAAATCTATTTTGTTTATCTTTTTTTTTTAAAATTTTTTATAAGTCACAAATATCAGATTGCGAATCACCGCCAAAACAACCCGTCAAACAGAAAAAGTCACCTGATTGTAAACGAAATTATATGTACAATTAACCGTATACAAATTATTTAGGTTATTTATTTAGATGCAAGCAAGGCTCTTGATGCCAATTGTTGGAAAACTTTTATGGACAGCGAAAGCATACATGAATCTTTACTACTTACATGAATAATAGATAACCAATACCGTTTATGCTAGAACACATATAATATGCTAGAACACATAAACTTGCTGAAATTTAATTCGATAAATACCTCTTGAAGCGTGATCAAATACCTTCAAGCGGATCCCCAAGATAAACAGACCTTCAAGCAAATCTACAAGATAGCTATGATCTTCTACAGTGATCCGAAGTTCACATCTGAACTCTCTCAATACTTGGGTGGGCAAGTATCGAATAGAAAACTAACTTCTCTATTTCCTAGGTTAGGAGAATCCCTATTTATATATATCTCTTCCTAATCCAAAAAGGACTAGGAAACCTAGTTTTTCTAGAAGACTAGAAAAATTATATTATTCTTCCTTTTCCCATATAAATAGGATTCTAAGTTCTAGTTAAATATGGGCAATATAGGGACCACATAATTAATTACTCAGGCTTCATATTATGGAAAAAATTCCAAATAATTAATTTAAATTATTCTTACTATAATAAATTACAAATTATTCCACTAGAAATTTGTAATTACACTCCTCTATTATATTTCGTAATTCCCCATTAAATACTTATGTAATTCCCCATGTTAAGATTTCAAATACTAATCTATAAATTAAATTACTGACGAATTTAATTTAATTATTAATTTCTTGAGAGCACTCCTTAACTTATATCATGTGCCGGATTCATAAATCCACTTGTAAGGTTTGACACGATGAAAATTTATAAGTTTCTCAAAAAGACATATCAATCAATCTCTATAACGAGACATGGATTCTATCAACTAACTTATTATTTCACCAATATATATTATTATCATCCAACTTACCAGGCATATTGACCCATCTCACAATCTCACCTTTTAATAAATCAAAACGATAATTAATATATACAAATCATAATAGTTATATCAGGATTAAGAATATATACATTTAATATTTTAGAGAATATGTTTTTGTTAGTCAGTCTAAAACAACTATCTCTACTCAGTCCCGTTCAATACATACAAAGTGTACTAGCTCAAAAAGTTGGAACTATACCGTTCCCATAATTAGGATAAATTACATATAATCTTGTGCTACAATCGTACCCAATGACATGTTTGATTTCCATCCTAGATTGTGAACCAAAATTTTTATACTTATAAGAACCAATGATTTGATCCTCTGTGTATAAGCTAAAACTGTACACACTAAACCATCTACTATATAAGTAAATAGACACCATAAACGAATATATGATCTATTGAAATTGAGCAAATATTTGTTCTCTAATAAATATTATTTCTTAACATATGGTTAATAGTATATATCCCAACATTAACACCTTCATTAACATTATATATAAGACCAACATAATTAATTAACATTACACATAAAGTCAACTTAGTTCATTAACATCATATGGAAAACCCATTCACACATTATCGTTATAAGGAAACACCAAGACTCCCTTCAAATACCTACTTGTGCAATGCATAGATGGCGTCCCTTTCCACCACCTACCCTACGTAGTACACCCATAGGAAGACCTAGGTCATTACATTCTTTTGTGGGGGGAAATTTTTAACCGACATAGACCATGAGAGCTTAACATGGAATCCCGGTATTAACCCCAACCAAATGAGGGTCCCCCACTTGCCTAAGGTAGGGTCATTCTTTTATCCTTTACGTGGAAAACCACTAGCTTGTCTTCTGCGGGCGCATAGTTAAGGGATAAGGAGATTGCTTCTAGATACTCCACTTCTACTAATGGAGAGTACCTATCTCAAGAGGTTGTTTCTAAGTACCCCACCACTACTCATGGGAGAGTACTCACCTCTATCATTTCCTCTCGGTGATATGCATTAATCCCCACGAAGTTTTGGACTTTCATTACATTCATTAGCTATAGGTTAAGGGATTGCTACTAAATATTCTACCTCTACTCACGGAAAGAATACTCATCCCAACCTATCATTCATTTATTGGAAAGCTCTTAGGAATATTGAGGTTGCTACTAGACACTATACCTCTACTCACGTAGAGTTCCCACCTCAAAGTCCCCCATTCATTCATTAGAGTTCAATTGACAAAACCTTTCAATAGACCGACATTCATTACATTTTCCTTCGCTTCATTCATTCATTCATGTGTGTGTATATGTGAGAAAACCTTTCACATAACCACCATCATTCATCACATTATCTTCTAAACATTTTCATACTACGTTCATCATAATCCACACACAACATATTTCACATTCACATTATACGCCAATTAGTCATGCTATCTTCAAGAATTACATGCATAACTTCATAATACATCTCTATACATAAGCAATATGACATTAATTTCCTTAACATTCTATGCCTTCAAGGCCATAATCAAAATACACATGCATATTCATATACATTAGCTAAACACCGCCACCATAAGTGGACCATTCAACACAAGAGCAATTCAATAAGAAGTAGAACAACTTAGGTCAACTTACCCTTCATCCAAGACATGATCACCCTTTCTCAATTCTCCAACAATTCATCATAATTAGGCATGGATAGCATTATATATCAACGATACTACACAATATAAACACACTTCGAACAATATCCAATCACATTGATCAAACCCACTTTGCAAGCCAATTTAGTAGATTTGGACAAAACAAGGGGTTTTCAAGGAATTCCATTAAAATCATCTTAAAAACCTTGATTCAATATTAATACATCAATATCAAAAGAGAAATTGGGAAAATTGATCATTGATTCACTTTTGAAAACCTTTGAATTGGACTCCTTGAATAAGAGGTTATTCAAGAATGAAGGATCACCATAAATTAACACTAGGAATCCCACGAAATTTGGAGTGAAAACTTGGAGAATTGACCTTCTTCCTTGGATCTTTAAAGTTTTTCAATGGAGAGGGAATTTTAGAGAGAAGTGAGAGCAATTGGGTTTTTTATGTCGGGATTTTCTTTGGTGTGGGAATGGGTGTAAAATGAGTCAAATTAAATATATAATACACCCCAAAATACCCATAAAACCCCTACATTAGTGGACCTTTTTAATTAAGTCTAACTTGACTTTTATTGACGTAGTCAAATCTGCAACATGGCTACGCGTCGCGGAGGCACTTCCCAATTTTGTTTCACAAAATTAATATGAGGCAGAAAGGTGCATGACAAGACCGTGACGCAGGGAAAACTTTAGGCATTTAAGTGCTAGTCACGCGATGCGGCTTGGTCTTCAAAAACACGTTGCGTGCACGCTTCATTGGCAGCTTCTTGGCCAAAGCTTGGGTCCTCCTCAAGGACCCTTAGGTTAGTCCTTGGGGAGTCGTACTCAAACGTTTTGACCCTAAACTCATTTACTAAAACACTAGGGTTACGTCCACTGATTTTTGACTCTAAACAACACATAAAAACACATACAACATACAAAAACACCTCAATACATAAAAGACTAGTTTCTGTACGTCTTGGTCGTCCTTTGACGTTTGACTTCCAAAATCTTTACAACTGACTTCAAAGGCTGAATTTCATTATTTTAACAAGTTATTAACTCATAAAATGCACGTGAAGCTCTAATTTATCCTAGTTTTTTTAGGACATTTTATTGCAGAGGCTAAACGATGGAAAAATTTATCACACGAGAATTTAATCTTGAGGCGTGAAAGGTTGTGTTTAATGTCCTTTCCTTGAGACGCTAACTTGAGGCTTTACAAGATCCCAAATACTTTATGAGTCTGAGATTTGGACTCATTTGGGGCTTTGTTTATATAGATTTAGTTTCCTCAAATGCTTAATTTGTACCTTAAATTGATGTCAAGTATATGGATTAAGGAATAAAACAAGGACACTAATAGAAAAAAATGAACAAAACAAACTAAAGAAAGGCAAGCATGGTTGTCACGACACGAGAGCACCCTCGAAGTCGCAACACGATGTACTTTATCCCAAAAGGGGTTTTGTACAAGCCTCATGGATCATTTCTTGAATACGATACTTAAAAAATGAGAAGAAGTAAAACTCTCTTCACATACAAAGATACTTTCATTAAAAAGCAAGCGGAAGACTTCTAGACAGTATACATTATGTCTCAAAACTATCTAATACCTTTAGAGTACAACACTGGGACTAAGCCCATACAAAACTTAAACAAAGACTAAAAAGATATAAAAGAAACATATTGAGTTTTGTTCTCGAATCTATTAGGACTCACCAAGTCTTCATCTCCAAGAACCTTAGAAACTTATCCATCAACCATAGAACACCAAATCTCCAATCCCTACACTTAAGTCAAAAAGGGGAAGAAATGGGGTTAACACAATTAAGCACTAAGTATGGAAGCCATGCAAAAACATGCAAAAAGGGGCATTTATTGGAGAAACATGATTTTATGCCATTTAGTAAAACTTAATGAAAATATAAGTCATTAATCAGCTTAGCACATACTCTACATAACAACCATTACTTTACGGTAAACCATCCACCTCAAGTAACACTTAGACAACACTTTGTGCAATGTATGGATAACGTCCCATACCACCATAACAACTAAATAATCATAGTAAGGTCACAAAAAGTGAACTTACCACATATCATGTTTCATATCACAAGTCATCATGCGCAACTACTACTAATATACAACACATAAACATATTCGTCAAGTGGGTCATTATATGATCTTAGGACCTTTATCTAGAGTTACCCTAAGACACACTTAAGTAAGAAATGAAGTGGAAGTCCATACAACCTCTTCATACAAACCTAAGTGTTCCTCAAGGCTACCATAGATAAGGACCTTTCTATATCAACATAAAATCAATAAGTCAAGTATAGCATACATCTTCACACTCTAAACATTCAGGAGCCAATATTCTTCATTAAAGGCATTTAAGACTCATTCGTGCATTAAGGGGTCTTACAAATAGTAGTCATTAAGACTTAGGGAACTCACTTTATCACCTTAAAAGCCTACTCATGCCATGTGTAGATAACATCTTATACTACTACCTACACGTTGTAGAACCTATTAAGTAACTAGAGTGCACATCCCACATGATGGGAATTGGCATTAACTAACATATACAATGCAAGCTAGACATGGAATCCGGTGTCATAAAACCTCACATCTTGGAAGGTGTTCTACTTGCCAAGAGTAGAACTAATACACAACCCATGTAGGCACATGGTTTAGGGAATATCCGAAGACGTTCATTGGACTCTAGCCTTTTTTTTTTGGGAAGAGACACTATCTTAACCATATAAACTTGGTGGTAGCCTTAGTTCCCATAGAGTAGTTCATTCAAATCTATGTACTAGAGAGGGCACCATCCTTATGTCTAGTCTACCCATAGCAATTCTACCAAGAAGGGCACCATGCTTAGATCTAGCCGATCAAGGTTCATTAAGGATAGCTCATTGACTTTCTTAGAGAAGGTTTTCTACCGTTTTGGTCCACCTTTTCTAAGTATTTCACAAAAGAAGGAGGTCATTACCCTTAGGTGTACTTTAAGGTTTCACATCCACTCTGGGTCAAGACTCATCATGACAGGGCACCATACTTAGGTCTACCGATTCAAGTCATAATCTAGAATGAGTCACTAGTCATTTTTAGAAAGGGAACCATGCTTAGGTCTACCGATTAGACATTCATTCATTTATTACTTAAGAAAAGGATGCTTAAGCCTACCAAGTCAAGAGATCACATTCAACAACTTTCATACATTAAAAAGAGGCACCTAAATCTACCAATTCCTAGAGATCATATTCAAGAAGCTTTCATATATCAAGAAGAGTCACCTATGTCTACTCAATAAATATACAACATCACAATATAGAGATCATTCACACTCTATCATCATCACTCATGAAAGTCACAACACATTAACATTCTATACAACATCACAATATAAAGATCATTCACACTCTATCATCATCACACATGAAAGTTAAGAGAGGATATACTTTCCATCACAACACATTAACATTCTATACAAGATCATCATGCTATCTTTGAACACCACATACATAGCCTTCATATTGTACATTCATATATACATTAAGACAATACTTCAATTCACCATATAATGCCTTTAAGACCATGATCACCACATATATACACAATAAGTAAACACCTCCACCATAAGTGGATCAAACCATATAAGAACAATTCCAATATAGCAAGAGAATTAGGTCAACTTACCCTTCACCCAAGCCATGATCACCACTAATAAAGTCTCCAACAATTAATCCTAAATAGGAATATATAACAATAGAAATCAATAATACAATTCAATCTAAGCACAATTCTATCAATATCCAGTCATAATCATCAAATCCACTTCACAAGAAAAATTTAGGAGATTAGTGAAATCATGGTTTCATGGATTTCGTTACCTTAAATCATCAATTAAACATAAATCTAATCATAGTTTATCGTTTGATGTATGAACCCATGAGTTTGAGTAAGAATTGGACTTTTTGATAAACTTTAAAGATTTGAAATCTATTTTGGAATTTGCTCTAGGGTGACAGATTGCCCTAGATAAAGAACTCCTATACCTTATTAGATGAATCCACATAAAAATTGAAGGATAAATCACTTGAAATCCACAACCGTAGCTTGACCTTGACCTTGACCTTCAATGGTGTTTTAGAGATAACTTTTTAAGAGAGAAGGGTTTTGATTCAAAAGTTTATTATAAATGGTAGTTTAAATGTTTTAACAGTCTTAAAATACCTAAAAATGCATAAAACAACCGTACATGTCTTAATAGGAATGTGGGGTGAATTTTCCAACTCACCTTTCAAGTTGGCCGAAACTTGACAGATTGTAGGGGTGACTTACGAGACCCCACCTACGGACTATAGGTGCGCTTACGGAGCATCCTGATGGTCCGTAGTTGGTGAATATGACTTGTCCATGGGAGATAAGTCTCCCTAGGCTAAGTCTTGACTTATGGAGGTAGACTTACTGGGCGTCAATGGACTTACTGGCCATAGTTCAACCCTTTTTGGCAGCTTAGGGTCTAAACTTAGGGTGGTCCTTGGGGAGTCGTACCAAGACGTTTAACCCCTAAACTCGATGTTCTAAAGGCATGACTCATCTTCACATGATTTAGCCCTCAAACAACATGCCAAACTTCAATAACACAACACTAGAACACATTATCTCAAAAGATTAGTTTCCGAACGCCATGGTCGTTCCTTGACGTTCGACCTCAAAACTCCTTAAATTAGGCTCTAAAAGACATTTCTAAACATTTTAATAGATTAACAACTTCTAAAACACATGTGAAGCTCTAGTTTATCCTATTTCATTTTAGGGTCATTACATTATTCCCCACTTGGAAACATTCGTCCTCGAATGACACTTAAAACACATAAAGGGGTAACAACTCAAAACTAGCAGCTAGCCCACAATCATACATACAACATTATAATCAAGGCACATAACTAGGTGGAACATCAACTCTACATCAAAAGGCTCAAACAACTTCATGCAATTCAAGAAAGTAGGAACACCTATACTAACTCATTATGCATCAAATGTTACCATTTCTCATTTAATTGGACGAACTTCATTCTCGAATTTACATCATGCTCATTTCAACATTATTACGCACATTATGCAAATTTCTCATAAAAGCACAATTATTCACAACTTTTCAAGAACACAGTTAAACATGTTCAACATTTCAACTCATGCAACATTTAGGCAAGTCATTATAGATATACATCAACATGAGGGACACAACTTTATGAAACTCATTTTCTCATAAGATAAGAGTTTAACCAAAACATGCATAACGTAAGGAGAACATATGGAAACTGAAATTCACACATGACTCCAAAACAGAAAACAAGCTACAAGGAACCCTTTATCTTAGACTTGAATAGGCACATAAATAAGAAGGTAAGGATATCACACTCTCAACAACTTTACTATTCCACATACCATCCCCCACTTAAGGGTAAACCAACTAAGGTCAACATGACACAACATAGGAACCTCAATCTAGAAACCATCAACATGAAAGCCTTTAAACTAGGAAGGTCCTCATTAGGCTACTCTTGCTCACATCAACCGTACTAACACCACTCCTAGGTCTCATATGAGTCTACCACACCGGGTATAAACTCCTTAACTCACTACACCTCTTGACATTAAAACATCAATCAAGCCTAACACATGAACATCAAAGACTTTAAAAAGCATTACCATCTAACCAATATATCCCCCAATTGGGAAAAAACTCATACTACCTCTTTCAAACTTCACTCCTTCCCCTTCGAAGGTCGGAGCAAGACAACACTAAACATTCATACTCACAACATCTACCAAGTCAGAAAGCCATAGTTGGCAGCACCACCAACCTTTTGTTTCCATCAACCCTTGACACAATACCTCTCGGTGGGGCTCACACTCTAAGGACCATCATATCAGTAATAAGGGAAAGACATTATAGAGTGAAACTCTATTGAAGGAATTGAAGAATGAAGAAGTGAAACTTTCTTAGCACCCAATAACATCCTATTCATAATGTGGCGTGCTTCACATTATGAACAAGACTCTACTAGATGTGGTTTGATACAACCTAAGACCATTCCCAATAACCTTATGCTCTGATACCAAGATTGTCACAACTCGGGTTGCAACACAGCGTACTTGACCCCGAGGGGTCTTGGAAGAGCCTCAAGGATCATTTACGATACTTAAAAAATGAGAAGAATTAAAACTTTCTTCACACACGAATATACTTTCACTAAAAATCAAGCGAAAGACTTCTAGACTTTATACAATATGTCTCAAAACCATCTAATACCTTTAGCGTACACTATTGGGACAAAGCCCATTACAAACTTAAACAAAGACTAAAAAGACATAAAGGAACATATTGGTTTTTTTCCTCAAATCTATGAGGACTCACTAAATCTTCATCTCTAAGCACCTTAGAAACCTATACATCAACCATAGAACACCAAATCTCCAATCCCTACACTTTAATCAAAAGGGTAAGAAATAGGGTTATCACAATTAAGCACTAAGTATGGAAGCCATGCAAAAACATGCAAAAAGGGGCATTTATTGTAGAAACATGCTTTTATGCCATTTAGTAAAACTTCATGAAAATACAGGTATAAGAGTCACAATACTCAACCATAACCAACATACAAGTCATTAATCACCTTAGGACATCCTCCACATAACAACCATTCTTTTACCTTAAACCATCTACCTCAAATAACCCTTAGACAACACTTTGTGCAATATATGGATAGCGTCCCATACTACCATCCATACTAAAGCATCATACTACGGTCACCAGAAGTGAAGTTACCACCTATCATGTTTCATATCACAACTCATCATGCGCAACTAGTACTAATATGCAACACATAAACATATTCCTCAAGTGGGTCATTATATGATCTTAGGACCTCTATCTAGAGTTACCCTAAGAAATACTTAAGTAAGATATGAAGTGGACACACATACAACATCTTCGTACACACCTAAGTGTTTCTCGATGCTACCATAGATAAAGACCTTTCTATATCAACATAATATCAATAAGTCAAATATAGCATACATCTTCACACTTAAAACATTCAGGAGCAAATATTCTTCATTAAAGGCATTACAGACTCTTTCATAAATTAAGGGGACTTTCACATAATAGTCATTAAGACTTAGGGAACTCACTTTAGCACCTTCAAAGCCTAATCGTGCCATGTGTAGATTGCATCCCATACTATTACCTACACGTTGTGGAACCTATTAAGTAACTAGAGTGCACATCCCACATGATGGGAATAGGGATTAATCGACATAGACCATGCAAGCTAGACATGAAATACGGTGTCGCAAAAGCCCACACCGTGCAAGGTGTTCTACTTTCCAATGGTAGAACTAATACACAACCCATGTTGGCATATGGTTTACGGGATATCCAAAGACGTTCATTGGACTCTAGCCTTTTCTTTTTGAAAAGGCATCATCTTAACCATATCTACTCGGTGCTAGCCTTAGTTCCTACAGAGTAGTTCAATCACATATATGTACTAGAGAGGGCACCATCCTTAGGTCTAGCCGACCCATAGCACTTTTACCAAGAAGGGCTTCATGCTTTGATCTAGCCGATCAAGGTTCATTAAGGATAGCTCATTGACTTTCTTAATGAAGGTTTTCTACCATTTTGGCCCACCATCTATAAGTCTATTATTTCACACAAGAAGGAGGTCTTTATACTTAGGTCTACCGCTTCAAGGTCTTACATCCAATTAGGGGTCTACACTCATTAGGAAAGGGCACCATATTTAGGTCTAACCGATTCTAGTCATAGCCTAGAATGCCTCATTAGTCATTTATAGAAAGGGCACCATGCTTAGGTCAACCGATTCTAGACGTTCATTCATTTATTACTCAAGAAAACGATGACGAAGCCTATCAAGTAAAGAGAACACATTCAACAACTTTCATAGATCAAGAAGTGTCATATAAGTCTACCAATTTCAAGAGATCATATTCAAGATGTTTTCATGTATCAAGAAGAGGCACCTAAGTCTACCCAATAAAGATACAACATCACACTATAGAGATCATTCACACTCTATCGTCATCACACATAAAAATTAGGAGAATATATACTTTCCATCACAACACATTCACATCATATACAAGATCATCATCTTGCCTTTGAACACCACATACATAGCCTTTATATTGAACATTAATATATACATTAAGACAATACTTTAATTCACCATATAATATCTTCAAGACTATGAACAGCACACACACACACACACACACACACACACATATATATATATATATATATATATATATACAATAAGTAAACACCTCCACCATAAGTGGATCAAACCATACTAGAACAATTCCAATATACCAAGAGAATTAGGGCAACTTACCCTTCACCCAAGCCATGATCACCATGACTCAAGTCTCAAAACATTCATCATAAATAGGTATAGATAACAATAGAAATTAATAATACAATTCAATATAAGCATAATTCTATCAATATCCAATCATAATCATAAAACCCACTTCATAAGCGTGAAATCATAGGTTCATAGAGTTTTTCACCTTAAAGTCAACAATTAACCATCAATCTAATCATAGTTTATCAATTGAAAATGTTTGATGCAAGAACCCATGAGTTTGAGTAAGAATTGGACTTTTTCATAAACTTTTTAAACTTGAAATCTATTTTGAAATTGGCTTTAGGGTTATAGATTGCCATAGATAAAGAACTCCTATACCTTATTATATGAATCCACATGAAAATTGAAGAAGAAAGCACTTGAAGTACACAACCCTAGCTTGAACTTGACCTTCAATGTCGTTCTTGAGAGATCTTTTTAGGAGAGGAGGAATTTGATTTGAGAGTTTTATTCAAAATAAGAGTTTAAATGTTTTAATAGTCTTAAAATACCTAAACATATATAAAACAACCATCCATGTACTAATAGGAACGTGGGGTGAATTCATCATGTGGCCAAAACTTGACAGACTGCAGGGGTGACTTACAAGACCCCCACCTACGGACCGTGGGTGGGATTACGAAGCGTCCTGCTGGTCCGTAGTTGTTGACTTAGAGAAGACCTAGGGAACCCACTCTAGCACCTTCAAAACTTACTCGTTCCATGTGTAGATAGAATCCGCCATTCTACTACATACACGTTCTAGGACCTCTCCAATAGCTAAAGTGTACATCCCACATGATTAGAATATGAATTAACCGACGTAAACCACACTATCTAGGTATGGAATCCGGTGTCATAAGACCCCACACTGTGGAATGTGTTCTACTTTCCAAAGGTAGAAGTAAGACACATCCCATGTAGTCACATGGTTTAAGGGATATCAAAAGGCTTCTTTGTACTCTAGTCTCATACTTCAAGTAGAGTGTCACATCCGGAGAGTACATCCCAGATGCGACCGGCATCGTCGTCCTCTCAGAGGACTCAGACAAGCCCTTAATATTCGTCATAACATGTCATCAGTTAAAATTGCAGAAAAATTTAAAACTTTTGCATACTATGTGAAGTTTACTAGACTTCATACTTAACAATCATGAAAACAAACGTTGCGATAGTCTAAAATCTATCTCACATAAGAACCATCTAAAGAGCATGAATCTGGACTTAGCCAATAAAAAGTCAATACGCCATATAAGCCTTAATACAAAAGAATCCAAAGAACATAAAACAAAATCAAGCCTTTTCTTAAAAACTACTAAAGTATTCATATGCTAGAATAACGAAAACATAGCATCCCCGAACATGAGGACCTACCAACACTTGGAGAAAGAGTTCCAAGATTCTTCAATTGACCTTCTTAATCTTCAATGGCCCGACCCTACGTTTGTAGTAATATAAAGTAAGGGGTTAGTATGCCACATGTACTAAGTATGGGTATATGCACATAAATATTTAAGGACATGCATGAAAAAGGATCATTTCTTAGAAAACATGCTAAGTCATTCGAAAACTTTATTGCACATACAATAGAGCATATACAAGATAAGGATCACAATCAACATAAAGCATGGTCATAATCAAAGACATAATATGATAAAGTCATATTAACATTTCATGTTTAATAGCGCATATCAACTTAACATGCAAAACACTTATCAATGATCTCATACCAAGCCTACAAATGCAATGATCATGTGAAACCCCATAACCCCACATAACCAAGTAAACAAGATAGTGGACCTTAAGTAAAGCTTTGGTTCATATGACTGGTTACATAAATAGTCATCACCTCATATAGCAATATAGACCAATAACATGTTTATCAACAAACCAACATCATATAAGAGTAACATCATGTATCATAAGCATTATACCTTCCATGTTATCATATCACATAAAGACAATCTCTAGGACTTCCCATAGAGTCAACTTGTGCAATGTCTAGGTAGAGTTCCATACCCCTACCTATACTAAGTAGACTCCTCAAGTCACCCTAGTAAATGTCCATTTTTTTATCTTTCATTTTACTTGAGGGGACAATCGACTTAACCAAAATTAGACCATGTGAGTTAAACATGGAATTCGGTGTCATGAAACCCCACATCGAAAGAATGTGGGCTACCGGCCAAAGTAGAACCAAACATGACATAGCTTTCTAGGAGGATCCACTAGCTAGTATCCTATGGTGGCAACATACTTCAAGAACTAGGAGATATATTAGAGACCCATAGTTTCACATTACATGGAAGCCTCTATCTAATGAGAGTCATTGTGAACATACCTTCCAACTAGGGAACTCACACCTCTCATATCTAATTCACTCGGTGCTAAGCTATAATCCCTTTTTGAATACCCTTAAATCATCATTTATTCATAATTCTTATCATAAGTCATAGGAAATTAACTCCTTGTATAAACATGATCATAAGATCTTTAGGTTTAGATGAGAATTTCCTTTCATCACAACCCTTCATTTGTTAGATTAACATATCATAATCATCTTGTGTAAGGCATACAAGAGAACATCATAAACTTGCAGTATCATATCCTTATCATGATGTCACATTTAACATATTCATAGCCCAACATATATACATAGCAACATCCTATATACTTCAATACCATTGTAACATAATTTAAGGCTAACATATGCATCATAGAGTAATCATGACATTAGAAGACTTACCTCTTGCTTCCAAGAATCTTTATCAAGAACTTATGTTCAATATACAACAATCATTCAACAACATAGTGAAATACTCAATAACATAATCAATACCAACTCTTTAAATCATAGACAAGACCAATTCGTATTTAAGGATAAGGGAGAGGGTCATTAAGGAGTTCATTCAAACCATAGTTCCAACCCTAACGTTTACATGTTATCAAGTAGTAAATATAACCCAATTAAAGCCATCATTTAGAGAGGGTACATGCTTCACACGAAATTCAAACATTACAAGTCAAATACACAACAATACATACTTAATTAACCATATAAAATCATTGTTTTTCATTAATAGTCATAATCTTGAGATAGGAAGAAAACCCGTTTTGTAGAGTAAAAACCCTAGGAGTTGAATTCATGAAAATCATCTTTGAAATGAACTCTTGGGGAAAGGAATCCCAAGAGTGAAAAACCCATACCTTATTGATGAATATTCCACGAAAGTTGAATAGAAATCTTGAAGTCTTCGTCTTCTTCCTTAAGCATTTCTTGTTCTTCAATGGAGTTTTAAAAAGAGAGCGTTCTTGAGAGAGATGGGAGAAATTCGTTTGATCTGATTTGAAGTGTGTAAAGGTGGTCTAAAACTGACCTAAAATCAATATATAGTCGTCCCAAAAATTTCCCAAAAATCCCTTCACTTAAATGGGTTTATTTGTGAAGTCAAATTACCAAAAATATGAATTTAACGAATCTGGGAAATGGCTGCGCATCGCGGGGCCAATTCCCATTCTTTTTTCTGAATTTTTGGGTTGAGGCAGTGAGCCTCGTGACAGCTCCACGTCGCGAGGATGCCTCCCAATTCTTGAGGCAGTGAACATCGGCTGGGTCGCGCAGCAGCTCCTTGGTTCTTGACTCTCGCAGGCTACTTTGGCAGCCTGCTTGCCCATGTTTGGGTCCTCTCCAATGACCCTTCGGGTGGTCCTTGACGTTTGGACCTTTTGTACTACATATTACATGTTTGAAGTCTTTTTATACTATGTGAAGTTTACTTAGACTTCATACTTAACAATCATGAAAACATACGTAGCGATAGTCTAAAGCTGTCTCACATAAGAACCATCTAAAGAGTACGAATCTGGACTTAGTAAAAAAAAGTCAATACGCCATATAGGCCTTAATACAAAGAATCCAAAGAACATAAAACAAAATCAAGCGTAGTCTTAAAAACTACTAATGTCTTCAAGGCTAGAATAACGAAAAGATAGCATCCCCGAGCATGAGGACCTACCGATGCTTGGACAAAGAGTTCCAAGCTTCTTCAATTGACCTTCTTAATATTCAATGGCCCGACCCTACGTTTGTAGTAATATAAAGTAAGGGGTTAGTACGCCACATGTACTAAGTATGGGTATATGCACATAAACATTTAAGGAAATGCATGAAAAAGGATCATTTTTTAGAAAACATGCTAACTCATTTGAAAACCTTTAGTGCACATACAATAGAGCATATACAAGATAAGGATCACAATCAACATAAAGCATGGTCATAATCAAAGACATAATATAATAAAGTCATATTAACATTTCATGTTCAATAGTGCATATCACCTTAATATGCAAAACACTTACCAATGATCTCATACCAAGCCTACAAGTGCAATGATCATGTGAAGCCCCATAACCCCACATAACCAAATAAACAAGACAGGGCACCATAAATAAAGCTTTGGTACATACGACTGGTAACATAAATAGTCATCACCTCATATAGCAATATAGACCAAAAACATGTTTATCAACATAACCAACATCATATAAGAGTAACATCATGTATCATAAGCATTATACCTTCCATGTTATCATATCACATAAAGACAATCTCCTAGGACTTCCCTTAGAGTCAACTTGTGCAATGTCTAGGTAGAGTCCCATAGCCCTACCTATACTAAGTAGACTCTTCAAGTCACCGTAGTAAATGTCCATTTTTTTATCTTTCATTTTACTTGAGGGAACAATCGACTTATCCGAAATTAGACCATGTGACCTAAACATGGAATCCGGTGTCATGAAATCCCACACTGAAAGAAGGTGGTCTACCGGCCAAAGTAGAACCAAATATGACATAGCTTTCTAGGTGGATCCACTAGCTAGTATCCTATGGTGGCAACAGAGTTCAAGAACTAGGATATATATTAGAGACCCATAGTTCCACATTACATGGCAGCCTCTATCCCATGAGAGTCATTGTGAACCTACCTTCCAACTAGGGAAGTGACACCTCTCGGATCTAGTTCACTCGGTGCTAAGCTATAGTCCCTTTTTTGAATAACCTTTAAATCATGATTTAATCATAATTCTTATTATAAGTCATAGAAGATTAACTCCTTGTATAAACATTATCATAAGCTCTTTAGGTTTATATGAGAATTTCCTTTCATCACAACCCTTCATTTGTGAGATTAATATATCATAATCATCTTTTGTAAGGCATACAAGAGAACATCATAAACTTGCATTATCATATCCTTATCATGATCTCACATTTAACATATTCATAGCCCAACATATATACATAGCAACATCATACATACTTCAATACCATTGTAACATAATTTATAGGCTAACATATGCATCATACAGTAATCACAACTTTAGAAGACTTAACTCTTGCTTCCAAGAACCTTTATCAAGAACTTATGTTCAATATACAACAATCATCCAACAACATAGTGAAATACTCAATAACAAAATCAGTACCAACTCTTCAAATCATAGACAAGACCAATTCGTATTTAAGGATAAGGGAGAGGGTCATTAAGGAGTTCATTCAAACCATAGTTCCAATCCCAACGTTTACATGTTATCAAGTAGTAAATATAACCCAATCAAAGCCATCATTTAGAGAGGGAACATGCTTCACACGAAATTCAAACATTACAAGTCAAATACACAACAATACATACTTAATTAACCATAGAAAATCATTGTTTTTCATCAATTGTCATACATCTTGAGTTAGAAAGAAAACCCGTTTTGTAGAGTAAAAATCCTAGGAGTTGAATTCTTGAAAATCATCTTTGAAATGACCTCTTGGGGAAACGAATTCCAATAGTGAAAAACCCATACCTTATTGATGAATATTCCACGAAAATTGAATAGAAATCTTGAAGTCTTCGTCTTCTTCCTTAAGCATTTCTTGTTCTTCAATGGAGTTTGAAAAAGATAGCGTTCTTGAGAGAGATGGGAGAAATTCATTTGATCTAATTTGAAGCGTGCAAAAGTGGTCCAAAACTGGCCTAAAATCAATATATAGTCGTCCCAAAAAATACCCAAAAGACCCTTCACTTAAATGGGTATATTTGTGAAGTCAAATTACCAAAAATACGACTTTAACGAATCTGGGAAGTGGCTGCGCGTTGCGGGGCCAATTCCCATTCTTTTTTCTGAATTTTTTGGGTTGAGGCAGTGAGCCTCGTGACAAATCCAGGTCGCGAGGCTGCCTCCCAATTATTGAGGCAGTGAACCTCGTGTGGGCTGCGCATCGCGCAACAGCCCCTTGGTTCTTGACTCTCGCAGGCTGCTTTAGCAGAATGCTTGCCCATGTTTGGGTCCTCCCCAAGGACCCTTCGGGTGGTCCTTGGGGTGTCGTTACCGGACGTTTTGACCCTTTGTACAACATATTACTTGTTTGAAATCTTTTTATACTATGTGAAGTTTACTTAGACTTCATACTTAACAATTATGAAAACATATGTAGCGTTAATCTAAAAGCTGTCTCACATAAGAACCATCTATAGAGTACGAATATGGACTTAGCCAAAAAAAGTCAATACGCCATATAGGCCTTAATACAAAAGAATCCAAAGAACAATAAACAAAATCAAGCGTATTCTTACAAACTACTAAAGTCTTCAAGGCTAGACTAACGAAAAGATAGCATCCCCGAACATGAGGACCTACCAACACTTGGAGAAAAAGGTCCAACCTTCTTCAATCGACCTTCTTAATCTTCAATTGGCCGACCCTACATTTGTAGTAATATAAAGTAAGGGGTTAGTACGCCACATGTACTAAGTATGGGTATATGCACATAAACATTTAAGGACATGCATGAAAAAGGATCATTTCTTAGAAAACATGCTAAGTCATTTGAAAACCTTTAGTGCACATACAATAGAGAATATACAAGATAAGGATCACAAACAACATAAATCATGGTCATAATCAAAGACATAATATCATAAAGTCATATTAACATTTTATGTTCAATAGTACATATCAACTTAATATGCAAAACACTTACCAATGATCTCATCCCAAGCCTACAAGTGCAATGATCATGTGAAGCCCCATAACCCCACATAACCAAGTAAACAAGATAGGGCACCATGAGTAAAGCTTTGGTTCATACGACTGGTAACATAAATAGTCATCACCTCATATAGCAATATAGACCAATAACATGTTTATCAACATAACCAACATCATATAAGAGTAACATCATATATCATAAACATTATACCTTCAATGTTATCATATCACATAAAGACAATCTCCTAGGACTTCCCTGAGAGTCAACTTGTGCAATGTCTAGGTAGAGTCCCATAGCCCTACCTATACTAAGTAGACTCCTCAAGTCACCCTAGTAAATGTCCATTTTCTTATCTTTCATTTTACTTGAGGGAACAATCAACTTAACCGACATTAGACCATGTGAGCTAAACATGGAATCCGGTGTCATGAAACCCCACACCGCAAGAAGGTGGTCTACCGGCCAAAGTAGAACCAAACATGACACAGCTTTCTAGGTGTATCCACTAGCTAGTAGCTTATGGTGGTAACATAGTTCAAGATCTAGGAGATATATTAGAGACCGATAGTTCCACATTACATGGCAACCTCTATCTCATGAGAGTCATTGTGAACTTACCTTCCAACTAGGGAAGGGACACATCTCGGATCTAGTTCACTCGGTGCTAAGCTATAGTCCCTTTTGTGAATAACCTTTAAATAATCATTTATTAATAATTCTTATTATAAGTCATAGGAGATTAACTCCTTGTATAAACATTATAATAAGCTCATTAGGTTTAGATGAGAATTTCCTTTCATCACAACCCTTCATTTGTGAGATTAACATATCATAATCATCTTTTGTAAGGCACACAAGAGAACATCATAAACTTGCATTATCATATCCTTATCAGGATCTCACATTTAACGTATTCATAGCCCAACATATATACATAGCAGCATCATACATACTTCAATAGCATTGTAACATAATTTATAGGCTAACATATGCATCATAGAGTAATCACAACTTTAGAAGACTTACCTCTTGCTTCCAAGAACCTTTATCAAGAACTTATGTTCAATATACAACAATCTTCCAATAACATAGTGAAATACTCAATAACATAATTAATACCAACTCTTTAAATCATAGACAAGACCAATTCGTATTTAAGGATAATGGAGAGGGTCATTAAGGAGTTCATTCAAACCATAGTTCCAATCCCAACGTTTACATGTTATCAAGTAGTAAATATAACCCAATCAAAGCCATCATTTAGAGAGGGAACATGATTCACACGAAATTCAAACATTACAAGTCAAATAAACAACAATACATACTTAATTAACCATAGAAAATCATTGTTTTGCATCAATATTCATAAATCTTGAGTTAGAAAGAAAACCCGTTTTGTAGAGTAAAAATCCTAGGAGTTGAATTCTTGAAAATCATCTTTGAAATTACCTCTTGGGGAAAGGAATCCCAAGAGTGAAAAACCCATACCTTATTTATGAATATTCCATGAAAATTGAATAGAAATCTTGAAGTCTTCGTCTTCTTCCTTAAGCATTTCTTGTTCTTTAATGGAGTTTGAAAAAGAGAGCGTTTTTGAGAGAGATGGGAGAAATTCGTTTGATCTGATTTGAAGCGTGTAAAAGTGGTCTAAAACTGACCTAAAATCAATATATAGTCGTCCCAAAAAATACCCAAGAGACCCTTCACTTAAATGGGTATATTTGTGAAGTCAAATTACCAAAAATACGACTTTAACGAATCTGGGAAGTGGCTGCGCGTCGCGGGGCCAATTCCCATTCTTTTTTCTAAATTTTTGGGTTGAGGCAGTGAGGCTCGTGACAGATCCACGTCGTTAGGATGCATCCCAATTCTTGATGTAGTGAACCTCTTGTGGGCTGTGCGTCGCGCAATAGCCCCTTGGCTCTTGACTCTCGCAGGCTGCTTTGGCAGCCTGGTTGCCAATGTTTGGGTCCTCACCAAGGACCGTTTGGGTGGTCCTTGGGGTGTCGTTACCAAATGTTTGGACCCTTTGTACTACATATTACTTGTTTTATGTCGTTTTACAAGTTTTGGACTTTATTTGACATATTGAAACGTTCACCAAACATAGGGACGTCAACTAGTTCAAATTAGCTAGTTTCCGGACGTCAAGGTCTTTCTTTGCCGTTTTGGATATAACCTTTTCTAAATGAGTTTAGTATTTTAATATAGGTATGTAAACATCATTTTAATTATTATTCAATAGTCTAAGCTCTATTCTAAGTCATGGAACTTCTGGAGTGTTACATAGAGCTACAACCTTAAGCATATCCACTCGGTGGTTTGCCTTGGTTCTCATAGAGTAAGTTCATTCATATAAGAGTATTAGAGAAGGTACCATCCCTAAGCCTTACCAACTCATAATACCATTTCCAATAAGCGATCCACAACGGTCTACAAATCAAGGTTAATTATGACAACTCATTCATGAAATGGGTACCATGCTAGGTCTATCCGGTTCAATTCATTATAAACCTTATTTTCATATTCAAGGTTTGCACATTCACTTAGGGTTATAGACTCATCAAGTAGGGGAACCATTCTTAGGTCTACTGGTTCAAGACATATTTTAGAACACCTCATTATCATTTATGTATCAAGTAGGGACAACAAGGTCTACCTAAACACGACACCATATCAACTAGTAGAGGCTCTTCATAGCCTATCATCATCACATACCTACATTTAGAGGAAACATGCTTTCGTTCACAATATCACATAGCTTTATACAATTTCGTCTTAACATCATATAGAGACTTCACAATATTCCTATCTTCCACATAACAACATAACCAACCTTCAATTCACCTCAAAGAGCCATCAAGATTGCAATCATATTAAGAACAAGAAGTAAGCACCTCCACTAGAAGTAGGTCAAACCATACCAAACAATCCTACTATACTAAGAAATTCAATCAACTCACCATTCTACACTATCACAATTCACCATTAATCAACTACTAATACTTCCAACCTGTAACATTCTAGAAAATATACATGTCTAGTGAAGAGTCTATTAGGTTTTAAGAGTACGTATTGGGGTACAAAGGCATCCCCATTGTCCAATATATAGTAATATTGGGCGTGTTAGAGAATATTGGCTTAAGGGTGTTAGCCAATTTATATGTATACACAAGTATTTAAAATACAATCCAAGCTTGTTTAAGAATTGTACCTGCAATGAAGACCCTAAGCTAAATTTTTTATTTTCATCTCTTATCACACATTAGGTACTAGGCATCCAAGAGTCAAGCCTAAGTACCATAGCACATGATCATTTAAAATGATCATGTAGATTAAGCAGTGCCCAAGGACATAGTGAGGATTCTTGGGACAACAAGAAGTGAACTTTCCAAGTGAAAACATAATGCACGGTTAGGAAAGTGCATGGCAACAAATGTGCAAGCACATGTGCTACCGGCCAAGGTACCAGGTGACAAGCCCAACCGATTCGGTTAGGGCGGTTAGGGGGCAGGCGCCCATCGGGTCAAGCCATGTGGGGCCAAGCTTCATAACCAATCCTAGGCTCTAACTAAGTTACCTAAATAGATAACTAACCTAGGACTAACTAACATGAACTAACTAGTGCACACGACAACCTAAGACCTAACCGGGTGACACTAGCCGAGTAACTAAATAAAGAAACATCCTAGTACCTAACCTAGGATGTTCCAAACGGGGTTAGTTATGAACCTAACAACTTAGGTGTTGTAAGACCCCCAAAAGGATATAGGGTGTCTAGAGACTAACATGTTTGTCTTAAAGTTCTAAAGTCCCAAAATGTCTCATAATATGGTTAAGAGGCCGTGTGCAAAGTTTGAGGTGATTTGGAAGTCAAACGTCAAGGGTCGACCAAAACGTTCAACGACTAGTCACCTATCTGCCTCATGTGTCTATGCATGCTTAAAATTGTATGAAATGATATTAAACAGTCTTAAAATGAGTTATAATGATGTTAAATGGTAATATATGGAGTTTTGAGAAGTTTGGAGGTCAAACGTCCAAGAACGTCCAAGACGTTCGAAAGATAGCCTCGAGACATGCGTGTGTGTCTTGATGGGGCCTTGCATGTTTGGACGTGTTGCAGGTGTTTGTTTTGGGTGAAACTTTTGTATAATGTCTAAAACTTGTTAAGGGTTTTATTTAAGTTGGAAACGTCCAGGTACAACTTCTAAAGGGCCCCGCAAAATGGCCCACAAGAAGGACCCAAGGCTGGTCAAGACACTGCCTTGGCAATCTCAATCGACGGACCAAACGGCGGTATTTTGGTCAACCCACGGCCCATAGGTGAGGTATCATCGATTGGTACTTATATTGGGTAGGTCTCAAGCCAAAAATTAGCCAAAGACCAATCGAAGGAAGCCAATGCACGGCCCGTAGACTGACCAACAACCAGTAGATGGTTTCGTCGATGGTAACTTGCAGCTGCTGCCTGTGCACTGTTTCATTAAAGGGATGAATGGGAAATTCACCCACGTGCTAAACTGACCCCACATGATTTATTTGGTTACTTTTGGGTGTATTTAAGTGATCAAAAACGTCATCAACCCATTCCCAAACCAACTCACACAAATTGAACTTTTCCCTCCAAAAATATTCTCCCTAGAAACCACAATTGTTGGTGTAGCTCAAGAACAACTGGGAGCTCGGTTTTCCATGGATGATTCATCAATTTTTAGAGGTTTTCATGAATAAGAAGGTATGGTGATCTTCATCTCTAGTTATCCTTCCATCTAGAGAGTTAATCTCAAAGATTCCAAAGAGAAAAATATGATCAAACTTCTCCTTCTTTAATCTATCCATGGGTTCTTTCTAAAAATGTTTTGAATGATTAAATTATGATGAATTGAAATTAATACAGTGGTTTTAACGTGAATTTGACTCCAATTGCATGATGAACCCATGTCCCTTCCAAACTTAATTTAGTCCTTGTATGGGCTTTGTGATCTTGACTTGTTATCGATTGAATTGTGATTCTATTACGTTGAAATGGTTATATCTACTGTAATTTATGTGGATTAATGTTGAATTGAGGATGAAGGATCCATGTGGATCAATGTATGAAGATTTGAACATGTTTAGTTTAGGTTTCTATGATTCACTGTAACATTGGCCTTTTAATGAATAAAAGTAAATTTCGATTGTGTTGTGTTTCTTATAGCTACTGTTTTAGGTTGATATTATGAATTAATTATGTATAAACCCTTAATGATCAGATCAAAGGAACCTTGATAAGGATTGATCTACATGTTTTAACCTTAAAGTTGCTAATGCTATGAACATAATGTGATATCGATTTGAGGTAGATGAAGCATGATTTAGTCTTGATTTCTATGGCTATAGCTACTGATCTAGGTTGGTATTATTGGTATATTATGAATTTTAATAATGATAAACAAAGTAAAGTATATTAATGAGTGATCTTTGACTCTCTACTTTCTACCATATATGGGATATAGTGCATTAGTTGAATCATGCTCTTGTGACAACTTGTACATGGTTTCTTTGATGATTAAAGTACATTTATATACTTCCCTATATATGAATTGTTTATAAACAAGGTGAATTGGTCAATGACGATCAAAGGGTGAGAAATTGGTAAGAACGCTTATCTCCTCTACTTTTCTATGTTAATGTAGTTGATTAAGCCTTGTATATCATTGTGTGGTATGGTCCACTTATGGTGGCAGTTTTTACTTTATGTCATTATATATGTGTTGACCATGGCCTTGAAGGCAAATTGATGATTATATGAATGAGTGATTATGATGATCACCTTATGTGTAACTTGTGCCTAGTCTTCTATTATAGTTGTGAACCTAGGTTGTGTTACTATTGTTATGAGCATGTGAATGGCTATGTAAGAGCATGTGTAGGTGCTGCCATGGGTTAAGTGTTAATGATTGATGACCCCTACCCATGTACCCCTATGTGAATGTGTGAATAGCTAATGTTAGGAGTCTTAAAGTGTTCTATGAAGTTGACTTGTCTCCTATGCTATTGTGTGTTGTGTGGTCTATGCTTGAAAGAGTATTATGGTCTAAGAGGGTGGCTGCCTCAATGTGTTGTTGATATCCATTATGTGATCATGTTGACCAATGTACACTCACACTCACTTTACATGCATGTTACAAGTAGTATATGTCATGATGTCTAAATGAAAGGTAGTTCTCATATTCACTAGTGTCTACTACTATGTATGTTAAGATGATGTTTATGAAAGTATGATATGTGTTTCCTTACCTAGGATGAATTAATAGGTGTACTAGTATGGGCAAGGGAATGGGACCTTGTCTATACATTGCACATGTGTACCTTGATAGGATAGTTCCTAGGTTTGGTTTCTATGTGCATGAAATGAATGTATGGTCATGTGTGGTTTTAAGGTGTTATGTGAAAGGTTTGTTCACATCTGTGTATACACTCACACACTTGTATGATGGTCTAGTAAGTAGATGGACCTTTATAGGGGTTCCCTAGATTACTCTAAAACTAGATAGGTGCTTGAGTATGCTATAAGCATATGAGAATCGAATATTCTAAGCCTATGTTTTATGAAAAATGTAATAATGGCTTTTCAATAAAAGGGAACTTAGCTTAGCACCGAGTGAACTTGACATTGAGAGGTGCTGACTTTCCCTTGAGGAAAGATTCACCATTTGTCCCTTATAGAGTGTTGACTTCCCTTTGAGGAATATTCACCTATGGACCCATATGAGGTGTTGACCTCCCTTTGAGGAAGGTATCACCCATGTTTTCTCATGAGATGAGTCCCTAATTGTCCAATGACATGTAGAGGGAACTAACTACCTATCTCTTAGTTCCATAAACTATTCTTGCCACATAGGATCTAGCAAAGTGAATTCACTTAGGATGCTAGGATATATGTTAATGTTCTACCTTGGCTATGTAGGAACACATTCCATTGGTGTGAGGCTTTACAACACCAAATTCCATGTTTATCCCCCATGGTCTTAGTGTCGGTTAAGGCTATAGTTTCCCTAATGTAAAATGGATAATGGAAGTAAATGACTAGGATCCTAACTAGGATGACTTATGGGAGGTTACTTAGGATAGGTGGAAGTAATGAACCCATCTAGACATTGCACAAGTATCTCCTTAGGAAGTCCTAGAGGGGTGACCTAATTTATATTATTATGATTATGTCTTTATGCATAACATTGTAGTATTGGTCTACTTGTTATGAAGATGTGCATGGTATGAATTGATATGTATGATGTTGATATTATTGACTACATGGTAAAGGTCTTGTATTGACATGAATGAAGTTGTATTCACTTACTTGTTGATGTATGAATTGGATGGTAAGGCTTGTGGTCTTATGATAGGTTTACTAAGTATGTGTGAGGTTATGGGGCTTCACATATACATTGCACTAGTAGGCTTAGAATAGGATTGTGAGTAAGGTTTTATAATGCATGAATGAGAAGTGAAGTTGGTATATGTGCAAGTTAAAGGTAATTACTGTAATTGTCCTATGGTATTGGTTTAAATATGTCTAAGTTGTACTATACTTCTATGATGATATGTGTTGGATTTTGTAGATGATATGTATGTTTCCTTGTGGCCTTAAGGTGATGCATTGCACCAAGTATCACTAGAGGGTTACATGGGAAGTTAGTGAATACAAGGAAATAAAGCTCACTGTTAAGGGAAAGAGAGCTCACTTTAATGTGACTCAAAAATGTCATAAATTCTATGTGTGATCTTATGTAATGTTTGGTGTTCGAATATGTTTATATGAAGTATGTGAATAATATAATTGTTATCGAATTAAGGTTTTATGATGATTTACTCAAAATGGCATGAAGTATGATTTCAAAGAAAATGTCCCTTTTAAATGCATGTTTTTGCATGGTTGCCATACTTAGTACATTCTTGTGCTAATCCCATTCTTCTCTACTTTTCACACAAAGTGTAGGTTATGGATGCTTAAAGGATGTCTTGAATGGTGAAGAGCTTGATAGATGATTCCCAAGCTCAATGAAAGGAATCCTCAAAGTTCAAGGATCTCCTACTTATGTCTTTACTGTAAAGTCTTTCAATATTGTATAGTTATGTAATGTGTTTTAAGCGCCTTGTCCCTAATGTACTCTAATATTGTTGAGTCTAAGATGGCAATTAGACTTAAGGTCTATATATGTATTATGACTTATGTTTTATCTACATATGAGATAAAGTTTTTAGCATATGATGTGCTATGAAATTTTTTAAATTTTCTGCTAAATTTACTATGTCAATGCGATGAATGATAACTATGGGCTTGTATAAGACCTCCGAGAGGTCAAGTACGCCATGTTACTTCTAGGGGGTGCTCCATGGATGTGACAAACGTGGTATCAGATCATCAAGTTTATAAAGTGGTTTTAGGTTCTAAAATTCTCATATTGCCACGTCTATTAGAGTCTCGTAGCATTGGTGGTGAGTCGCGACACATCAAATGGTACGAGAGGCTATAGGAAGATAGAGTTTCCCTTCTTCATCATTCTCATATCGTGCGATATAACTTAACTCCATAAGGTTCTCTCTCTTATATTTTCTTGTCCGGTGGTCTTTTAGATATGATTGCTTGGATGAGATTGTATCTCTATGCTTGAGGGAGAAAAGGTGAGTTAATGCTTATCTTGGTTTTATGGTTGAATGAGTATGTGTGAAGGTGAATTTTGGCATGTATTGATGATGTGATGCCAATTATGGCTATGTATGAAATTTATGTGAATAAGCATGTTATGTTGAAGAACGTATATCATGATATAGTTGAAGCATGTTAGAAGTTTTTATGGTTAAAATGAGTTTCTTTTGAATGGTATGCTACTATATGGCTTTGCATGATGGTAGCCTTATGATACTATTATTTGAGCTTGAAGTGCTTCGTGACTACCTATGAAAGCATGCTACCCTAGGAATATGTGCTTAGAAGTGTTCAATATGTCCCTTTAAATATATGCATGATGTTTAAAATGTTGCCTTAGTTGGGATGTGTGAACATTCATGATTATCTAATATGGATCGGAGTCCTTTATATATACTTGATCCTAGGTGTATAGGTAGTATGCATGACTTGGTAGGGTGATGATGTTGGTTTTAGTGACCTAGAAGTCACCTTACTGTAATGTTCTAGGGAAAAGAAGAAATTTTATGGCTAAGTCTTCTTGTTGTTAAGTTAAGATCCTCTTAAGGTTGGGATAAATTTCTCTTAATTGGGTTTACCCTAAGTGGGGGATGGCCATAGAATAGTAATATAGGTATTGTCTACCTTGACCTTCTATTTTTGCTTGATCTTGAATTTAATGAAGTCTTGATGAGATTTTTCATGAATAGAGTCTTGCATAAAATATGAATTGCATGAACTTTATATGCTTGGTATGTATTGATTTCCATCACCTTAAAGGTATTTTTAATATTCCAAAGTGCATGAATGAAAATTTTGATTAAATACATGTTTTCTCATGAGTATTGTACATCCTAATATGCCAATGGTACATTTGACTTCATGAGATAAGATAAGAACTTGGTTGTAATCACTTGTGAGGTATACTGTTTAGCCTTATAATGAATAGTTGATTCTCTTTAAAATGAAATATGTTGAGTCTCTTGAAAATTTTGTGACTTGTATGGTTTATAAAGCATGATTGTAGGCTCACTCTTGAAAAGTGAAAGCATATTTAGCTTATTATTCATGTATGTGCCTATAATTTGTATTGTTGTTCCTAATCGATTCTTACTGTGAATGTGAGTACTATGTTATAAATTGACATTGTGTGAAATGGCTTCCTAATTGTTGTGATGCATTTGGTGTGATCTACCATTTAGACTTCACTAGGGAAGAAACATGAGCATGTCTTGGTTTAAAAGTTGAGGATCTCTCATTTTAAAATGAAATCGACCTTGTACTTTGCTAAGGTGTGAACTCATGATACATGTAAGTGTGTTGAGAAAAGGGCATTCCTCCATTGACACAACTAAGCATGGTATGGTTGAGTATGACCTTCATGGCACTAGGTATAACTAATAAAGATCTTTGTTGATTCAATTAACTCAAGACTATGTGCATTGGAGTATAAGTGCTTAAATAGCTATTGAGTATATGTTGTAATCTGCCTATGTGTGGCCATACATGATGAACTCTTAACAAAATGGATTGTAATGACCATATTATTATTAGGAGAAGGATTTTCCTCCTATGAGCATGATAAGAGCCTTTTGATTGATGCATTAAAGAGTGAGTGAATCGAAATTTTGCTTGCTTGTGTGCATTGAGTGCTAAATAATGTGAAGTTGTGTTCCTCATAATTTTGGTGCATTAACTTCTATGTGATGATGTTATAAATGTGATGAACTGCTCTATGATGCATTGAAGTTCTTGCTTTGACTAAAATGTTCTAAGTGTCATTCGAGGATGAATGTTCCCAAGTGGGGGATATTGTAAGACCCCCAAAAGCAGATAGGGTGTCTAGAGCCTAACATGTTTGTATTAACATTCTAAGGTAACAAAATGTCTCATAATATGGTTAAGAGGCAGTGTGTAAAGTTTGAGGTGATTTGGAAGTCAAACGTCAAGGGTCGACCAAAACGTTCGACGACTAGTCACCTATGTGCCTCATGTGTCTATGCATGCTTAAAATTGTATAAAATGATCCTAATGAGTCTTAAAATGAGTTATAGTGATGTTAAATGGTATTAAATGGAGTTTCGACAAGTTTGGAGGTCAAACGTCCAAGAACGTCCAAGACGTTTGAAAGATAGCCTCGAGACATGCATGTGTGTGTCTTGATGGGGCCTTGCATGTTTGGACGTGTTGTAGGTGTTTGTTTTGGGTGAAACTTATGTTTGATGTATAAAACTTGTTAAGGGTTGTATTTAAGTTCAAAACGTCCGGGTACGACTTCTAAAGGGCCCTGCAAAAGGGCCCACAAGAAGGACCCA